>JAPQWN010000002.1:82279582-82294582 GCA_028538565.1 Umbellularia californica
AAAATAAATAAAAGCAAATAAAGAGAAATAAAGTAACGAATTCAATCAAATGAGCAAGCATTGGTCAAAGTTAACATCCACCATCGGAAATTCAGAACTGATCATTGATGCAAAAATAAATCAATTAACACTTTGAATATTCATCGTTGGAATTAAATTCCTACCTCCTTAATTAGTTAATTTAAAAACACGCGCTCTAATTAACCCTAATCACTAAACAACCTAAGACAAGCGCTATAGATTTAATTTAGTAACAGCATAAAAATTAGAGAGATCGATGAACCCAAATAACACAAGCACACGCGGTTGCATTTAATTTAGCCAAGTGTTCTTCCTAATATCTAACAATTACTGATACAGTAAATTATTAAATATCAGTTGCTTCGCAAATTAGAGAGATCAAACAATTACGGATTTGATTTCTAATTCAGTAGTAGATTGCAACGAAAAATATACTAGTATGCATCCTAGTAATTAAACGAAACAATCATCACAACAAATTAAGCACAGAAGAACAACCCATATTCAAAGCATAAATTGAACAATGAAAATAAATTAGATCTCACAGTATTTATTCCGAGGCTTCAGTCTCCTTCGACCAATTACAAAGAATTAACCACGCAGGGCCATAAAAATACTTGCAAAAGAAAATAGAAGAAGTAGAAAAAGAAAGAGAGAACGTCCAGCAGTGCCTTCAGATCCTCCCTTGCCTTCAGATCCTTGGGTTTTTATGGAGAGAAAAAGAGTGGTCTTCATGCCTTGGTTTCTTCTCCTTTTTAAAATAAAATATTAGGGATGAGAGAGAGAGAGACCCACTAGGAGTGTGAGACCGTCCCGGCTTTGTGAGTGGTGTGGGTTATCTATGGACTGAATGTATGGCAGAGAGAGGAGAGAAAATAGGTACTTGGGCCCATGTGATGGAGAGAAAAGGAATGAGGGAGAGATAAAGTAGGATAGGATGAGAGTTGAAAGAGAAATAGAAAGAGGACGTTGGAGATCTGTGAGTTCTGAGAGAATTTGAAGTGGCATGGGATTGGAGATGGAAATCAATAAAATAATCAATTAAATTCTAACTTAGTCAAACTCTTCTTCTTGACCATATCTTCTCACTCGGGCTTCTGTTGGACTCGACCCATGAATTAAAGTTGCATTATTTTTCGTTCTGCACAATATGTGCCCAATATTGGATATGATTCGACGAACTCCTGATTTCTTCAAATTTACCATAATGCCATTCTGCTTGATTTTTAATCCATTTAGCATCATGTACGAGCATCTCTCTTGCAACTCAGATCTTGATGCTTCCTAAAATAAACAGCGTCAGATCCGCGTATTAAAATTTACAGGCTTTTAGAACAATCCAAAATGTCAGCAGTGCACGTGCAGTAACTTCAAGCCCGATTTCGACCTTGATGCAGCCAGTATTTCTCAAACCTCAAAACATTAAAGTTGTAGATCTTTTTCTTGGCGTTCCATAGCATCTTGAATCATCTCAATTGGAGCTCGGATGAGAGAGTTATGCCCAAATTACGAAGCGATGTTCAAACTGTCCAGAATCGCCCAGTTAGCTTCGTTTTGCACTTAATGCCTCCATTCGCACCTAAATAAAAAATATAAGAATAATGAGTACATTTAGGCATCAAATAAGTATAAAGCACTAAATATTAAGGGAGAAAAATACGACATTTTGCATTCTCATCATTTATCTTGCTAGGACTTACATTGTTACTTGACTCTTATATTACTCATGCTTTATGCATAGCTTGTACCTTGCTATCTTATTATAATGTACTTGTCTTTATTCTCTTTTGAAACATATTATGAATAATGTATATTGCTTATCTTCTTGCCAACATATTGTTGATCCTTTATTCTATGGCGTGCAGAGGACACCTACTACTATCACACCGACCCGGATGTCAAGGTATTCTAGAGAACCCTCAACAGAGGGAGGAAGACGAGGTACGAGAGTGGGGTTGCCGGTGACGTAGCTTAGTGTCATCACTCTCGGCACCAGTGCGTACATGGGGATATCTTCTATCGTGCTATCTCATTTCATCTTTTGGACTTGTCTATCTTAGCACTGTATAGGTTTTGTTCCAGGACTTAGGTTTTTTGGATGGTCCTAATATGTATAAACTTTATATGTTTTATCTTTTAAAACTTGAAAATACATAATGGAATGAAATCCATACTTGCCTTGATATTCTTACAGGTTTAATATTGTTTTTACCGGACAAGTCTCGTTGATTATTTGTTAATAAGGCTCAACTACACAATCTACACAACGGACTTCGATCCTTGGGCATTAAGGGAATTTTTTTTTTAATTATCACTAAATTTCACACCCCGGATCCGGTTTAATCTCTAATCGGGTTCGGGGCCGTGACAATTTCTTTGTCGTGTGAGAGAGGAAAGTTAGATAGGTTTAGTTTAAATACAAGCAAGTAGAAATAATAGACAGTTCATGTAGACACAACCAACATCGACCACAGCAACTAACACCAACCACAGAAATAACAGATAGTTCATGTAGACACAACAAACACCAAGCACAGCAACCAACAGTTATAATCCAGTGAGTAGGGTCCTTTTTCGGGAGATGGTCAAAGACCAGTCTCCTTGTGTCTCCGATCCAGTCGATAGAAAATCCTTGTGGATTTATCCTTAGAATGGAGGAACGCCGCCGAACTGTTGTGGCTATTGTTTAGCCATTCGTGTGCTATGTCTAGATCGGCCAGGGAAAGTTCTGGGACTCTTTCCAATTCTGTTCCAACAATTTTCGAAAGTCGCTAAAAAAAGATGTAGCATCTTGTTTGCAACCTCATCGATGACCAAACTAATTTTCCTGGATGCCTCTTTGAACCTTGTAATGAATTCCGCCATACCAACAACCCTTTTTACCCGCTTCCTTGATCCGGATGAACTCTCGCAGCCTGTACTGCCCATAAGCATCTCCTCCATGCAGTCGTCTGCCCCAATTTCCACGTTACCGGAAACCGCATGGGTGTTTGTATGTGAAACGAAGTCATTGGTTTTCCCTGCATCTTGGGAGGATCAGGCGAACTAGCCATTGGCAACAACACGGCCAAAAACAAGCGAGAGCCTATCATAATCAATTTCTTTGATTGCCATGACTGCGCATCTGGGTGTCCCTGTTAGAGTGCGGTTGCAAAAATATATTTATGTCAGACTCCATCACTAGTAAAAACTGTTTAGTGAAAATAAATACAATACACTGCATCTGAACATCCTACCACCATCCAGTCCCGCCATACCTCGTCACTGGCGATGACATGCTTCGTTGCATTGTCAAATCCGAATCCAGAGGCGTTCTATAGCTTCGTACAGATGGCGTACTGTTTTTTCAGATTCTTGCATCTGTTCCGGATCGTGCCATCCGTAAATTTCTTCCCTGTCGTGCTTGCAGCTATCATTGGGTTTGGATAGCCACGTAAGCCTCATCCTTGAAACCCCTGTCTCCCTTCCTCCCCAGTACAACATGCTCCAGCATGAGCTCCGATAAGAGTTCATCCAGTTCTATGTTGAAGACTTCGTGTTTGCACTGTGGCTTTGGAGGAGCTACAAGAGGACATATTAGTATTGAAATACAATCTATTTAAACACAATTGAATATCCATAAATAGTGATGACGTGCATTATAAGCAATCACGCAGCAATAAATTGAGCGGTAAATAAGAGCAGAGTACATATTGATTCATTAGACATTAGTTCATTAACTAATTTTAGTCCTCAAACAAGTCCGTGCAACTCAAGAAAATCAGAAGGTTAAGACCCAAGAATTGTACTATGCAAACTATAGATTCATCAATGTGTCATATTCAACTGATACTCGTCCCACAATTTGTTTGCAAAGCTATCACGGAAGGCATGCCACTCATCCCTTTCTCTCTGGTTGTATGACCTGAAAACCCTTGCCAGATCGACCTCGCTGCTTGCCTCCTCATTTTGGACAGCATTGGAAGAACTAGTTTAATCAATGTCATCAAGAGCATCATTTTGCTATAGGATAAAATTGGGCAAGGTGCAGCAGGCACGCACTATCGACACCTGGTGATCATAAGCTCCAAGTATAGAGCCGCGATGTAGTAATAAACTGGTGAGACCAGGTCGATCCATAGGGAGAAATGTAAATTCAGGTTGCTTCTCAATTTGTACATGTCCTAAATTAAAAATCTAAATCTAGCATAACAAACTAGAAAATTACAACCATTATTCCTACTTTCAAAAAATTAAATTAATTACAATCCAATGAAAAGAAAACTTCCTAAATCTAAAAATCCCAAACTAAAAAAAACTAAAATTACTACAAACGAACACACAAGTTGGAACATCAAGAATAAAAAGTACTAAAAATAAAACTAAGAAACTAAAGTAGAAACAAAAGAAACCTAAGTTAAAAAGTTAGTAATACAATGTATGCCATGAGATGCTAAAAATTTCTAAGTCTGAAAAACTAGTATGCAGGGCTATTTTTATGCATGATTTCTTCTAATCTAATGCAACCTAAAACTGAGTTTAATGCCTGGAATTTAAACTATAATGATGCATGAATCAACTAAAAAAAAGGAAAGTGAAAGGGAAGTAAAATGAATGAAATACGAATGCATAAACATGACCTGAAAAACTGAAACTATGCAGAAATTATGCACACAAGTAGCCTAACATGCCATGTTCAAGCCATTGGTTCACCAACCTCCTGAAATTTTTTTGATCTAAAATTTTGGGACGTGATAGACTACATGCTAAACTTCAATTTCTCCAAATTTCACATAAAAATACCATGATTTGACTGGTCTACCCACTTCGAACTTTTTGCCAAAATATGTTTCTGCAGTTTTGCTGAAATTGTGCAGAAAGTGCTATTTATATGCTGGATCCGAGATTTGGTACTATGTTTGACCGAATTTCACCATTTAAATCATATATTTTTTTCTAAACTAGATTCCTCAACCACTTAAACATGTAAGAGAGTCCACCATATGCGTAAGCATACAATGCTAACTAGTTCCAACCATAAACTATGCACAAAATAAGCATAAAATTGAATTGATCATAAAAATAAAGACAATAAACAAAAGTTCAAAAATTTAAATGTGCGGTTAAAACAAGAAAAGTAAATGTGTGGTTTTAACAGAAAATTTAAATGTGTGGAAGAACATAAATTTAAATGTGTAGAAGTGTATTCTCCTCTTTCAAAATTCTTTTCTAAGCGGGGTCATAATTTGAATCATGCTCTTAGGGCCTTTGGGTCGTCAGTCCAAACACCAACAAGAAAAGAAACATAAAACAAGCACCAATCACCCAAGGACAAGAAAGAAAAATTGAAAGAGTAAGAAATAAAATTTTACTAACATGCAAAGTCTTACATAAGATATAAAAAATAAATAATGACAATTACATACTAGGATGAGAAGCCTCTTCTAGATGAAAAACCCAAGGGTGTAGTGTGATTTCCAACCAAATCTCCTTGAGACTCAAATGGAGAGAAAGAGAGAGGAAGAAGATGGAGTGTAGTAGTAATTCTAGAGAGTTGGTCTATTTCCCATGAGATGAGAGGGATACTTATGCCTTCAATTTATAGATTTTTACTCTCTTTCTTTCCTTCTTTGCTCCAAGTTTGTAGCATGCAATTTTCTTTGTATGGCAAGTCCCTTCCTTGGCCAACAAATCTTCAAAGAAATAGCAAGGTGAGTGAGAGCTTGTTAGTGCTTTCCATGTGCAAAATTGCAATCCCGAGTAGAAATTATAGTACCAACTTCCAGAAGCCATATCTTCCTCGTTTTAATTAACTCCGATTTACACAATCTTGGGTTCTAAAGATGTCTACTCGAAAAGAAATTTCCAACGGTGTATGGATTGCACCAATCCAACAGCTGAATTAAGAATTATGACCATTTTAATCTTGCTACCCCTGAAAAATCCGAAAATAATTGTGCACATATGGAATGTTAGTTGTGCAATGGGGTGTTTGGGACCCATGTGGACGTCCAAAGGGATCTTAGGATATTTCTTTTATTGTTCCTTGACTCCCCTTCCATCTTTGGTTTGCTTCCAAGCTTCATTGATTGACTAGTCAACTCTTTTAGCACACTTTCCTTTCTTGAATTTCTTTCTTGATTTTTGAGTTTTCAAACTTAGTAAGAATTAGATCTTACCAAATCTGAAGTTTCCTTTCTTGATCTTGAAATCACAAATCTAACTTTCCATTGTTGACTTTTCAAACTCTTCAAAAATACCAAGATATGTGGGGTCCACCATGAAAGATGCCCTACCCTTGATCTCTCTCAAATTTCACCAATGTGGGTCCCATTCTTGATTTCTCCTACACAAATTAAAACAAATGGATTCAAGAATAATTCTATGTAAGGAATTTAAATGGACGATGCATGGGACCGTACTTGATGCACCCAACATAACCGACTTTCCAAAAATAAATCTCCAAAAATGGCAAGTTTCATGAATTTATGCAAAAAGTGTGATTTTTGAGCATATTATGCATGAATGCACTACAATGGACCCTAAATGCATAAAAACATAATTTGACACTAAATAAAGCTCCTTAATATCAACAAGCCCTTAAAATGGTCTAAAATGTGTATGAAAATGTGCGCTTTTTAGGACTCATCACTTGGTGTATGAAATCATACTAAGGGATTGTCCTTAAGATGGCAAAGTGTCCCTTTAATAGTCCGAAGGCCCTTTCGATAACATTACGAGCCTGCGAATGCCTTTTATTAAAAAGTTCTTTTAGATTTTGCGGTGTTCTTCCTCAGTGGTCCTTTAAATGGTATCGGACTCCACGGTAAGGTGTGAGGAAGCCGGTGTCTACGAGGTAATAGCAACCTATTCCAATAGAGATCGGACAATGAGAGAAGTTACTTTCCATTTGAGTATTACGTTTGTTTAGTCAAACCCACAAGCGGCCAGGTTTTTCTATGTCAACGTCCCCTTTCTATTTCGGTATGATGTTTGTGACTGTATTGGTAGGAAAGCCGATGTGTGGGTGCCATCGATCGCACTGACACAGTCCTAGACCCAAAATGTCAATCAGTCTGATATTATTTAACGCAACATAACTTCATTAGTATAGCTCAATTGATGTATCTAAAATATGGAGTAGACACTATACCCTGAAGTTTGTAGGTCCCGCTAGTGTCTGGATGCTAGATGGTTTGATGAAGTTGGGTGCTAGTGTTAGAATAGCATTGAGCACTCTGTGGAAGTGTCGGCTGACTATTTCCCCTCATCATAGAAACCTCGAAGTGATCGTTCTGTTTTTAACCGCATGTGCTAGAATGTGCAAGCACACTACGACCTCTTCCTCAACGGTGACCTCGCAAGTGTCTTTCAGCAGCTCAAAGAGGTGATCAAAGCTAGCTTTGTTTAGTCTAAGCTGACTAATACACTCTTCATCCATCCCTTCTGTTAATTTGGAGAAGTAGTGGGCTAGCTCTTTCAGCACCTCTCTTCTTCTGGGACTCAAATTTATTTTGATACTGGAAAATTACTACGACTGCAGCCACTACCTGCATTTGCCATGCAGCAGAGGTTGCCCAGAGAACTGCAAGAATAGCTTTCTTTTTCTTGTTTGTTGCTTCCCCCCTCTCCTTATTTGCCTTTTTATAGAAGGATCTTCTACCCTCCATCTTATTGTAGCGAGACAGGCGAGATTGTAGTGAGTAATGCCAAGTGCGATATTCAAAGGTCTTGATTCACAAAGAGGTTAGCAATATGATAGATTGAAAAAGTAGTATTTCATTTTACTGTTGTTTGTTCCAATATTCAAGAAACAAGTGTTATAACAAGATAAGAAGCCGAGTTTATAAACAATAGCCCGAAGTGGTAATCCTGAAGATACCAAATCTCCTTTCCACTTATTTAGTAGATAGGGTTTCTTAATCGTAAAATGTCTAACATGGATACTATGGCAACCTGCATAAGATGTAATTGTTGACGATGATTTTTCTCAACGTACGGAAGAGTACGCACTCAAGCAAGGTTTATAATTAGCATAGCAACATTTCTAAAAAAAATTAAGAGTGGGTTTACCTAACAAGTGCTCTCAGTGATCTGTTTACGGATCGATGGCTCAAATTCGGCCGTTACTATATTGTAAGTTCCAATATAATACATGTACTATAAGCGGAACCAAGCAAATGACCGCAGAGCTTGTTCAGTATATCTGTGTGAGTGGTTGGCTTGTTTTACAATAACAGACATTAGAGAGAGAAAAAGGAGTCTATACCTTGCTCATCGACGGACATGTTTTGGATCGTATCGGAAGTCATCTTTTCTGAGAGATGTTAATGCACCCATTATTCATCCTCAACTGCTCCTGAGGCCTTTTTATAGAATGATTTGGGAGAAGGAGAAATGATGGACTTCCAAGTCACAAAAGGTAGGTGTCGTGGAGTCAATATTTCTGATGGAAATGTCCTCTCAGCCCTATATCCCAAATCGATTACAATCTGAAAATCCACTAGCATTCTTTAATAGAGAAACCCCAGCGCGATTTCATCCCTATCAACTATTGGCTGCCTACGAACGAATATATAATGGCAAGTCAACAAGGATTTGGATTCAAGAGGAAAGAAGAGATGATCTAATGGAGATATGGTGCAAAGAAGTTATGATCCAATAGGGTTTGGTGGAGAACTAGGTAGTCAATGTTATGAATCTGTATACGGTTTGGAGGAGCTTTCTTCTGGCATAAATTAAGGTGAAGTAATGGTCATCATTGCCCTAAGCGATTCATAGCAACCTATCTCAACGACGGGGATGCCCTCTCAACCCTATGCCCAAAATCGATTTCAATCTCGCTGTCCAACCGCTTTCTTTAATAGAGAAGCCCAGCCCCAGCACGATATCGTTGTTATGACAAGTTGAGAGGGCTACGAACGGATCTATGATGTCGAGTTACAGCGATTCGGATTCGCCATGGAAAGAAAAGATGATCTAATTAAGAGATAGTTGGGGTTAGTTATGATCCAAGAGGGATTGATGGAGAAGTAGGTCATCATAATTATAAATCTGTATACAGTTTGAAGGAAAGATGGTCTGGCCAAGTCATGAATCAATTCTAAATTCATAGGGAGAAGTCATAGTGAAGTAAAAGGATTCGACTGGAAACCCATGGGAAACTTCCTCTCTTCTTCCCAATACTTGACTTTTTTGGCTTCATACATAGCAAAGTGGAATACTTTTGTTAACCAGTATGATGTCAAGTAACTTATAGAGTAGAGCCAGCTGTAAAGTTAACCATCCCCACATCCCTCTGTGACAGGTTGCACCCAAACGTGGCATGGTGGAATTTCAGACCATTGGAGCTGCACTACACTTGACTTAACTTTACCTGTTAACTTACCAAATTGTTGACACCAAAAATGTCACTTTGCCTCTTCAACATCAAGAAAGCTGCATGAAGTCGCAACCTGCCATAAATAGGCAATGCAATTTCTCCAAAAAATCAAATCTTGTCAGAATCAAACAAAAACTGCAAGATCCTTCAAAATAGCCAAGAGAAGAGTACACATGAAGTTTCGGGCCATTTCGACAACATTTGGCCTAACTTCACTTCTCCGACAGCTAAAATGGCGCTCCCGGCGGCGACATCATCGGAGACGTCAAAACTTCGATCAAAGCCTACAGATGACTCCAGCATGTCTCAAAAGGGCTCTATGCCAAATTTCAAGTCAAACCGACAACGTTTGACCCTCCATCAATGCTCGAGCAGCAAAATCAAGCCTCCCGGCGGCAGGAACCACCGAAGCCTTCGCTCATCAAACCAAGTGCATGAGTGGCTTCAACATGCTTCCAAAAGGCTGCACGTCAAATTTCAGGTCATTCCGAAAACGTTTGACCAGGTTTCGATGCTCCGAGAGAAAATCAAGCCTACCGGCGGCGGAGCAACCCGGGACCATGACATCCAAAACGGAGCCCATGGAACGTCTCAAAATGACTCCAATAGGCTCCCCGTCAAATTTCAGGTCAATCGGACATCGTTTGACCGCACATCAAAGCTCGGCATTTTCCCCGCAGCAAAATCAAGTGAAGCATCGACGGGACCCCAAACGGCTTCAAAACTCAAACAAAAGCCTATGGTTGGTCTTATTTATTGCTCAGGAGGCTTCACCTCAAATTTCAGGTCATTCCGACATCGTTTGACCAAGTTTCAGCTTCTGGCGGAAAATCAGCAGCTTTACGCGACAAAGTCTTCGGCTTTCCCGGAAAATTGGAAACTTTGCACTCTAAAAATGCAAGGATTCTCATCAAGTTTTCTACAGGAAAATCAAGCCAATAAATGAGAAGAAATGTCAAGAAAAATACAGAAGAAAACGGCGACGAAAAAGACCTCAAAACGACCGCAAAACGGGCTCCGAAGGAGAAAAATCCCCCAGGGTCGCAGACCCCTGCGACCATGGCCCATGGTCGCAGGCCCCTGCGACCATGGCCCATGGTCGCCGGTCCATGGTCGCCGGCGACCATGGCCCATGGTCGCCGGCGACCATGGAGGTCCGGGTCACCGGATTTTCTGCCGGTGACCCGTTTTTCCGTCTTTTTTCGCGTTTCGCGCACTTTGGCCCCTGTGGTTCCCTGAAAATGTGATTTTTAGTGCTTGAAATTGACTCATATCCGACGACATCCGTCAAAATCACGGGTCAACCTCCAAAAGCATAAAATCATCAGTGATCGCTCCAAGATCGCCAACCGGCTGACCAAGAAAGTGCACTTTCTGTCCGACCGATCGTGAAATCGACAAGACAGATGTCACCGGCCCACTCTTAGCTATCAATGTCTGAAGTTACATGTTCATCCGATGTCGATCAGCATGTAGATCCATCGATGATCATCGCCAGAAGAATTCCAGAAGACACGGCATGGCCCGCGACTCTTCGACTGCTCGGCGACCAATTAATGTGGTTAATTGACTAGCTTTATTGCAGTCATTAATTCATTTCTTTGGACGGCCCAATCAGAAGCAAGCATTTGGGAGTTACAAGTCAATTGATTCATGGCATTTAAACCATGAAACTCCTCCCATTATGGTAATTAAGGTGATTAAAAGCCCTTAATCTCCATCGGCCAATCAGATTCAAGGAAAAAGGAGTTACAAAATCAAGAAATAAATCTTGTAACTCCTCCCATTAAAGCCATTAAGGCTCATAAACCCTCCTAAATGGCTACCAAAGGCCTATAAATAGGAGAGCATTCCATTGAAATGGAGATCAGGAAAAATCAGAAAAAAAAGGGAGAAAATCAGGATCAGAGAAAAGATCAGAAAAAAAGATCAGAAAGAGATCTGAGAGAAAGAAAAAGAGAGAAAAACTCTGCTGAAGTTCTGCACCGGCCACCACTACAAGGTGACAAAAGTCCCTTGGGGGGCACCCCCCCCCCCCCCCAAGGTCCTTGCCTTCTCCTGCTGCCTCCAATGGCTTAGACGTGGCTTTTCAGCCCGTCTACTTAGCTTTTTATTGGACATAGGACCTTCTCTTGGTCTTTGTCCTCTAAAAACCTGAGGTTATAGCCAAGCCAAGCAAATCAAGAGCATCTTCTGTTCTCATCTGCATGGATGATGGCGAAGCCCATACATGGCTTGCGACCGTCAATCTGAACGAGTCCCCCACAATCTCCTGAAAAGTTAGATCTTCCTTTTCTTGCTTTTCATTGTAGTTTGTATTTTTCTAAAAGAGACAAAAATCACAACTCTTGTCTTTCATTATTGATGAGAATTGTAAATCGGCTATAAACGCCAAAATCGGCTATAAATGCCAAACAAAATCGCCTTTCACGGCAAACCAAGAAAATGTCTCTTTTCTTAAATATTTGTGCAATGGAAAACTTGAAAGAAGTTGATTTCCTTTTTACTTGCGAAGGTTGATCTCCGGATTACCACTTGCAATTCCAAGTAAAATAGAAAATCTGGCACACCCACACAAAAGAAATGTTGATGCACGCTTCAGGGCCCGCCAGGGCGCGAAAGGGTCGGACCCGACGGACTCCCACGTTCCGCCGACCCCGGTAGCCGCCCCAGCAGGCGCCTCGGAGCGCGTTCCATCACAAATGCACCCGGGTAGTGGGGTGACAAGGACTTTTCAAATTTGAATTTAGACGGCTTTGTAGAATGAAGAGTGGGTCCTTAGATGGGTTTGGAGGTAGTTTTGTAGGTTAAGTTGACTTGGTCAATTGGGTTGTAGACAGTTGTGAGGCCCCAACCAGAGTTAATCAAGATTAACTCTAATTAATTGAAATTAATGCTAATTAATCACGATTCAGGAGACTAATGATGGTTAATAACTAAACTCAATGAGATGAGTCCCAAATGAACTTAATGAAGTGATAATGAGGAGATTAAACAAATTGAATGAGAGTTAGAATTAAACAAAGGAAACAAGAACTTTTTCGTAAATACAGATTTACGCGTATTTTATCGAATACGGAAACTCTTGATACCAACGCGCGTATCTCGACGAGTACGTTAGCTTTCGTAATAGACTCGAAATCATTTGACGAGAAATTAGTCAAGTGATCCTTCATTTGACTTGATTTGAAAATATGTGAGAAATAGAGGGTTTATCTGTAAAAGAGAGCTTATATAAAAGAGATGAACTCCTTTGAGTTCATTCCACCCAATTCCATTGAGGTAGAAACCCTAGACTTCATTTCTCTTCTTCTTCTTCACTTTTCATCAAGTGGCAAGGGTTGTAAGTGATTTTGGTAGAGATTGGAACAACCCAACCTTCATCTTCATCTTCTTCCTCAAGTGGCGTTCCATTGTTGGAGTGTTGAAGCTTGTAGGATAACTCAAGAATCCCTTTTCTTGGAACTACAAGTAAGTAGTTGATCGTTTTAGTGAGTTTCCAAGTTGTAATGAGTGATTAGGCATGGATTCTAGCACAAATAGCTTATAGAATAGTGTTTTTGTGTTTCATGGAATTAGGGTTTGAATTGGGGATTTAATCTCAAGTCAAGCTCAAGAAGAAAGGGCTTCTAATCAATTGAGTTCAAGAGGCAAGTATAAACACTTGTCTATGATTAAAATGCTAGTTACATGTTCCCTTTTAATTGTAAGAGTGGAGTTCTCAAACTCCTTTCTTTATTATAGAAATGAAGATTTTATGGATTTGATTTAGTTGTATGGATTTCATGATGTTTTAATGATGGAATAGAAGTGTTGTGATGTATGTGGAATGTTGATGGAGAAGGGAACAAGAGGTTCCATTTTTGATATGCAGGTTGTAAATGGAATGGAGGAAAGGAGAGTGAATGTTCAGAATTCCGGAATTGGAATTCTGGACAGGTCGCTCGAGCGAACTAGGAGTCCGCTCGAGCGACCTGTCATCTGTGAGCATCTGCTCGAGCGAATATATGTCTGCTCGAGCAAGCGAGGTTCTGTCTGATGGTCTTCTGTCATCGCCCGAGAGAGTGATGTTGGTCGCTCGCGCGACGGTTCTGTGAGACTTCCGCTCGAGTGAACTTGGATCCGCTCGAGCGAACACTTTTCTGTTTGAGTCCGCTCGAGCGAACCTGATACATGTTTAGTGAATTTTGGATTTATGGGTGATAATTATGGAGAACTATAATGCACGCATTAAATATATAATGGTGGAGTCCATCGAGAATAACATGTGCATTTGGTATCCAATGGCTACACCTAAATAGTTGTAATAGATTTGAGATAGAATTGAGTAGAACCGGAAATGAGTGATGATTTTCTCTAACTCGTTTGGAACTATAATAAATAATCACAATGAACAGATACTAAAGGTAACAATATAATGATTAATTCTACTGCAGTAGATGATTGGGGTGTTCCGGAGCTCCGTGGTGATGCCAGTGATCTCTGATCAAGATGCTGGTAGATCCCACATATAGACTGAAAAGTCACTGAAAAGCCATACATAAGCCATATAATGAAATTACTTATTGAATGAAAAGTAACATTGGACTGAAGAGTCCCACTGATAAGCCATCTAATAGATACTCAATTTAATCAATGAATAATATGAAACGAATTGATTAACTACTTCCTTTGGGAAGAAACTGAACTAAATGAGGCTAATGCTATTGTAGTTGCCATTTAGCCATTGATTATTAGTTTGATATACTGTACAGGATATTGTTCTAGAGTTGATTGTCTCGAATTTGTTAAATTGTTAAATGGACAAATTTAGCATTTATTATTAAAGACCTGTTTATACATTGTTGAACCGTCGTGTTCATAGTGTTATTGATGACATCGTCCAGCCGAGACCGCACCGCCAGCGGAGGAGGCCCATCCGATACCTCCAGGAGGTCTAGTCGAATGGACTTGAGTCGGAGCGCCTATGAGTGAATGTTTTTGGAGTTATTTTGATAAATACTTTTGTTATAAATCATTTTGAGATGTAAATAGATGTCCCTGCATTGTATTTTGAATATGCAGTGGTGGACTTCATTAGACTGTAATTTTGTATATGTGGACTTTACTTTTAATGTAGAGTTAATTATTGTCAATATATACATATATATTTCCGCAAAAATGTACATTTGACAGGTATACATGATAGATCCCTTGTGAGTCTCGAGCTAGTTTGGGATTCACGGGAGTAAGTATGATTAGATTTGTGACCCGGGGTTAGCCCTAAGCACTCTGATCTCGGGCTCGGGTCGTGACAACAGTGGTGTTTGGGCTGGGTTAAGACCTATTTATATTTGAGATAGGTTTAGACTTTGGCCAAAGTTTGCTAGATAGGTTAGGTGTGGGCCCATTTGGAGCATTTCTGACTTGGGGGGTTATTTTGACCCATTTGGAGGAATTTTTACTACGTCAATACGATGTACATGGCTTGGTAGGAAGGGTTTGACTCAGTCAACTTGGTAAAAATGGTTGGTCATGAGAGGTTTGACTTGGTCAACGTGGTGAAAATGGGGCCAAATGATGACAAAAGACTCTCCAGTAGTAGCACTAAAAGATAAAGAGACCAATGGAGGAGAGAG
>JAPQWN010000002.1:82902082-83397082 GCA_028538565.1 Umbellularia californica
ACTTCAAGCATCAGATCTTTTCAGAATCAGACAGAAACTGAGAGATCCATCAAGACAGCCAAAAGAGGGGTACACCTGAGGTTTCGGGCCATTCCGACAACGTTTGGCCTAACTTCACTGCTCCGACAAGCTAAACAAGCGCTCCCGGCGGCGACATCATCAAAGACGCCAAAACTTTGATCAGAGCCTACGGATGACTCCAGAATGTCTCCAAAGGGCTCCATGCCAAATTTCAAGTCAAACCGACAATGTTTGACCCTCCATCAATGCTCGAGCAGCAAAATCAAGCCTCATGGCGGCGGGAACCGCCGAACCCATCACTCATCAAACAAAATACATGAGTGGCTTCAACATGCTTCCAAAAGGCTGCACGTCGAATTTCAGGTCATTCCGACAACATTTGACCAGGTTTCGATGCTCCGAGAGAAAATCAAGCCTACCGGCGGCGGAGCAACCCGGGACCATGACATCCTAAACGAAGCCCATGGAACGTCTCAAAATGACTCCAATAGGCTCCCCGTCAAATTTCAGGTCAATCGGACATCGTTTGACCACATATCAAAGCTCGGCATTTTCCCCGCAGCAAAATCAAGTGAAGCATTGATGGGACCCCAAATGGCTTCAAAACTCAAATAAAAGCCCATGGTTGGTCCTATCCACTGCTCAAGAAGCTTCACCTCAATTTTCAGGTCATTCCGACATCGTTTGACCTAGTTTCGACGCTTGACGGAAAATCGGCTACAAAGTCTTCGACTTTCCCGAAAAATAGGAAACTTTGTGCTCCGATTTCGCGAGGGTTCTCGTCAAGATTTCTCCAAGAAAATCAAGTCAATAACTGAGGAAATTGTCAAGAAAAATACAAAAGAAAAAAGGGACGAAAAAGACGAAAAAACGGCCGAAAACGACGCTCGGCGACCAAACGGGCCAAAGCCCTATGGTCGCCGGCGACCCTGCAAATCCAGGTCGCCGGATTTTGCACCAAATCGTCCGTTTTCCGATTCTTTTCGCGTTTCGGGTGTTCCGGCCTCTGTGATTTTCGGAAAATACAATGTTTGATGCTTGAAAACGACTGATCTTCGTCGACATCTCGGATCCGCCGTCAAAAGCATGAAATCATCACCGATGGCCTCAAGATCGCCAACCGGCTGACCAAGAAAGTGCACTTTCTGTCCGACCGATCGTGAAATCGACAAGACAGATGTCACCGGCCCGCCAACATCAATCAATGTCTGAAATTGCATCGCAATCCGACATCAAACAATGCGTGGATCCACCTGTGATGATCGCAAGAAGAATCTCAAAAGGCGCAGCGCGGCCCGCGACTCTTCACATGCCTTGGCGACCACTTAATGACGTTAATTGACCCGTTTATGACAACTTAATGCGGTCATTAACTCATTATTTTGGACAGCCCAATCAGATTCAAGCATTTGGGAGTTACAAATCCAAGTAATCATGGCATTAAACCCATGAAACTCTCATCATCATGAAGCATAAAGGCAATTAAAAGCCCACTACCTTCATCGGCCAATCACAAGCCATGAAAAAGGAGTTACAAAATCAACTTGTAACTCCATATCAATGCTCTCATCATGGCTATCAATGCCCATAACCGTCCCATGGCTACCAAAAGCCTATAAAAGGAGATCCATTTCCAAGAGAGAGGGGATCATCGAAGGATCATATCGACATCTATGGACTTGAAGTTCTGCACTTCTCCCAAAGAAATTCAGACGAAGTCCTGCTGCTCTGCTGCAAATAACACCACAAGGTGATCGACGTCCCTTGGGGGGCCACCCCCCCTCCCCAAGGCCTCCTCCTTCTCCAACATGGCCTAAACGCGGCTTTTCAGCCCGTTTACTCGGTTTTTCATTGGATATAGGACCTTCTCTTGGTCCTTGTCCTTTAAAAAACTGAGGTTAGGAGCCAAGTCAAAGAATCAAAGCATCACATGTTCTCATTTGAAGGACGATAGCGAAGTTCATACATGACTTGCGACCGTCGATCTCAACGTGTCCCCACAATCTCCTGAGAAGTTAGATCCATTTTCTTCATTTTCTATTGTAGTTTGTATTTCCTTAAGAGACAAAAAGAAATCACAATTCTTGTCTTTCACATTTGATGAGTTTTGTAAAATCCCCTTTCACGGCAAAATCGTCTTTTACGGCAAACAAACAAAAACGCCTCTTACGGCATTCTAAAAACTTGTCTCTTTTCTTAATATTAATGCAATTTGAAAAGTTAGAAAAAAGGATTGATTTCCTTTCCGCTTGTGAAGGTGAATCTCCGGATTATCACCATTCCAAATTCCAAGTAGAAAGTAAATCTGGCATACCCGTACAAAAATGTTGATGCCCGAG
Organism: Umbellularia californica; assembly: GCA_028538565.1. Classification (NCBI taxonomy): domain Eukaryota; kingdom Viridiplantae; phylum Streptophyta; class Magnoliopsida; order Laurales; family Lauraceae; genus Umbellularia; species Umbellularia californica. The sequence goes on from JAPQWN010000002.1 coordinate 82,904,443, forward strand.
ATCTTCCCTCCTCCGCCGAGACCCCGGTCAGCCCCCGAGGTGTGGAGGGAGAGGACGGAAGATTCCCCCTCTTTCGGGTCCATTAAGTTGGCATACCCGGTGGGACACGTTGACTTGAGAACGTGATGCTTTGATCACTTGGCTCCTTTCTAGTTGGTGGCCTATGTTGCATTTTGCATCTAAAAAAACATGAGATGGGATTTTAATTGTTCTTTCTCACTTTAAAAAAAAAAAAACAAATATGATTTCTTTTCTTAGATTCAACTATGAGAAACTTTGATCCTTCCCTCTTCGAACTTGATAGCTCACAGAAATGTTCGCAGTTATCGTTCATATCGGAGATTGGGCCATCTTTTCTCTTTGATGAGTCCAATTGGGATTTAAAAAAAAAAACACCTTCATTTCAAATTCTTTCAAAAAAAATGATCTCTCTTTCTCAAGATTCAACTTTTAGAAATTTTGATCCTCTCCTCTTTGAACTTGATAACTCACAGAAATGTTCGCAGCTATCGTTCATATCGGGGATTGGGCCATCTTTTCTCTTTGATGAGTCCAATTGGGATTTCAAAAAAAAAATTATAATTTCAAAAGAAAATTAGTTTTCTCTCTTTTACATTCAAATTTGAGAAACCTTGGTTCCTTCCCTTTCGGATCTAGCGCTCGCAGAAATGTTGAACCTTTATTCGGATTGGAACACCATTCGCTCTCTTTGATGAGTTCATTAAAAAACCTTTCAAAAAAAGAGTTAAAAAAAATAAAAAAAAACACTAAGGTTCCACCAATTGCGTTCTTTGACCAAAGTGGATGTAAGAAAAGTCTTGTCCAGAGTGTGGAGACAGCTAGACTGTTCGAGGCAATGGTCCTCCAAACGGGTTCATTAAGTAATCCTACCCTTACCTGGGGCTGATCTATCTACTAAGGTTTCATAAGATCGAATTGGAAATCTATGTGCACCTTTCAAAAAAAATTCTCTAAAAAAAAAATCTTTAAAAAAAAAGAAGAAAAAAACTTCTGTCACTTTGAATTCAGAGTTGAGAAATCTTGGTTCTTTCCCTTTCGGATTTTACGCTCGCAGAAATGTTGAGCCTTGTTCGGAATGGAACACCATTTGCTCTCTTCAATGAATTCAATCTTGACCTTTCAAAAAAAAAAAACTTCCGTCACTTTTGAGTTCAGAGTTGAGAAATTTTGGTTCCCTCCCTTTCGGATTTAGCGCTCACAGAAATGTTGAGCCTTTGTTCGAAACGGAACACCATTTGCTCTCTTTGATGAATTCAATCTTGACCCTTCAAAAAAAAAAACTTCCGTCATTATTGAATTCAGATCCGAGAAATTCTAGTTCCTTCCCTTCTGAATTTAGCGCTTGCAGAAATGTTGAGCCTTTTTTCGGATTGGAACACCATTTGCTCTCCTTTATGGATCCAAATTTTGACCTTTCAAAAAAATCCCATCTTGTGTCCTTCCCAAGGATGCGATTTGCAACATTTGTGCCTAGCGGTGCTAGTACGCCCTTTCGGGTCTACTGTATTCGCGACCGACACATTTGTATCTCCAACCTTATATCATTTTACCTCGAGTGAGCCTTGCTTCTCGGTAATTTGAATTAAGGTCTACAATTGCTTCTAGCAGTCACTGGAATGCTCACTCTGAGCCTACCATACTTGCATTTTAGAACAATTGTATCCTCTATGGCTTTTTGCCTTCTTCATCGTCCTTGGGTTGGGCCATGTCCCCTCAAGTGATTTAAAAAAACAAAACCATAGTTATTCTCCATTTACGATCACCATATTCTTGTGATTACTAATGGATTTGGTCTTGTTTCAGAAGTTTTCCAAAACTAACAATGGCAGCTTCATTGACCATCACTTCCGATGAGAACAAGTACCAGCTTATGCTTCAAGACAAGCAAAACAAGCATAAGCGCCCTGCCAGTTGCCGAAGCGTCCTCTCCCTCGACAACTCTCCAAACACCGGGTCAACTTCAACTCCCTGGACCATCGTCTTCGGATCGCTGGGACCATTCTCACTTCCCGCAGAAGACACTGTACCTGCCAAGAAGCAGAAAACCGCCCAGCAACGTGTCACTAACATGGCACCAAGGGCGAACATGAAGAAGCCTGAAGCCCGTGGCGTTCCCACGAAGCCTCAACCCACAAGAAACCAGGTTTACACCAAAGCTTGGTCCCCGAGATCTACGCCAATGCAAAGGAGGTCCCAAACATCTGCAAAGCCAGCATACCTGACCCCTCTCAAGGAGAATCCGTTCTACCCTCTCTCTTACATGAAAGAGGAGAAACCTACCCTCCACCCAAAAAACAAACAAAATCATCATGAGCCGGCTTGCTCCTACAAGCCCAAAATCAAATCTTGCATCGTTAGGCCTATGCAAAAACATGCTGAAGCCTGCACTCCCGTGAGTCGACCCTTCATCTCAACAGGGGCTGAGCTCGCAAAATTCAAGTCCTCATTGCGACAGACTAAGGACCGCGTCCAGATTCTGTCCTTGCCAAGCTTCAAAGAAGATAAACCCGGCTGCTGTGCACGGGGGACTACATCCTTCATCGCCAGAGCCCAGCCAGAGCTGACTGAAGCTCAAATTGCTCGTCGTATGCGTCGCCGCACTGCATATCGACAAAAGAGACTCGAGAAACAAAGAACCCAATGTTCTACTCTCCACGTCTCAAACAAATGGGTCGAAAAAGAAAGACCCGACCAATTCATTGTTGTTCATATGGTTGGCAAAACCAAAAAACGCCAGAAGTCAGCAACCAAAATCAGTGTTAGACGTCCAGTGACTCGCAGCGTCTCTCGGACAAGAACACATCTAGAAGAATCCTCCACTCCTCCAAGCCAAGGACACCGGGGTAACCACTCTTCAGATTCTTCATCTAGAAGAATTAGCCCCAGCTCAGTCACCAGGACGATTTCTTCGTTCAAATCCCGAGGAATGAACGTTTTGGCTACAAGTTCTGAGCCACCTCCACAGCATGATGATGTAACCGCACGCATCCAGCAGTTGGAGTAAGGACAACAGAGAATTGAGACTCTGATGGAAAATCTTATTCTCACTCTACAGCGTCCACCACCTAACAATGAAACCCCTCCGAATCATGAAGATGATGAGGGTAATGCAGAAAACAATGAGTCTCGCGCCCTTACCAGAAAGGACGTGGACGATATCCTCGCAAAAGCAAAAGAAGAGGATATATTGGAGGAACATAGGATCAAGCAACCCTACCCTTTATGGATGGACTCGGTTCCGTTCCCTGCAAAATTCAAACAACCTACTCTCCAGACATATACTGGGAAAGGTTCAGCCAGACAGCATGTCATCCATTTCAAGATCCTGACGGGAGCTATTGCGGATCAAGATGCCCTCAAGATTCGCCTCTTTGCAAGTACCCTAAAAGGTACAACCTTTGATTGGTACTCCACTCTGCCGGAGAACTCCATCCAGAACTGGGCTATGCTAGAAACACGTTTCCTAACCCACTTCCAAGGTGAGGATCATCCTGTTACTATGGCTCAACTCTGCAACCTAAAATAGGGAGAGAATGAGTCAACATACGACTTCATTCACAGATGGAATGCAATGGCGTACAAATACTAGAACGTACTGCCACAAGCGTCGCTAGTCGACATCTGCCGTAACAATATAAGAGCAAAAATCCTCTCCATGATTATCGGCAATAAATCAAAGAACCTGGGGGAACTCCTCGAAGCCTCCATGGAAGCTGAAATGGTGATCAAAGACCTCAATAGTCAGAAATCATCAAAGAAAGAGCCGACTGCTGTTACAACCTCAAAACCAAAGAAAAAGGAGGTTCTCAATGTGCAGACTAAGTCAGCTCCTCAGCAACCAAAGAAACCCGAAAAAAAAACTACAGGTAAAAGGCCTGAACTCTCTGATGCCTTCAAAGAACGTGTAGAAAAGAAATATCCGTTCGATGAAGATGTTGAAGAAATCTTTGAGGCTCTCCTAGCAAATGGCAAACTCATTTTGCCAAAGCCCAAAAGACCGGGAGATGTTGGCAAAACCAATGATCCCCGATACTGTCCATACCATCAGATGATCTTACATCCTCTCGATCAATGCTTCGTTGTGAGAGAGAAGATCAATGAGATGTGGAAAAACGGAGTCATAACCTTTGATAAAAACTATGGGCGCCTCTGTCAACATGGTGTCATGTCGGCAAACTTCAAAGTCACCGAAGGAGAAGATCACTACTTCATTCAAGGTGATAAAAATGGCTCAAACGTCCCAAGAATTGGTTCCCTATCCAACACCAGATGGATACCCTATATGGGTGCATCCCGATCTCCTAGATGATGAAAACTGGGAGATCGTCAAAACAAAGCCGATCGCTTAGCAGCGAAGGCAAGCCAAGAGACAGCTCCGCAAGCTCAAACAGCAGCAAAAGTCTCAAACAAAACAAGAAGTCCTTGAAAAAGCAGAAACTTCTTCCACTGCTTCACTAGGGACGATGGAAGAATCTCTTCCCAAAACCTCCAAGGCGGTAAGAAAATTCACTCGTGATGATTTCATGCCACCTCTATACAAAAATGAAACTATGCAGGGGGCATCATACTCTTGCAACTCGGTAGTTGGATTCTCAATGAATGGATACGAGTCCAGTGATACTGCCAGTGATATCGATGAGTAGGAAGAATCCCTTGAAACAGGAGAATACCTCTCCGACAAGGAATGCATTCCTGAGTCTCATCTTATGCCAGTAATCTGGTATAACCCATTGCAGCCACAAGAATCTTGGTCTGATGATGAAGAAGACCAGGACCCTGTTCAAGAAAACGCTGTCGATCCAGCACCAAACAATGCTCCGATGGAACCCAACATTGGTGAACCACAAGGAGCAAATGACGAAGAAGATTTAGCTCTCATGCCTGATCTTGAAGAATATTCAAGAGTCTTGCAACATCTTGCCATAGAGCAGGAGCAGGATCGCATCAATCTTCGTCATGATCCAGAACTGGAAGTCCCTGAAAATCAACGGGAACTTTCTCCCTTAACTCCTGAAAATGGAGAAAACAGTTGGATCAATGATCCTCTTACATCCGAGGATGAGTCCGATTCCCAACAGTCTACACTGGGGGTATCTCTTGTCAGGATAAACTGCAATGCAATAGCTCAGGACGACAGTGCCTCTGAAGCTTCCGAAGACACGTACTCCCCAACCGGTAGTGTATCTTCCGGAGCTACATCCTCTCAGGTGACTTCAACTGAGATAACATCCTCTCAGCCCTCGTCTCCTGAAGCCGTGAGATCGGAATTCAAGCCTCTCCCGATTGATCATCTTGAAGAAACTTCTGCTAATGAAATCTTCTTCAATGAAAACTCAGTCAACTGGCCCCAGATACCCTATCTCACGGGCGATGTCTGGGCTAATAAAGAAAAGTTGCCGACTGCTGTTCAGGACTTGTTCCCGGAAATTGCTCCGTGCAACACAATCATTGAAGACGCCAATGCGGTTACAGAGATGTCCTCAGCAAAGGATCAACCTCTTGATCCTGAGAATGATCTTCCAAAAGAAGACCCTTCTCTAGAGGCTCTTGAAGTTGGCAGAGGTACCCGTTCTGGCCGGGATTACCGCAAAAATTACAATCAACCCTCTTCTTCTTATGAAAATCCTTCGGGAAAGCAAGATGTAAGCGCCCCAAGTGGCAATAATAATGAAAATGCAGGCCCGAATGAGGCTTTCAAGTACGACTTGATTGAGCACTTCAAACACATACCTGCACGTCTGCACATCCTTGACTTATTACGAATGTCTCCACAAACTCGTGATAGTCTCATTTCAGAATTACAAAAACTGAATACGAATGTCGACAAACATGCCCCACAAGTCCTACAAATTGAAATGGACTATAGGGTCAAAAAATCAAATACTCCCTCAAAGGGAGAAAAGAAGAAAACTGAGGGATCAAGCAATGAATGTCTCTCGGTACAAAATGCAGCAAGTGCAACAATTGCCTTCGACAAGGATGACCTCCTCCTAGGCGAAACAAAGCACAACCGACCCTTGTACTTTACGGGGTACGTCAAAGAAATGCCAGTACACAGAGTTCAGATCGATCCAGGTTCTGCATTCAACCTCATCTCGACTTCGGCACTCGAAGAGCTGGGCATCCCACCTAGCAAGCTGAGTCACACATCTGTATCCATCTTCGGATATGACGGGAGCGCTCAAAGGCCTATCGGCAAAATCAGGTTCAAATTGCAAATCGGTGATCTTATTTCTAAAATCACCGTGCATGCGATAAGGACCCCTTCATGCTACAATATACTCCTTGGACGCCCCTGGATACATGAGAATGGTGTCGTCCCTTCAACTCTACATCAGTGCATCAAGTTCGTTGGCAACGATTGCTTTATACATCGAGTGTTTGCAGACAAAAACCCCTTCAAAGGCAGAGATGTCCATTTTGCAGATGCTCAAATGTATAAAGATGGAAAAGAAGAACAGGAGGAAAAAACAATTCACTTTGCCGACAGTCTCCAGAAAGATAAAGGCAAGGCTCCCCAGCAATCATCGGAGGTAAACAAACCCTCCACCAAACTCGAAGTAAGCGGCCAAGCTCCCTTCGTCGTCTCCTTCAAATCTCCAAAGCCTTTGGTAATCACTACCAAAGTAAAGAAGACAAAACAAAGGGCAGGGGGCAAGTTCACTGTCTCCTTCGTGTCTATTATGCGTGACACAGACTCGGAGTCAGAGTCAGAAGATGACACAGCATCAAGCCAAGCTGATCCTCGGCAAGATTAGCTCACTCTCACTCCATTGGAGACACTTGCAGACATAGAAGACCCTACGTCTGCTTCCTTTGTTATTCCGGCAACTTCGCCAGAAGAAAAAGTGATTTACTTCCACAGATCAGGAGCATCTCCACTGAACTCTCTACTTGAACCTTTCCAAAACGAAGGTATGCCTCAGCTATCCCTGTATAGTCCAATGGCACAAGCTATCATGAAGAAAATGGGCTATGACGCTCAAAATCCGACTGGTTTGGGAGGTGGCCGTGGTATTCTCACACCATTAGAACCCACCCTGACCAAAAGTCAACCAGAAGATTGGAAAATCCACCTTCACAAAGGCAAGTCTTCATATGGGTTGGGGTATGATCCTACCACTCCTATGAGACAGTTGACACCATGGCTACAAAGTCGCTTTACCGACTAAGCCTCAACATCTCATGAAGACATCGATATCCCTGGATATCTCTTTAAGGAGTTTTTCGTCAAAAATCCAGAAAGCTCCTCCAATTGGTATAATTTCTCTGATGATAAAGAGGAATTGCCCGATGACACAGACGAGCAGTTCTCTGACCCAGAAGAATCATCGTCTCCAAAAGAAGTACCCTACTTCAACCCAGTTCCAGCAAATAATTGAGACCATATCATTGCAAGCCTTGAAAAGGACACTGATCAAGAAGATCCATGGACAGAAACAGAGCCTCGGTCTGAAAATGTCTCTGGCACTCCAGAAGGTCTTGTTAAGTTGGAAGCCTCCGAAAACATTGTGGAGGGACCACCTTCAAACCTTCCGACAGAAAATCATGTCCAAAAGATAGACTTGGGAACATCTGATAACCCACGTCCTGTATTCATAAGCAAGAATATAAAGGATGATGAGTTACCCGAGTATATCTCTTTTCTTCGTACGTTCGTTGATTGCTTTGCATGGTCTTATGCTGAAATGCCTAGCCTGGATCCCAAAGTAGCGGCCCACAAGCTCAACTTGCAAAAAGAAATCAAGCCTATCAAACAAGGCTAAAGAAGATTCCGTCCCGACGTGATAGACAAAATTGAACAAGAAGTTCAGAAACTCAAAAACGTTGGCTTCATCCGCGAGGAACATCATCCTGAATGGTTGGCCAACATCGTCCCCGTGACAAAGAAAAATGGGCAGATAAGGGTCTGTATTGACTACAGAGACCTGAATAGTGCATGTCCTAAAGATGAATTCCCGCTCCCCATACCAGAGGTGATGATTGACAACACCTATGGGTTCGAGCGAATGACATTTATGGATGGATTCTCTGGCTATAATTAGATAAAGATGCATCCTGAAGATGAAAGGCATACATCATTTCGGACACCATTCGGCGTGTATTGCTACACTGTTATGCCGTTTGGTCTAAAAAATGCAGGTGCAACATGTCAGAGGGCTATGATGAAAATATTCCAAGATATGCAGCACAAAACGGTCGAATGCTATGTTGACGACCTCGCCATCAAAAGCAGAAGAAAAGAAGACCATCTCGAAGATCTTCAAGAAGTCTTCCTCCGACTTCGCAAACACAAATTGCGGATGAATCCACTAAAATGCTTCTTCGGTGTCTCATCGGGTAAGTTTCTCGGATTCATAGTACGGAAAGCTGGAATATAACTTGACCCCACTAAAGTCAAGGCTATCCTGGAAATGCCATCTCCAAGAACCCTAAGAGAATTAAAAGAACTTCAAGGAAGGCTGGCCTACATTCGACGGTTCATCTCCAATCTATCAGGGAAATGCTGTCCATTCTCTCGCCTGATGAAGAAAGGCGTCGACTTTGTCTGGGATGCTGAATGTCAAAATGCATTTCAAGACATCAAAGCAAACCTCATAAAACCTCCAATGCTGGCTGCCCCCACAACTGGAAAACCATTTATCTTGTACACAAGAGCTCTCGACCACTCTTTGGGTGCTCTGCTCGCACAAGAAAACGACGACGAAAAATAAGCTGCTCTATATTACCTTAGCCGCATGATGGTAGGTGCAGACCATCGCTACTCCCCAGTCGAAAAAGAATGCCTTGCAGTAATGTTCGTTGTACAAAAGCTGCGTCACTATCTGCTGTAGAACACAGTCTACCTGATTTCGAGGATCAACCTCCTAAAGGTCCTTGTCACAAAAGCAGGTTCTCTCAATGCCCGACAAGGAAAATGGTCCATCCTTCTATCACAGATTGATATTAGGTATGTACCACAAAAAGCAATCAAAGGACAAGCTCTAGCAGACTTCCTCACAGAGCATCCATTGCCTAAAGATTCTCCACTCAGGGATGATCTCCCAGACGAATTTGTCTACAATGTGGAAACTTCCTTGTCAAACGCTTCCTGGGACATGTACTTTGACGGTGCAACCAGGACAAATGAAAAGGGAAAGCAAATATCGGGAATTGGCATCCTCTTTGTCAGTCCCGACAAAAACGTGATTCCACACGCCTTCTCGCTACTGGAACCATGTTCAAACAATGCAGCAGAGTACCAAGCCCTAATTATAGGATTGGAACTCGCCCTCGAATCCGGCATCACCATGCTGGAAGCTTTTGGAGACTCTCAACTGATCGTCAACCAGATGAATCAGAAATATGAAGTCAGGAAGCCTGATTTGCTACCTTACTACAATAAGGCGCAGTCGCTTAGACAAAAATTCAACATCTGTCATATCACCCACATCCTCAGAGGTGAAAACATCCGTGCAGTTGCCCTGGCTGGACTCGCCGCATCCATGGCAATCCAAGAAGGGGAAAACATGCAAATCACAGTGTGTCAAAGAAGGATTCTCCCTCCTCTCAACACACACCAAGCAGTTGCTGAATGCCACCAAGTGGTTGGAAGTTGGATGTCCATCCTCAAACCTCCGATTGGCGACTGGAGAGATCCGTTCAATGATTATATCATGTTCGGAATCCTAACTGAAGATCCAAAAGAACGGGTAAGCATCCAAAGACGAACCCCGAACTTTCATTTGGATATACCTTCAAAAGCACTTTACAGAAAATCCTTTAACGGAGTACTCCTACGCTGCTTGTCACAACAAGAGGCTGATGAAACTCTCAAAGAAGTTCATACTGGTCTTTGTGGAGCCCATCAGGCTGGCCCTAAGCTCTACAACTAGATAAAAAGGCTAGGTTACTATTGGCCTACCATGGTAGCTGATGCAATGCAATTTGCCAAGCGCTGCCAAAAATGCCAGATTCACGGAGATTATGTCCACATGCCTCCAGAATGACTACTTCCAACAGCAATCTCATGACCTTTCGAAGCCTGGGGTATGGACATCATAGGTCCTATTTCTCCCCCATCAAGCAAAGGTCGTCGCTTCATCTTCGCCGCTACGGATTATTTCTCCAAGTGGTCAGAAGCATTTGCGCTCAGCGAAATGAAGACCTCATCAGTCCTTCAGTTCTTGCGCACCAACATTATTTGTCGCTTCGGCATACCTAAAAGATTCGTCCATGATAACGGACCACAATTCCGGGATCACAGATTCTACAGGTTTTGCGATAAGTACAAAATCCAAAGTTGTCCTTCGACTCCATATAATCCAGCAGCGAACGGACTAGCCGAAGCCTTCAACAAGACACTCTGCAAAATTCTCAAGAAAATGGTCTCTAGTCACAGAAGAGACTGGGGCGACAAACTACTAGAAGCTTTGTGGGCCTATCAAACCACCGTTCGAGGACCAACCCATAGCACACCATTCTCTTTGTATGGATGCGAAGCTGTTGTCCCTTTGGAAGTACAAATTCCTTCCTTAAGGGTATCTCTGCAAAATGACATGACGCAAGAAAGCAATGTCAAATTGAGACTCCAAGAGTTGGATAATCTCGATGAACGACGACTCGAAGCTCTACAAAGCATTGAGTTGTACCAAGCACGCATGGCAGGATCTTTCGACAAAAAGGTCAGGCAACGCGCCTATAAAAAGGGTGACTTGGTTCTTGCAGTAAAAAGACCCATAGTCTTTGCCCACAAATCCAAAGGCAAATTCGAACCAAAATAGGAGGGACCCTTCGTCATCGACAAAGTCTTCTCCAACGGTGCATACGCTCTTCTAAACATGGAAGGAGACAGATGTATGCTACCCATCAACGGCAAGTTCTTGAAGCGGTACTACCCTTGAAGACTTCCTCAAACGGGTCAGACCAATATCTACACGGCTAAAGCGTATTTCCAAGGTACTTGCTCGTCAAATCCACCCCTTTTGAAATTTTCATCTTTATGTTGAAGGTTCCAAAAAAAAAAAAAAACAATCTCTCAAAACAATGCTTACTTTCATCGTTTCATTGTTCAAAAGAAAAATCAATCCAAGTTTAGGAGCCTCTTCCCAGACTTGACCAAAATTTTCGATCCTTGAACCCAAAATTCATGGTTTGAAACAAAAATCGGGACTTAGGAATTTTCACCCTAGACCGCCTCGGCTTTTACAACCCAAATGGTTTTAAGTCAAAATTTATGACCTTCGTGTCTTTAAACAAAGATTTTGGTTTTTAGAAACCGCGGGGAAGCGACATTCAGTCGATACTCGCAAAACCCAAAAAAACCGGAAGGATGCGAACCCCATTCGATACTTCCAAAACCCAAAAATTGCAAGGAAGCGAACCCCATTCGATACTTGCAAATTTCAAAAATAGTGGAGACGCAATATTCCTGCTGCTATCCACAACCCAAATTCCAAATGGTTCGAGAAAACCTCAAATTTCAAAAAAAAATCGCGGGGAATCGACACCAAGTCAGTACCCGCAAAACCAAAAGTTTTGGGAAAAACAGGGAAGCGACGCTTAGTCGATATTTGCACCCCAATTCGCGAGAAAGCGACATTCCGTCGATACTCGTAAAACCTAGCCCGCGAGGAAGTGACATTCTATCAATACTCGCAAAACCGAATGAGCAAGGAAGCGACATTTCACCGATACTTGCAAAACCATTCAGCGAGGAGGCGACATTTAGTCGATACCTGCATTTTGAAAACCAAATCCGGCTATAAACGCCAACAACCGGCTATAAACGCCAAATTCGGCTATAAATGCCAAAACAAAAAAAACCGGCTATAAACGCCAAAATCTGGCTATAAATGCCAAAATCCGGCTATAAATGCCAAAACAAAAAAAAAATTCGGCTATAAACGCCAAAATCGGCTTTCATGCCAATAAAACAAAACTTGGTTTTCAAAAAAACTCGGCTATAAACGCCAAAATCCGGCTATAAATGCCAAAACAAAAATTTTTCGGCTATAAACGCCAAAATCGGCTTTCATGCCATCTCAAAATTCGGCTATAAACGCCAAAAGTCGGCTATAAATGCCAAAACAAAACAAAAAAAATTTTCTGCTATAAACGCCAAAATCGGCTTTCATGCCAATAAAATAAAACTTGGTTTTCAAAAAACTCAGCTATAAACGCCAAAATCCGGCTATAAACGCCAAAATCCGGCTATAAATGCCAAAATTCGGCTATAAATGCCAAAACAAAAATTTTTCGGCTATAAACGCCAAAAGTCGGCTATAAATGCCAAAACAAAAAAAAATTCGGCTATAAACGCCAAAAAAAATCGGCTATAAACGCCAAAATCTGGCTATAAATGCCAAAATTCGGCTATAAATGCCAAGACAAACAAAACAAAATTCGGCTTCTATGCCATTCCAAAATTCGGCTTCTATGCCATTCTAAAATTCGGCTTTCACGCCATCCAAAAATTTTGGCTCCCATGCCGCAAAATAAATTTTGGCTCTTATGCCACAAAATTAGGCTTTCATGCCATCCAAAATTTGGTTTTCAAGCCATCAAAAAAACCAGGCTTTTCGCCACAAAAATTGGCTTTCATGCCCTAAACAACCCTTTGACAAAAGATTTTCACAAAATAACAACCTTTTGATCAAATTCTTAAACAAACATTTCCATCAAACTTTTGCTCAAAATTGTTTTCATCAAAAAATGATTAAAGTGAAAAGAATGGGATACAAAAAATATAGTACCAAAACTTTTTATACATGGAGGTACCAAAAAAAAAAAAAGAAGGAAAAAGAGTTTGTTACAACCCAGGAGCTCAATCCGACATGGTTTTCAACCAAAGATTCAACTCCTCAAGTAGACCCTCGGCCTTGACCTCCAAAGTTTTTAGGCCACGCTTCTTCAAAATGTCCCCAAAAAACGCGGCCGAATGTCGCGACCCATCTGCAGCACAAGGAAGTTCTTCCCAGAGGACCTGCCTCTGCTCATGCTCCTGAGTCTTCCTCCGGACATTACCTTCAGCTTCCTCAACCTGGCGAATGAGAGTCCCCTCCTTGTCACGAGCCTCCACAATGGCGGTCCATTTGGCAACAGCTTCTTCCTCTAAAAGATCAAGACGCTGCCTAACCTCGACGACCTCCTTATCAAGGCGGTCCAAGTCTTGCTTCAGCCCCATGATGGATAACTCGGTAACGTTCTTCTCCCGAACGATCTACCTCCGAGTCTTCGTGACCTCAGTCAGCTCAGCTTTGACTTTGCTGGAAGGTTTTATGAACATCTCATCAAAGAAGTCACTATCTGGAAAACTCTTGGTCATAGTCCATTTGTTTCCCAAGGTGATGATCTCCTCAACAAAATCCTTGGCGCTTGCGATGTCCAGACCGACTTCTTTGCTATCAGCGAGGATGTCCTGCACATGCTTGATCATGCCAAAACCAACTTCCAAATGACCTGAAGAAAGTGTCTCAACCCATGAGCTCAAGACAGTCTTCAACACCTTCCTTGCATACTGAAGGTGCGGTGCAGATGAAGATTCGCCATGCTCTGGTGCCCGACTGCCCACGTCATGCTCCATTGGAAAAGTAATCAATAAACTCTTTCCAACGGAAGAAGCTGACTCATTGAAAGTGGAAGAAACCCCTACTTCTGCATCAGCCGCAGGTATCCCCTGTTCTGGCTCTGAGGAAGACGGAGGAATCTCTCCTGCTGCTTCACAATCTGTCAAAGAAAAAAAAAAGACAAAAAGGTATGAATATAATCTTGTCAAAAATATATCAAGATTATTATTGCAAATATACCTGCTTTGACGACCGGCGGAGTACTCTCTCTGCCTCTTTGAGCTCATCCAAAGCATCGTCAAAAGTTGCGTCCATAGATAGCTCGAAATCGTCGGAATCCTCTGGCAAGTCAGCTACATGTTAGCAAATGACAGTAAAAGAAGAAAAAAAAAAAAAAAAAAAAAAAGAAAGCAAAAGCCAAAGCAAATCATACCAGGTGAAGGTTCTGGAACCACTCCAGAGTCCCTGGGCTCTTCCTCAGATGCCACGACTGGATCCGTCATTGCCTCATCGGCCGGAACCTCAGGCATCACCAGGTCATCTTCCTCTGCTAAACAAAGAAGCAGTGGATCAAAACAAAATCTTTCACAAAAAAAGGGGAAAGAAGAAACAAAAGGAAAGAAAGGGGATCATACCAGCTATCTCCTCTTCTCTGCTTCTCTTCTCCGGAGGCTCGTCAGCATCCTCAAACACCTCCTCAGCAATGGTGAGAGGAACTTCAAGATCAGAAGGACTATCGTGCCGACTCATGTTACGGCGTTGTCCTCTCCCCCTCTTGCCTCGGCGGGTCAATCTGCTCGACGACCCTGCCCCACTATCAACATCAGGCCTCACACAAGAGTCCTCACTGGATGGTCTACTTTTCTCAGTAGACTCCATGGAAGCCTTCGTATGCTCTGCCTGTATCATAGCATCGATCTCGGCCTCCTCCTCCTCCAGCTGTCTCAAGACCTCACCAAGAATCCCTTGTGCAGCTCCTGATCTGATGACTTCCTGCCCGTTGAGAAAGCCTATCTTGTACTTCTCTCCAGAAAGGAAGGCCAAAACTTCCTCTCGACGGACACCATCCGATTTGCCACGACCTTTCCCAGGAGATTGCTTAATATCGAGCTCTTTCTTGGAAAGCCCCCGGTGCACTGAGAAGCTCTCCACGAACCACTTCGTGAAGCCAGCAGTCCGGAAGGTGGGCAGCTCAGGATAGGAAATCATGGCGGTAGTGTCCTCGGCGCTATAAAAAGCCCATGCATTTCTCCCATCCTGCAGACCTCCAAAACGCTTCACCATGCTCGAAGGTGCTCCAACAACGCCTTGAGAGAAGCCAAGCTGCAATGCAAAACGCGAAGAGACATACGGCTGGATGTTGACGAAAAGATGTCTACGGTACACCATCGTACCAACCCGTATGTTGAAGAGCCACCTCTTCTCCGCGTCCGTCAAAGCATAGTGTCTTCCCGACCCTGCCCTGGTCGAATCACGGGAGACACCAAAGTCAAAAGCCTTCTTCCGCAAACCCGGAGAAAGCTTCACCGAAGACTGCCCAATCTCGACGTCCCTAAATCGTCGGATCCTCAAACGGGCAGACAAAAGCGATTCGGGAACGGCTGTCCCTCTAGCCAAACGAATCATAAAGGGATCTTCGTCCTTTGCAACTCAAAAACGATGGAAGCTAGGACAGTGGTATACATACCACGAATAGAAGATGTGGGCAGAAAATACCCTGTTCATGGGTAGCCCAAGCCGAACCAGGAAAGCAGCACCCTGCAATTCAGTACACAAATAGGAGTAAAGAGCAGGTACCAAAGCCAGCCGCTCTCCAAACGCCATCTGACAAGCTGAAAAAATACAGTGCGGGCTGATGTGCGTCCCATCTCCTCCAGTAAAAACAGCCTCACCCAGCCAGTAAGTGAGGTAAACAACGAGATCTCTCCGCAACGCAATGTCGGAACAAACGGCATCCGTGCTTGCGAAGAACTTCTTCAAATCTTCTCTCATAGTAGCGATCTTCTTCAAACTTGATGCTTTAACCCTAGCATCCTAGGCCATGCCATCAGAAGACTCCCCGCTGTCAAAAAAGTTGGAGCTGTAACTTCTCCAACTGCTGCATCTAACTTTCGAGCCCTCCTTCTCCTTCAAAAAATCATAGAAGGTGACGAGCTGAAAGTACACAAGCCTAAACTCCTCAGACTGCTCCTCAAGGACGCTGTCAATAGGCATGAACTCCTCATAGAGTTCGTCGAGGATAGGCAATCCGGTGATGGCGCTCAGCTCCTTCAAAGAAAAACCAATCTCACCATTCGTCACAATGAAGGTGTTGGTTTGTGGAAGGAATGACTCCAGCATGGCCACGAAAGCCTCATCGGAGAAAACGACGGTTTGCCGAAAAGCGCGAACCGCATCAAAAACCTTGGCCTCCCGAAGAACGGCCTCACCCATCCTCAGGGTGTGATCAGTCCATGACTCCCAGCTCGAGTCAGCACTGAAATGGCCACGAAGTCGAAAAGGCTTCACCCAATTGCTGCCATCACCCCGAAAAACGCCAAGGCCCACCGGTCTCAAATCAACCGATGGATGATCAGAACCTTGGTAGCCACTGGCTGGCATCAACATGTCCATACGGACAGGTGGCTTCTCTGCAAAACTGGAAGGTCCACCAACAAAAACCCCGGTCTTGATCACACTGGTCCTCTTCACCCAGCTCGGAGGATCTTCCCTCTTAGGGCACGTGGGAGAAAGGCTCATGATCGAGATGGTCCGGTCAAAAGACGACCGGGTAGAAATAGTTCTCTCCTCACCATCTGCTGTGTAAGAGAACTGAAAACATCTCCTTTGGTATGTCAAGTCGTCGGGGACTGCATCACCAAAGAAGAAGGTAGGCTTGAGCACAACGCTCTGATCGTCGGTAACCCAAGGACGGCTGCTTACCATGATCTTATAGAACTCCTCATCCTTGAGAGCGATCAATCGCTGTCTCATCTCATCACGATTGAGGGAATCACACTCTTCCAAGTTCTTCTCCACAAACTGGACCTTCTCCCAAGCCTGCTGAACGGCAGCATTGGAAGATCTAACAGACCGACGAGGTGCGTCAGTAACAGGACTTTTACCTTTGTTCGTTCTAGAAGAACTACCTGCAAAAGGTGGAAAAGAAAAGATCAATCAACATCAAAATGACAGAATTCTGCTACAAAAATTCTAACAAAATTTTGACATGGTTCCGGGGCAATTCCGAAGAAAAGGAAAATACTCCGAAAAAGACAGGAAGCTTGAAGATGAGCTCAACATCGCTGCGAGCTCATAGTCAGTGGAGAATTCTCAAAGAAGGCTCGAACTCAACATCGCTGCGAGAACAAGCCAATCTCATCAAACTTCCGCAAAATCTGGAAAAAAGCTCAACATTGCTGCGAGCTTCAGAAGCCAAAAATTGCAAAACTTCCTCAAAATCCAGCAAGAACGAGAAAGAGCTCAACATCGCTGCAAGCTCAAAATCCCGATACTTGCAAAAGATTTTCAGGTATGCATCATCATACTTCCAAATCCATTTACAAAAATCATGCATCAAAGAATATCATCATGCATTAGATGCTAGGAAAACCTCGACCAAAGTTTGACCAATTTCAACCCAATTTGGTCAAAACCAATCAAACTTTGTCCAAGTCAAAAATCATGTTGGCTTGACCTAGAGACTCTAGCCTTCTATCTTGATGCATCAAAAAGAAAAAAGAGAAAAAAAAATTGCATACATATTGAAATTGCATAGCCTCATTATCATAGTGAGCAAACAAGGAAAAAGAAAAAGAAAGAAAGGGAGAAAAAGAATCTCAGCAAAAAAAAAAAAAAAATTTGGCCCACAGGCCGTGGCCCTCTGCCACGTGGCAGTACAGTCAGGTCCGTACGGACCTGTCCGTACAGCCAGAGAAAAAAAAAACAGCAAAAAAAAAAAGGGAAAAGAAGAGAAAAACGCTGAAAAAAAAAAACAGAAAAAAAAAGAGAGTACACGGTTAAAAAAAAAAAAAGAGAAAACCGTGGAAAGATGAAAAAAAAAAAGAAAGAAAAAAAGAGAGAAGCACGAAAGAAAGAGAAGGAAAACGTGAATGACAAGAAAAAAAAAAAGAAGAAAAAAAGAAGAAGAAGAAGAAAGAAAAGAAAAGAAAAAGAAGAAGAAAAGAAAAAAATGAAGAAGCTACTTCTACAATGAAGATTCTTGACGAGGAAGAAAACTTACTTGAAGCCATTGATGGAGAAGAAGAAGAAGAAAAGCTTGGAGATCCTTGAAGAAGAGAAAGCACTTCTTATCTTGGAGAGCACTCTTGAAGATTTCTTGCAAAAAGAAAGCAATGGAGCAAAAGCACCAACCCTCTTGCTTTTATAGAAAAGAGCAAGCCAAAAGAGGAAACAAGGAGAAAGAAAGGAGGTAAGTGCTAAAATTTAGCTACTTTCCCAAAAAGAAAGATATTTTGAGAGAATCTTTCCACAAAAAGAAAACTTGAAAAATTCTCTCCAAGTAAAGATATTTTTAGATATTCTCTACACAAAAGAGATATTTTTAGATATTCTTTACAAATATGACACCATATGAGATCTAAGCCATCTCCAAAGCCTAAGGTCCCATGGGTTAGCCCATATGAGCCAAGTTTGACCACCTAGGCACTAAAAGTGGCTTTTAGTCAAAATATTCCTCTTACCAAGAGCAAAAAAAGAAAGAGAGAAAAGAGCAAAAAAAAAAAGTCCCATGCCTCTTTTGAGTTGATGGGACCATTCAAAAAAAGAAAAAAAAAGTCTCATGAGTTTCCAAAAACCAAACCATCCAACCTCATGAACCAAATTGAGCCAAAATCTTGAAATTGACATTTCACAAAACCAAATTCCGGTCCCCTAGCTCACCACATACAGCTTGTTAGGTCACAAGACCAAAACCAAAATCAAAATCCAAAACCAACAAACCAAATCTGACCCCCCAACCTGCCACATACAGCTTGTTGGGTCACAAGGTCAAAATCAAAATCAAACCCCGACCCCCTAACCTGCCACATACAGCTTGTTAGGTCACAAGGTCAAAAACCAAAATCCAAAACCCAAAATCCAAACACCTCATGTCATTTTCAAAACTTTGCCTTGAGATGGTGTATGATCCCTCTCACTACCATAAAGTTCCCCCGGAAACTCAGAAGGCTAATCAAAAAAAAAAAAAATGCTCAAGACTCTTGGTCAAGTTGGAATTTCTCCTCCAAGTTTCTCTTCGAGGCACATCGACTCCAAAAAGCTACTCGTCGCTGTACCTCGAGGGGGCATTTGTTGACACCAAAAAAGTCATTATGTCTCCTCCACATCAAGAAACCTCGTGAAGCTGCATCCGGTTACAAAACAGGCAAGGCTACTTCAAGCATCAGATCTTTTCAGAATCAGATAGAAACTGAGAGATCCATCAAAACAGCCAAAAGAAGTGTACACCTGAGGTTTCGGGCCATTCCGACAACGTTTGGCCTAACTTCACTGCTCCGACAAGCTAAACAAGCGCTCCCGGCGGCGACATCATCAAAGACGCCAAAACTTTGATTAGAGCCTACGGATGACTCCAGAATGTCTCCAAAGGGCTCCATGCTAAATTTTAAGTCAAACCGACAACGTTTGACCCTCCATCAATGCTCGAGCAACAAAATCAAGCCTCATGGCGGCGGGAACCGTCGAAGCCATCACTCATCAAACAAAATACATGAGTGGCTTCAACATGCTTCCAAACGGCTGCACGTCGAATTTCAGGTCATTCCGACAACGTTTGACCAGGTTTCGATGCTCCGAGAGAAAATCAAGCCTACCGGCGGCGGAGCAACCCGGGACCATGACATCCTAAACGAAGCCCATGGAACGTCTCAAAATGACTCCAATAGGCTCCCCGTCAAATTTCAGGTCAATCGGACATCGTTTGACCACATATCAAAGCTCGGCATTTTCCCCGCAGCAAAATCAAGTGAAGCATTGATGGGACCCCAAACGGCTTCAAAACTCAAATAAAAGCCCATGGTTGGTCCTATCCACTGCTCAAGAAGCTTCACCTCAATTTTCAGGTCATTCCGACATCGTTTGACCTAGTTTCGACGCTTGACGGAAAATCGGCTACAAAGTCTTAGACTTTCCCGAAAAATAGGAAACTTTGTGCTCCGATTTCGCGAGGGTTCTCGTCAAGATTTCTCCAAGAAAATCAAGTCAATAACTGAGGAAATTGTCAAGAAAAATACAAAAGAAAAAAGGGACGAAAAAGACGAAAAAACGGCCGAAAACGACGCTCGGCGACCAAACGGGCCAAAGCCCTATGGTCGCCGGCGACCCTGCAAATCCAGGTCGCCGGATTTTTGCACCAAATCGTCCGTTTTTCGATTCTTTTCGCGTTTCGGGTGTTCCGGCCTCTGTGATTTTCGAAAAATACAATGTTTGATGCTTGAAAACAACTGATCTTCGTCGACATCTCGGATCCGCCGTCAAAAGCATGAAATCATCACCGATCGCCTCAAGATCGCCAACCGGCTGACCAAGAAAGTGCACTTTCTGTCCGACCGATCGTGAAATCGACAAGACAGATGTCACCGGCCCGCCAACATCAATCAATGTTTGAAATTGCATCGCAGTCCGACATCAAACAATGCGTGGATCCACCTGTGATGATCGCAAGAAGAATCTCAAAAGGCGCAGCGCGGCCCGCGACTCTTCACATGCCTTGGCGACCACTTAATGACGTTAATTGACCCGTTTATGACAACTTAATGCGGTCATTAACTCATTATTTTGGACGGCCCAATCAGATTCAAGCATTTGGGAGTTACAAATCCAAGTAATCATGGCATTAAACCCATGAAACTCCCATCATCATGAAGTATAAAGGCAATTAAAAGCCCACTACCTTCATCGGCCAATCACAAGCCATGAAAAAGGAGTTACAAAATCAACTTGTAACTCCTCATCAATGCTCTCATCATGGCTATCAATGCCCATAACCATCCCATGGCTACCAAAAGCCTATAAAAGGAGATCCATTTCCAAGAGAGAGGGGATCATCGAAGGATCATATCGACATCTATCGACTTGAAGTTCTGCACTTCTCCCAAAGAAATTCAGACGAAGTCCTGCTGCTCTGCTGCAGAGAACACCACAAGGTGATCAACGTCCCTTGGGGGCCACCCCCCCCCCCCCCCCCCAAGGCCTCCTCCTTCTCCAACATGGCCTAAACGCGGCTTTTCAGCCCGTTTACTCGGTTTTTCATTAGATATAGGACCTTCTCTTGGTCCTTGTCCTTTAAAAAACTGAGGTTAGGAGCCAAGCCAAAGAATCAAAGCATCACATGTTCTCATTTGAAGGACGATGGCGAAGTCCATACATGACTCGCGACCGTCGATCTCAACGTGTCCCCACAATCTCCTGAGAAGTTAGATCCCTTTTCTTCCTTTTCTATTGTAGTTTGTATTTCCTAAAGAGACAAAAAGAAATCACAATTCTTGTCTTTCACATTTGATGAGTTTTGTAAAATCGCCTTTCACGGCAAAATCGCCTTTTACGGCAAACAAACAAAAACGCCTCTTACGGCATTCTAAAAACTTGTCTCTTTTCTTAATATTAATGCAATTTGAAAAGTTAGAAAAAAGGATTGATTTCCTTTCCACTTGTGAAGGTGAATCTCCGGATTATCACCATTCCAAATTCCAAGTAGAAAGTAAATCTGGCATACCCGTACAAAAATGTTGATGCCCAAGATCTTCCCTCCTCCGCCGAGACCTAGGTCAGCCCCCGGGGTGCGGAGGGAAAGGACGGAAGATTCCCCCTCTTTCGGGTCCATCAGCTTGTAACATTAGTAGTTACATTTAGTGGGATTGAATAATCATACGTAAATCTATTGTTATCAATACATGGTCAATTTCATTAAATCTAAATTGATCATAATGACAATCAACGCCTGTGATTATAATTGGTTATAATTTATCCAATCCACGCACGACCTACCATTAAATTGATGAAAGCTTCAAAATAAGTGATTAGGCTTCATGTGCATTAAAGAGTTATTAAGAGAGATCCTTGGGACTAGGATAAAATAGTGGTATTTTTGTAAATATAATAATATACCCATTTTTGTTTAATGGATATAATTAAGGGCAAAGCTGTCATTTTTATAAAAGTTCAACACAAATCTCATCGTGATTACCCATTCTCATTAGGAATATTGATTTTGAGGACATAGAAGGTATTGAAAAGAAAAGGTAGGGGCTTATTTACAATTACTAAAACCATAGGGACCTATTTACAAATTATAGAAACCTTAGGGTGTATATTCAAAAAACTCTAATACAAATTAGCTTTCTTTGTACTTTTGTAATCAGAAACTTCTTCGTAATTTTTGTCATTCATTACGATTTGCGGAGAATTGAGGACCTCCCATATTACAGGTGCCTATTGGTTGAATATATAATATGAATGCTTAGGTCTTACATAATATCAATACTGTAAATAAAATATAATACTGTGTATCCTTAAGTAAACCTTAAAAGAAGATAAATTATTAATTGTGTTTGTTTTGCGTTCACCATTATCCTGCAATTTGTGACATGGAGGATGCCTTCACTAAAAACAAAAGGCATTTACAATTTAAAGATGTACTTGACCCAAAATAAAAGGGAAACACAACAAAAGAATTTATTTTGTTGCATCTCATTTTTAAGGTACATTTGGATTTTACAACTGATTTTGATTATTGAACTCGACATTCGGACTCACAGGTGAGAGCTCATTTATAGATCGCATGATTCTCCCTGTTTACGCTCCGATAGCCTACAATGTACATTGTTCTATATTAAAAATACATAATAGAGAAAGGCTACAAAAAAATGTTGGAGAGGGACTGGAATGTCACATCAAAGGTCTAGAATACCATTGGGTAAATGGAATCCAATCCCTTCATCTTTTTTTGTTTTCAATGTCCATTTTGGGCTTAGCTAAGTGCATCCCCCATGGGTAGTTTGAGCTTTGGTCCAAATACAAGTTCTTTTGTCAAGTCACGTAGGCAGCCGTTCCACATCAGCCACAGTTGAAAGCATGATTTTTATGACAGGACTTAGGCCCAAGGTCACATGGGTCCCCATTTGGATAGAGGAAAGGAAAATTAAAGATAGGGTTGTAAATAGGTTGGTTTCGGTCCGGGTCCATGGTGGATCCGGAACTGGATCCGTTAAGGGGAAGGTGGAACCGGATCAGGACCCGAAACCGGTTTCTTGGCTCCAAAACCAAAACCATATATGAGACGGGTTTGGATCCAGGTCAGAGTTTAGGTAGAGAATGATTTAAAAAAAACATGGTTTTTAGGAGATATTTTCTACAAATGAGGTAATATGTCGGGTCTCGGGTCCACGGGTTTGAACCAAGGTGGACCCGGACCCGGACCCAGACCTATTTACTTATCAAGGCCTAAATAAGGACCCATACCCGGTTTTTAACGGGTCGGAACCTCTAGGTAATCTGAAAATCGAGTACCCATTTACATCCCTAATTAAAGAAATGGAAGACTTAAAACGGATTTGTCAAGATTTATGTTCTTTTGAGTATGCGAATGATCCTTTTCCATGTATGCATAAGAGACCAGCGCACCACCCTACTAATGATAAGTTTCAAAAATAGTAGAACAATCTCCTTCTATAAACAACTGATGTATATATTAAATGAATGTGCAAGTAGAAGTCCTTTTAAGGAGTGCCTCAAGTTAAGACTCAAGAACTAAATGAGCTCTAAGCCAACCATCATAGCCTAAAAACGGATGCCCCATCTGATTTCTAAAAACACCTCCAATGCCAGACACACCATCAGTTGGTGCACCATCAAAGTTTCATTTGACCCAATCCCCAGGTGGGTGTATCCAATAGGATGATGGTAATAGGATTGTAGAATAATAGTTGTGCCTGAACCACTATCATGTCCACCATTGAGATTACTGGAAAAAAACAAGTTGAGGGTGATAGCTAAAAAACGTAGTTTTTCAGGCCTTCCAAATATACCAGGAGACCATAATTCTAACTATTGTGTCCCAACTATAAGCTCGTCAAAACCAATCATTAAACCTTGGAAAAGATGTAGGTTTAAGATAATGATTTGAAAACTTAGCCCAATTTTTTTCTTAAAAAATAACATGTTGTAAATAAGTGGTCTGTAGTCTTTAATTTCCATAGCCAAACAACAACAAACACACACACTAAATCAACATCCTTCAAAACAGAATGGAGATAATTGAAAGTGAAAATCTTATTGTGTTGGGGGTTTTTGGGTGTTTCAAAAATTCATAAGGTGTTTTTTGTAAAAGTTGTTTTGTCCTTTTGTGCTTTTGCTTTATGGGTAGTGTAGGCTATTGGGAACAAGGCGTCCCACATTGCTGAAGTTTATCTTTTGAAGAGGATTTATATGTGTTTCCATTCCTTTAGTCTTTAAGAACTTTTGGAGCATCTTGCTATGGGCCCTATGTGCACACGCGAGTCGGGCTTGACCCAGGGTGTCTGGTCCAAAAAATGTTTAACCGGGAGTGCCCATATTCTAATATAGAAAAGGCAACCTTTTGCCATTATTTTATTTATTTATTTCAACAAATAAAATCACTATTTTAACCAATTTTTATAAACCGGTTTTAATCGCCGATTTAATGTGAATTAAAACATTTTAACGTTGTGATTTATTATTTTTAACATTGTGAATTAATGGCTTTAACGTTCAGGGAGATTAAAGGGCTTAATGGGTTTTAACATTGAGGATTAATGGCCCAACGGATACCATCTCTGTTTATATTAGGGCCATCTCTGTCATCGAAAAATATATAGAAAAAATGAATTTTTCTTCTCTCTGTTTTTTTTTCTCTGAGCATTCCGAAAAGGAGTCTACAATTCAGGCCAACAATGCGACCGGACCTGAACAAGAAGGTTGTTGTATCCTGAAGGCAGCTCTGCTGAGAACCTTCGCACCTGGATTTTATCCTAAGGGGCGGAACTCGTCCTAAAGAGAGCATCATCGGACGTACCTTGGCCACAGATCTGCTGCCGTTGCTGCTCTTCGTCTTCCGCCAACAAATCACAATTGCAGTCTTCAACAATTAGGTACTATTATTTCTTTTAAATTTTGTTTAACAGCAGTCCCTGTTCTGTAACATTTCCAACATATTGTGCAAAGCTCTCAAAGCAAACACTTGCAATTTAGAGTGCATGGGGAGAGACCAATAGTTTTCCATGGGTATTGAGGGCCAATTGGGTGTGCTTTCAAGGTCCCATAGATGGCTTTCAAAGAACAACATCTTGCCGACTCATCATTCCAACACAGTAAGTCTTGTCCTCCAATTGGAATGTTTAAAATATGAGGAAGAAATTTAACACTCATAATATCTTTGATTTTTTGTTGATCCCAAATAGGTTCAGTAGCAATTTTGTTTATGAGCTCAGCAACTTTGTGGTGAATGACGAACATTAGATAGAGGAGAAAAAGGCAGAATAGTAGGGATTCAATGATCTAGGAAAGCATCAATTTGAGTGTCATCATCAACAATCCAAGTTGTACCATTCCAAAGTTGGTTTCTGCATTTTAGAAGACTTTCTAAGTACATAATCAGTGGATTTAGGGACACGATGGCGAAAAGTGGTATAATGAAGATATTTTTGAATAAAGAAGGATGCCCAAAGTTGATAAGGATATTGTAAAAACCACCAGGCCATGCAAATTAAGGACGCCTGCGCTTAGAGTTCAGCTTGTTTTAACAAGGCCTCCAAAATAAATTGGAAGTGTACATGTAGACCAACTTCGTAGATGCAGCTCCATCATCCAAAGATGACCCACATGCACATGGTGAATAATGGCTCACCTACTGCAATGAAGTGGATCTTTCAAGACTCATCCTTCCATCTCTTTTCAAATTTCAAACCCCTCTTTTTAAATATTCATGCTCTCAGTCAAATATTGCCACATGGAATTAGTACCAACAAAGTTGAAACTGATCTCAACACAGTGGTAAATAAAACACTATAAAAAGATATAAAATGCAATCACAACTCATTATGAGTTGTTTTGTTTTAAAAAACGCATTTATGATATTAGAGCTAATCCTATATATACGCTCTTAGCTTTATCTATTCACTTCCATTGACACATAAACTTCCATTCACTACTTTCTTCATCTCACAATCATGAAGTAGTCATCATCCCCCATGACTTACCCATACCCATTTGCCCTGAATGTAAGCAACTTCGTTTCTATTAAACTTCCCCGAACAAACTTTTTACTATGGAAGACTCAAATAATAAGTCTCATTGAAAGTCAAGACATCGTAGGATTCCTCAACGGTGAATTTCCCATTCCACACTGTCGGATCACACTCTCAACTGTTGGTGGTATGAGTAAAGAGGCCGACAATTCAGATTACTTGGCTTGGCAAGTATCAAATCACCTACTCCATGGATGGATATCACTGTGTTGCCGGACTTGTAAGTACTTAATTGGCATGGTTGCTGGACTTGATACCCCTGGTGAAGTTTGGGTCACTCTTCTCAATCACTTTGCACGAGCATCGCAAAAGAGAGAACTTTGCCTACTCCAACAATTGCAAAATGCTGCAAAAAGGTAATTCTACTACTTCTTATTATCTTCAAAACTTTAAGCTTATTTGTGATGATTTATCAGCAATCGGAAAACCCGTGGATGATCGTAGATAGCTCTTTGAGTTGCTTAAAAGACTCGGTCCTGGTTACCAGTCTTTTGCACAACAATGCTCAAGCCACTTGGCTTACACCTCCTTGCTCAAAATTAGTACCACTTCAGCACTTCTTCTTAGCCATAAACCAATGAAAGACTTGCATGGCCATCAATGTCTTGATCTAACGTTGTTTTCTTGGGTCAATGCACTCAAAGCAAAGGCAACAACACAAATGGCAATAAAAGAGTATTAATTCTGGTGGTGGCAATAAAGGTCCCACCCAAGGAAACCAATTCAAAATTCATCTTTTTCATCCAAGGGCCATAGCTTTAAACAAGCTTGCCTAGAAAGGATCTCACAATGAAAATTCATAGGAAGGTCACTTTTCTGGTCGTGACTGCAACCAAGCCAATATTCGACAAACAAGGATATGTGAGAAACCGAACCACACCGCCATTCGTTGCTGGTATAGGTTCAATCAAACCTATTAATCCAATGAAATTCCTAGTTTGGCACTTTACTATTATAGTAAAAGTCAAGTAAAGTCTCTATTTTTCAGACAAGATGTCATATCAAAAGCACTTTAATTCAAAACTCTCTCTATTTTTACCAAAAAATAAAAAAATAAAAAAAAACAACTACCTTTTATCCACTAAAAAAAAAAACTCCAATTTCACATAAAAAAAAGTCAAAGAGATTCCATAACAAACAACTAAAAATAAAATACCATCATAATCCACTAATATTTTATTCTTTCTTCAAATCAACTTTACTTCACTTGACTCTATTAGTAGAGTTACCAAACTTGCCCTAAAAGCCTTGGCAACTATGACTCTTCAAGACCATTTAGATGAAACGTGGTTCCCATACACCAAGGCCTTTGACTCACGTAACCTTGGATCCAGGTAAACTTCATTCCTTGTCTCGTTATTTTGGACCAGAAATAATAATGGTTGGGAATGGCAAAGACTTGGATATTACACTTATTGGATCGACATCCATTGACATTGGTCGACACAAGTGGCCATTAAATAATGTGTTAGTGGTTCCTAATATTAAGAGGAATTTAGTGTCTATTAGTCAAATGGCATCTGACCTTCCTTGTATTTTTCAATTTTCATCAGATGGATTTGTCATAAAGGACAGGGAATCCCAAGTAGTGGTTGCGACTAGGCTTGCAAACAAGTATCCAATTACCTGGTTACCTGAAAGTTCTAACCCGTAAAAAAACAAGGTCTGGAACCTAATTTAGGTTTTGATTCATAAACGGGGTCCGGAACCTAATTTAGGTTCCAATTGATAAACGGGTCCAGTTTCGGATCCAGATGGGTTTCGACTAGTGGACTCGGGACCCAACATATGAGTCTTTGATATTGCAATTTATACTTTAAAACCAACTCTTTTTGGGCATTCTTATGTATAAAATTGGATGTTGTAGACTTGATGCACTGTTATAAGTTGAATGATATGCTTATTTTAAAAAAAAAATGAAGAATAAAGAGAAAATAGAATCGATTTTCGAAATAGATTCGAGTCCTCTAGGTGGACCCGATTCCGAAACCGAATCCAGGTTTTCTTATCAAAACCGGGTCCGAAACCAACAAAACAAGTTCCGAATTAAAACCAGATCAGGAACCGAAACAGTTATTTTAAAACCGGTCCAGGTCCACTATGGTTCCGATCCGGAACAGTCCCGTCTGCAACCCTAGTTGCAACAGGTAATAGGAGCAGTGACCTTTACACTTTGCGACCAGATGTACGCAAGGCATTGTTCTCAACCAGTTTCAGAGTTGTGAATTTTGAGGTGTGGCATCAGCAACTTGGCCATCCTCACATGTGCATTATTGAGTTCCTAGCTAGGTAGAATTAAATTGATTCCAAGTAGTTCTTTAAATAAGACTAGCTCCATTTTATAGTAGTTGTCAAATGGGAAAGGCTTGCTAGCTTCCTTTCTTTTTATCTGATAATGTTTCAAATGAACCACTTGCTAAACTTCATGTTGATTTATGGGAACCATCCCCGATGCTTTCATTTCAACGATTTTGCTACTATGTGATATTTGTGGATGAATGGAAATGTTTTACATGGTTTTTCCCATTACATCATTAGTATGAATTTAAGGATTGCTTTGTCAATTTTCACAAATTCTTAGTTTGACAAGAATATTAAAGTGCTTCAACAGATGGAGGGACTTATGGGGGTAAAACAAGGAGCATCATTCTTACCTATCCATAGAAACATACTATTCGTAGAATTAAGATGATGATGAATTTTCTTTAGAGACAGGATTATTAGGGAACCAATACGATGGAATATGATATGTAACAGATTGAATGAGAACTCACCTACCAGCATGTGACAAGAATTTTGATGAGCAGTGATAGATTTTAGATGAGATATGTTGGATTGGTTTATGCCATTGAAAATGATTATTACACTTAGAGATACAGAGAATGGAACTTAAATATTAAATGGATTGGGAGGAATTTGAAATGCCTAGAGTATTTTTGGTTAGTTGGATTCATGTGAAGTAGTATATTTGGAGAAAAGAACTTGACTCTTAGCTTTAATAACCGATTGGCCTGCTTTAACCTTAAACCAATTTAGAATCACTACCAAAGAAAAAAGAGATTTATGAGTAGGATGCACAAAGTAGAGCAAATCATCAACAAATTGTAACAAGGGAATAAAATGACCTGTGGGAGCAATACGATGAGCAACCAAAAGATTTTGACTAAGATAAATATTTGTCATTTGCGATAAAGTCTCTCCACTAAAAATATATAGATAGAGCGAAAAAGGATCACCTTGACAGAGGCCACAATTGGGTTTAGAAGGTTGTGTGAGAGCTCCATATAATTTAATTTGGCATTGAATTGAGGAAACACAAGTCATGAATCTAGAAACTTGTATTGAAACCATAAGCCAAAAGAGCTCGAGTAAGAGAACTCCAACTCAGAGTAACATAAGCCTTTCTAATGCTTATTTTAACTGCCACTAGAAATCTTGCCTATTTCGGTAGTTCACTTGTAAAGTGAATTCAAGTGAATGGTCGCTTTAAGGGACCCCTCTTCTTTTCTTCTTCAACTAGAGGGTCATTTTAAGGTTTTGAAATTTGTACTTTGTATAAGACTCCTCTTCTTTTCTTTCCTCCCCATTTGGTAATCTACTATTAAAGTGAAGGTTAAATAAAGCCTCCATTTGCCAGACATGAAAAGACTAGGGGCTCATATTAAAAGTACTCAAATTCAAAATTTCCCCCTTCTTTTAAAAAAAAAGGAAAAATTTCAAAACAGGGCCTAAGTTTTTTTCAGATTTCAAAACAGGACAAAATTAGATTGTGATTTCAAAATAGGCATTAAGTTTTCCAAAACCATTTCAATTGAGGACATCCGATGAGTTTTAGGAACTTCCAGCCGTTTATTCCCTATTTTTTTTCAAAACCCCAAAAATGCCCTTTAGGGCATAAGTTAAAAGAGAAAACGTCATTCCTTTCCCATTCCCCTCTCCTTGCCTCCTCCATTTTCCATTCCATTCTTCTCCGTTCCTTCACCATTTCAGGTCCGGCGGGAATCTTCTCTTCTCCGGCGAGCACCAGTGAGGAGAGAATGTCCATAGGACTGCCGACTAAGGTATCATCTCATTCCTTTCTTCTCTCATTTTCCCCTTTCCATTTTCCCTCTTTCTCACTCATGGGAAACGAATAGCCCTACCTGGTGATGGAAGGTTGTGGAGGAGAAAATCATTTTGGGTTTTTTTAGAGCTCGATTGCATAAGAACCGCATGCATTCCACTCGTAGGGGATGATTTCTGTCACATAAAACCCACTTGTAATCAAATGTGATTTTTATTCCGATATCCTTCCTGGCGTACACTACACCAAATAATGAGCAAAGTTTTTATTCTAAAATAACAAATTGTTAACCTATTGGACGCCCAATATCTAAATTTTAATTGGACGCTCAATAACTAAAGGGTTGGCTTGGATGAGATTCCATTGGCCTATTAGATGGGCCTCTGTTGTTGAGATCTGATCAAACAACTCTGTCCTTCACCAGGCACAAACTTGGATTTTTTTTTTCCAATGGCTAGCTTGGAAGACTTGGATCAAGAGACGCCCGGCCCAACAAGTGGAGTGAATCAAACGCTTCCGTTTGGTGTGTAGGAAAACCAGAACGTTGCTAGTAATTTTTAATATGCACATCATTACAAGACTGACCATGGATTGTGAGTATAAAACAGAATTCATCAAGTATTGAAAATCCTTATTTTGAGTGTCTAATGCCTTCAAACAGGGATTAAAAATCGAAAAGCCAACCTGTGGTGTCAAAAATGGGCTTAATGGGGTTCCATGGCTTGGATCCACTTATATTGCTATTGATACATGAGGCACACAATACTGTAGTGTGCCACTTATATTGCTACTGAAATTTTTTTAAATCTGGCCACTCCTCGAAATTGAACTTCCCCTACCTATGTCCATTTTGAAACTGAAATGGGTCATTTATATATAATAACAAGAAAATATTAGTTGAGAGTATATCTCATATTATAATGACATTGATGTTAATTTCAATTTAATGAACAAGTGATTTTTATCCATGGCAGCGCAATCATGTACGAGTAAGTGTCCAATTTAAGAAATAATTTTTTTTATTTGTTAATGGTCCATCAAGGTTTAGGTTGTTTAAAGGATTTATAATGTGATTGTCTTAATTTTTAGGCAAGTCAAATTCATCTCGTGTTCGAAGTTTGCATTGGGCTCCAAAATGCACTTGTGGGGGTGGATATACGATTTTAAAGACCTCCCATACCCCATCTAACCCTGGTAGAAAGTTTTGGAAATGCCCAGACTGGAATGTGAGTTTCTTCTCCTCTTCAATTCATTTAAAGGAAATAAAACAAGGAACTAATTAGCCTCATTGTTTTTAGGGTGAAAATAGATGCGGTATGTTTATTTGGAAAGATGAAATATCCATGGACGAAATAGAAGATGCTAGTTCTGCTGTAAACAGATCTTGCATATCTTATAGAGAACTTTGTAATTTGTAATCAAAGTTGGAGAACATGGAAACAAGGCTGAATTCAATGATGCAAAGTTGGATGCAAAAGTAGAGCTACCTCGCAAATTATTTGCTTTTATCGTGATTGTATGTTGTGTAATTTTTTTGGTCTATATGGCGAATATAAACTAAAATTTGATGTGTTCGCTTAACTTGTATTAATAGTAAAGAAATAGCATGTTTCAATCCAATTTGCATAGTTTCAGCAAAGTATGTGAATAGTGAATAATTCTTTATGTTTCTTAACTGTATCATTTGAAAGCCATAAATTGAATGATTAACAAGTACCCATGATGATTTGTTTGAAGTGATTTTGATTGACCTTACTTCCTAAAGAGAAAAGTTGGGTGAACAGATTGATGCATATATAAGTTCATATGGTGCTGATTATGAAATTTAGACCATCCAACTTCCGGCCTTCAAAATGAATGCCTAATATGGTCTTGCAGTCCACAATTTAACGAGCAAAATCAGTTAAGATTGCTCAATCAACGGGGCTACCATATGGGTTTATAGTTCAGTGACCTAGAGCCCCAGACCATATCTATAGTGGCATATTTTTTTTTTGTTTGAGTAGAGGATGAGCCCATTAAGGTGATACAACACATAGCAGAATCTGATACTACGAAGAAAATGACAGCAGCACATCAATTGAATAACCGGGCTTTTATTTCTTTCTAAATTCTTTTTTACTTCTTGAATAATGAATGGTTACACTACTATTGATATGTATCCTGCACATCTTTAGCAATCACTTGTTAGATGGTGAACAGGGGTTTGCTGTGTTCTTTGGGATGACAAATTAATCAACAATCCGAACTGTGCTTATTGTTCTAAATTCTATATAGTGGCTTCTTTTAGAATCTGGAAAGCTTATACTGAAGGACCATTATTTCATAAGCCAGAAACTTAAAAATTAATATTGCCCTCTTGGGGACAGATCAAATCGTTATGAACATTGCATATACAAAAGCATGTCAAATTGATGTGGCCAAGTAACTGTGTTTTTCCTTGCTCAGTAGGACTTGAAAATTTTGAAAAGTCATTCTGTGCTCCAGGCTGAAGTTAAAAGAGGCATCAGATGCATGCATGCATTAAAAAAAGGGGGTTCTTCACAAAATGTAACTATTAGAAAATAACATGTTAAACTGCCAACAAGTCTTTCATCAAAATGATGATATTTGTAAACACATCCACCACATAAACAAACTATCCAAAATGTAGTCAATCTATATATTATGTCTTCATATCCAAAATGTAGTCAATCTACATATGTCTTCATATCCAAAATGGAGTCAATCTATATATAATGTCTTCCCCACTCCACAAACTTGCAATAGTATAAAAAAGGATTATTATTGTCATCAAAATATAAAATGATATACATATAAGGAAGTAAGTCAAGAAATAAATGATATACAACCAGTCAACTCACCTCCAAAATACACAACTAATCACTTTGGACTTTCAAATGCGCTCCTCCCCTCTATTTAGATCAAAGAGGAAAAACAATAATTGTAAGTATGCTTACAAAATATTGTTCAACATATATACGAACAGTGAAAGATATGTGACATAAGTTCTTACCAAGGAACTCTACAAACAGTAATCTTACTCCTTCCGCCCGTTGAGCTTTCTCGACCAATATCTCTTGGAGGAACACTAGCATTAACAGGTTCTTTATATGTTTTTCTATTATGGCCAAAGCATCCACACAATCCACAGTTTACTATTTGCCTTCTCCTTTTTCGACAATGTGAAGACATTGTAGCCTCGTTTGGATCATTCCTCCTATTCACTCATGGTCGTCCTAGAAGCCTTCTATCATGAGGAGGTAAAACTGGAGTGGTGAGGGAGTACTCCCGCATCCTTTTATCTAACAAGGGATGAATTATTGACTCGTAACATGTCTTATATGTAGTAACATTGTAGCATACATGACAATAATCTTCATATTTCTCTCTTCTATGAGCAATTGCAGTCATTGCATGTATACATGGCACCCCGTCTAACTGCCACTGCAAACATGTACAAGTCCTATTTCCCATATTCACATTGTGACGTACATCATCAACCATAACCCGCCGTTCAAGGATCTTATATGCAACATCCCTGGCGAAAAACAAATCACAACTACAACACTTTTCTCTTTCATCAACTAACATCTTCTTGATATTCGGGCACACAAAACCATCCCAAGTAGAACATCTTGACCGTCTTCTTTCCATGGTGACCATCAACTTTACTCGGATCCACTCAATCATATCACAAATGGGCATGCTCCGCGCTTCATTATCAAATTGTTGAAGCACCCAGTAAAATTATTTTGATTTGATTACATGGAAGACAATCCAGAAAAAATGCCCTTGACCAGAATTTTGTAGGGATCTTCTCTATCTATTCCTTAGCTTATGGATTGATTTGCCCAATTTCAGTCATTGCACTTTCATATTCAAAGCTCGTATAAGCCCAAGATGCCTTTCAAAATAAATCCCGCAAGAGTTCTCCCTTGTTGTATTTCTGAAAATTTGCATACAAATGATGCATGCAAAATCTATGGTATGACATTGGAAATGCAAACTCAACAGCCTCCACCAAACCCTTCTGTCGATCACTCATAAAGGTAAATGGGTTCTCACCAATTTCTCTCTGTAGATTTTCAAGAAACCACATCCATGACCCCTTATACTCTCCCTCGACTGCCGCTATTCCCAAGGAAAATATTTGTTTGCTAGCATCTAGGGCAATGGCTATCAAGAGAACACCCTTAAACCTCCCTTTTAAGAATGTCCCATCCAACCCAATGAAAGGTCTACGGCCATTTAGAAAACCTTGTAATGAAGCATAAAAGAAAACACAAAATCTTTCAAATGATCCATCATTTTGAAATTTGTAATTCACAACACTTCTTGGATTATATTTCATAATTGTTTGGTGTAAAGAAGGAATCATACGATATGATTCTTCAAAGCCTCCATGAATTTTACACAGTGCTTGGTCTCTTGTCCTCCACATTTTTACATATGGGATATCAACTCCATACTTCCTTCAAGACCTCCAAGCATAAGACCCTTGAATTGTCATTTAGATCTGTCTTCAAGCGAGGTTGTATCTTCTCAATGATCCACTTAACCAATGCCATGTGGTTGCCCTCTTGGTTAACATTCAAGCATGTATGGCTATCTTACAATTTCTTAATTTAAAATGAGACTCCATTGGGTAATACAAATGCATGTAACCACCATTTACAACTACTCTCAAAGCATACCGTTGTAATGCGGAACTTGTGATTCTTTACAAATCTCACATCAAATGAGTTGCGAATTGCATATTGCTTAAGTGTCATTCTAAGGTCATTCACACTCTTGAAAAGAAGTCCAATTGAAAGCACGGGACGGTCCATATGCCTCTCACAATCAAATTCATTAACCCTGTGATATGAGACTCCATTAAAGTCTGAACCTGTGTCTAGTGAATGACAACTTGATTGTAATATATAGCCTAAAAACTGTCCTTCTGCCTCTTCTACTAATGCTATATGCCAGTTTGCATCTTCAACGATAATTCTAGTAGCAAGCTCATTTCCTTCATTTTCATATTGAAAATTAGCACATTCTGAATCAGTAAGTTCAAAATCATGTTTTGATACATCATCCCCACTATCAGGATTGTATGACTCATCTAATTCATCATTGTCAGAGTTAATGTAATAGGAGCCCGATGCCATCTAAACAAGAGAACAAATGCAATGAAATAAGAAATCTCACAACCATACATATGAATTTGATAAAATGCTTAAAAAAGATACAAACATATGTTTCATACCAATGATACAATCAGATGTTTATATCGACAAATAATTATTAAATAAATGAAACTAGGTTCACTATAATTATGCTAAACAGGGCGTGAGGGTTGGATTCAGCATTGTATTGACAAGCCCTTTACATTTATATTAATAAAAAGATCACAAATTTACATAAAGTGCATAAAATTTTACAAAATCACAAAATAGTCACTAAATGATTGAATCAAAAAACAAAGTACAAAACGGTCCCTGGGCTGGGCGTCTCCTGATCCAAGTCTAACCAGCCATTGGGAAAAAAAAAATCCAAGTTTGTGCCTGGTGAAAGACTAAGTTGTTTGATCAGATCTCAACAAGAGAGGCCCATCCAATAGGCCAATGGAATCTCTTCCGAGCCAACCCTTCAGTTATTGGGCGGCGTCCAATTAAAATTTCAGTTATTGGGCATCCAATAGGTTAACAATATGTCATTACAAAATCAAAACTCTGCTCATTATTTGGTGTAGTGTACGCCAGGAAGAATGCCAGAATAAAATTCACCTTTGATTATTGGTGGGTTTTATGTGATAGAAATCATTCCCTACAAGCGGAATGCATGCGGTTCTTATGCAATCAAGCTCTAAAAAACCCAAAATGATTTTCTCCACTACAACCTTCCACACCAATTAGGGTATTCGTTTCCCATGAGTGAGAAAAAGGGAAAATGGAAAGGGGAAAAGGAGAGAAGAAATGAATGAGATGATACCTTGGCCGATAGTCCCGTGGACATTCACTCCTCGCTAGTGCTCACCGGAGAAGAGAAGATGCTCGCCGAACCTGAAATGGTGAAGGAATGGAGAACAATGGAATGGAAATTGGAGGAGGTGGCAAGGTGAGGATAATGGGAAAGGAATGACATTTTCTCTTTTAACTTAAGCCCTAAAAGGCATTTTTGGGGTTTTGAAAAAAAAAATACGGAATAAACGACCAGAAGATACTCAAAACTCACCGGATGTCCTCAATTGAAATGGTTTTGGAAAACTTAAGGTCTGTTTTGAAATCACAATCTAATTTTGTCCTATTTTGAAATCTAAAAAAAAAAAAAACTTAGGCCCTATTTTGAAATTTTCCTTAAAAAAACCCTTAAAAAAACATCTTCAATCCACTAAATGACAAAAAAAATCCTCTTTTTACACAAAAATTAAAAAAGATTCCTTAACAATACACTAAAGAAAAAAGACCATCATAACCCCCTTGTTTTTTATTCTCTCTAGATTTGAGGCTTCACCTCACTTCATTCTACATGTAGAGTTACCAAACAGACATCCTACAGAACTTTTTAGCAATGACAATGTTATCCATGACATGGTTTAAAATATCGATTGATACCAATATGTATTGGCCGATACGTACCGGTATCGGTGTCGGTATCGTCACGGTTCATATCGCAAAAAACATCAGTCAAATGTCGGTTGTTATAGATGAAGCAACCTAAACTTGAGGAGAGAACGGAGGATGAGTGAATCCATCTGAAAAAAAAAAAAAGGAAATGAATCATGGATAACATACATTTATAAAAGAAAAAACAAGGGAGAAAATAGAGGTGGTACCTGGAATCTAGAGCTCCACCACTAGGTGTTGCTTCGCTGCTTGGTGTTGCTGCAATCACCGTCATCCATTCGCCCCTTTCCTCTTCTCCACCCTATGTTTTTGTTTTTTCCTTTTCTTCTCTTTCCCTTATATATTTTCTTCTTCTTTTTCTTCTCTTATTCCATATTCTCCTCCTCCTCAGCTCTCTTTCCGTCTTTTTCCCCTTCCCCCATTGTGCTTTTTTTTTTTTTTTTTTTCATTTATGGGAAGTGGGAACGACATATTCCCTTTATTATGGTTTTTTTTTTAACTGTGAGTGTGAGTCTTGCACCATATAAGATGTGGCTCCAATGTGGCTCACCTTTTTAAAATTTAAATCATTAGTCCATTACTACCCTATATCATTTACATTTTCTGCAATTTTTATTTTTGCTAGATGGGTGAGTGGTAAACAATTCGGCCAAACTTTATACCAATAGGAAATGGGGCCAATAATGCACTACAAAACTATTTTAGTGGAGAATATTCGATTTAAAGTAAAATTTTATAACACCCAAAATAATTGGTGGTAATTTTTATTGAACAATTTGAATTAAATAGTGCTCCACAAAACTATTCAAAAATACATACCCTTATTAAATGGGCCCTCACCTAGTCTCATCAAATTAGAGTCAGGCTACTATCTAATTAATCACTTAAAAAATGTGAATAAAATTCTTTTAAAGCTTTTGTATAAAGGTCAATCCAACAATCGACCAAGGTTTATTGGAGTCAAATTAGTAGTTATTTTAAGTGGTTTGGATTTTATATATCAACTACATTGGTAAAAGTATAAATTACATGGATGGGACCAAAGATACACAAAAATCTCATATTTTAGAGGAATTTACGGCGCATGTCCCCGTAGGATTCCATACTAGTCTTGAGGTGCCAACATCATGTTGGACACGGGAGAGGTCCTCATGTGGCCTCTTTATTTTTTTTATTTTTATTTTTTTGTCATTTAGCGATATGGTCGATTTCGGCCATTCTGCGGTGGTTGCTCTTGATTTACAGAATCCAAATAGAAATTGGGCTTTTCTCTCTTGGTTGCTGGTGATGCTGTAGAGCGATGGATGGGGACAGGGGAGGCAAGGAGATGGAGGATACGAAGGAATGGAAGTCGGCGAGCATGGGGTCATCTTCGCCGGAGGAGGAGGGAGGAGGGAAAAGAGGGGAGGGGAGACGGAGGCGAGATTGTAGGAAGAGATGAGGAAGAGGGATGGGCTTGCAGGTAGTGGGGGATGGAGGAAGGAGATGGGGGCCAATGACCTGCAGACCCAACGAGAGTGAGAGGAGGCGAGGGTGGAGGATTTGCATATTCGTCTTGTTTCTTGTTATTTGGCAATATGGTCGACATCAATCATTTTATTGTGTTCAGCAAATAAGACAGATGTTAAAGAAAATCTGACTGACAGAATGATCGATATCCACCATATCACTAAATGACAAAAATATATATAGGGGGATATTCAAGTGCATCCTTCCATCACCATTGTGGTGAGGGACACCCCTTTTTAGGAAGTTTCAAGTATAAAAGAGAAGTACAAAAACTTTTCAAAAAGGGAATGTCCCTCACCACAATGGTGAGGGATGGATGCACTTCAATATTCTCCGTGTATATATATATATATATATATATATATATATATATATATATATATATATATATATAAGGCCAATTCTCCTAAGCTGAAGCTTACGATAAGGTAAGTTGAAGTAAGTTCAATTGCGTGGTGGAGCCCACTTGGGGACCCATATGGGGATGGGGGTCGGGGGGGGGGGGGGGATTTCAAGGACTCCCTAGGAACCTCCTTCCTATAAAAAAATCAGTCATAACCGTGGTTTCTATCATCTCCATCTAAACACCAAAAGTTTAATGGTCAATGGTCCATTTGGATCGGTGCATAGTCGATCCAACGGTCTAGTAAATTTGGATCTGACCAAAAGTAGGTGGGCATGTGCAATTTAGGAGGGTTATGTGTTTGGTCCATTTGGATGGACCAAGGATGGGCCCCAGAAGCGTTAGCTTACGAAATTTTATCCTAAGCTTAAGCTTAGGAGAGCCTTGATATATATATAGGGGGATCTTCAAGTGCATCCATCCCTCACCATTGTGGTGAGGGACACCCCTTTTAGGAAAGTTTCAAGTACAAAAGAGATGTACACTTCTCTTTTGTACTTAAAACTTCCCCAAAAGGGGTGTCCCTCACCATTTGTGGTGAGAGATTGATGCACTTGAATATTATCTATATATATATATATAGGGGGATCTTCAAGTGCATCTTCAAGGGAGGTAGTACCTCCCTTTTGTACTTGAAACACCCCCAAAAAGGGTGTCCCTCACCAAAAATGATGAGGAATAGATGCATATGAATATTTTATATATATATATATATACATATATATATATATATATATATACTCTCACCAACTTGGTGAGAGATGGGTAGGGGCCTTCACTTCCATATCCACTCTCACCAACTTAAATGCAAGGACCCCAACTTAAATGTAAGGACCCCCACCCATCTCTCACTAACTCTCACCAAGTTGGTGAGAGTGTCTCTCATGAGAGCACTTCTCATATATATATATATATATATATATATATATATATATATGGGGGCCAAACGAGGGCCCCTCCCCATTCCCCATGTCCAACATGAAACTCGCAAGTCACACCTCACTAGGCCCCTGCGACCTAAATTCCTCTAGATTTTAAGTTGGTCCCCAATAAAGAGCAAAAACTTTATACCTTCAGTCAATTTTTTATGTTCAGATCACGCCCAATGTGATTTTTAACCCGTCTCTTCTCGATTGGCTCGACCAGTTCCATCCGAGAGAGTCAAAATTCAAAACCCTGCTACTCGAAGAAGAAGAGGAGGAAGAGAATCTGAAAATGGAGACGCAGGAGAAGAAGAATAACGATCATCCACTTCCATGGCTGAATATGATGGTTACAGAGCCCTTCTACCTCTTTCATTTCCTCGCCTTCTTCTCCTACTTTGTCGCTCGCTCCTCCTCTTCTTCCGCTTCTCAATCCCTCTCTCCAGATCCCTCTCATCATAATCTCCTTCGTCGGGTAATCTTCCCTGTTTATTTCTCTATCACTTTCATCTTCAGTTTGAAAGTTTTGATCCTTTTTGGCATTTGTTTTGAGCTCACGACATTGATTACGATCCACTTCGGTGCAGGAAATTCAAGCCTTTCTGGCATTCTTGCTGCTCGCTGCTATAAAGGTACCAACTTTATTAAAGATCAAGGATGAATTCCCAAACCCCCCTATAGGAATTGAATTCAGAGGGTGTTAAATTCAAGATCAATGACGAATTTCCAAAAATAGCATCTTCTTTTTTATTGGAATAAAGAAATGTTATTTGATGTTTATTCCCATGTATTCAATTCCTATGTATTCTAATGCAAACAAAGAGGACCCTAAATAGATTTTCTTTTCATGTATTGAAAATTGACAAGAGCTCTAGCACATTTGGAAGGCGCTTCTTGTTGTAGCCATGATGACTGTGAGATTGCCTGTTCAAGTGCCTGTTCAAGTGATGTTACCAAATTTACACACTTGCACACAAAAATCTTCTCCCAGTAGCGGACTCTGTATACTGTTTGTTAATAGGGAGTCCAGCTTTATGGGGGTTCACCCTTGAACAATCTACCCCCTTCAACACTCTCACCCAAGAGAGCGGCACCTCTGCACGGCTGCTGGATCCAGTTTGACCGATTTCTTGACAACCCCACATTAGATCTGAGATGGAGGTGTTTTATATCATTGATTTTGCATGGCCATTCATGTCGTGGGCCTGGTCGCATTATTCTCTTTTGGTCGTTTGTAAGCTGCATTCTCCATATTGCCTTCTCATTAAGTAATACAGAAGCCTTTTTTTTTTTTCCTTCCATTCTACCATGAAAAAGAGAAAATTGTGGACGTTGACATGTTTTTTTAGATGAATGCTGTATTAATAATAACTGTTCTTACCAATGAACATTATGGAGAAACACTTTAAAAATGAAAAGCATTAATTCTTTGACGAGTACATTATCTCTAGTCGTTAGTAACATTTACGTCATTTTGCTTGATAATTTCATTGAAGATTTTGCATGCGTGCTTGGTGAATATCATTTAATGGTTGATTTTGTTTTACTATTCTACAACAGCTAGTCAAAGAGGAAACTTGGGAGGCCTTCATTGCTGACACACTGTTTTTTGCAAAGGTCTGCTCACTTGATTTATCATTTTGAGTGGTTTCCAAGCTATGAGTCTTGCAATTTCAGTGGCTTTGGTTGATTGATTATCCATGAGATGCATGAAATTATCTCTTTAAGTTGCAAATCAATATACCATTCGAAAAAGGTAAAAAAAAAAAAAAAAAAAGTTCCAAAGCAATATAAGACAGTTTCTTCAACAGTCAACACCAGCTTTCTATTTTAATTGTTTATCATCTTTCTACCTCTCTCAGCATAAAAGTACTCTATTCCATCTCATTTGGGTTTTGTTTTTCCAGGGATTCCTGATTGCAGTTGCTCTGGTCATGGATTATCACTTGGCTCTCTGTTACATGGTGGGCTTCTTAGGTACTATAAGGTCTAAACTCCCAAAATTTTTCTTTAGAATTAAATAAAAGTGACCTTGAAGTTCGCGAGTAATTTAAAAAAAAGGAGATGAAGGAAGAACTAACTATGCTTTACATGACAACCACTTGGGGACTGGATGAATAGGATGGTTTAGGAATTGCAGCTAATTCTGCAAAGGAACCAAACATGTGATTCTATTCACGTGTAAGGCTGTATGAATAAGAGGGTACATATGGAGCATGGAAATTGGAATACCACACGTGCATGGTTTCTCTACAATGTCCACATTTTGTTCCACTTTTTCTCTTTAATTTCTCGGCTAGGTTTGGCAAAGCCTCTTTCAGAACAAAGATGGTTGCAGCTGCCCAAACCTTTGTGTTGGGGAGTCTGCCAACTTTCCTGTAGAGATGTCAGACGCCCAGGTCTCTAAACCTTGGCATTTAGGAGCCCACTAAGTCCAGATAGTAATGTTAGTCTTTGGCTCTATTTCGTCAATTTTCGCAGCATTGAGGAATCCTATTAGGCTGCTAACTCTTTGTGCTTTGTTGTGTATCTTTGGTGTGTCTGGCCAACTGTCGAAACCTCCCTCAATGCATCGAAGTGGAAGATAACAACTTCAGATGTATGTGACTATCACACTTTACTAGTGTACTGTATAACTGTAGCTCACAATTAGCAGATTCTAATTAAATAGCAAATACATCCTGTCAATGCCTTTTCAGGCACTTCAAAATATAGAAATATGTGCATCGACTACAACAACAAATGGAAAGTCAAAATTGAGATAGCGAAGGCACTTTTCAATACAACAGAAGCTAATGGGCCATGGGCATGTGTCTAGAAATGTGAAGAATGTGGTGTTTAGAGCCCATTCAGTAGTTTTAAATCTCATATTTGCATTTTTGTGTGGGTATGAGTGTGCTTCTGTGGCTGTGGGTGAGGTCAAACAAGCTGAGTCATGCCCTTAGCATCGTGATTGTAACAACGAGTACTTTCTGGCAGTCTAAGTTGCATGAATATGTGCATCAGAATTTGATGCCTATACAAGGTGTTTGATCCAACAAATTCCAAGAAGAATTCGTGGATTTGGCATAAAGGTCATCACCCAGTGTGGTCCCGCCAAAGGAGGGTCAAGACTGGAGACGGACCTAACTTTTGACAATTTTGCACGAAGTGGCTGCTGCAGGTCTCAAACCTGCGTTGTCACGCATGGCACCCGAGACTTTTACCATTGCACCAAAGCAATGACCCTGTAACTCCGATAAAATTATATCAGTATGATTATATTTTTTAAGTAAACAAAAGAATTATATTTTTAAGTAAGATTTGGCATAATTAAACAAAAAAATATATATTTAAGTAAAAAGAAATGTGCAAAAGTAACTCCAATAAAAATAATATACAAATCATAGATAAATTTTATATAGTCACGTACTAAATATATCAGTAAGATACTTAGAATGCATAATATTTTAGCAATTGCAAACCAATGTTTAAGTTAATTCTAGAAGAATCCAACAAAGCGTTGTGTCCAATACTTGTCCGACATGGGTACTGTGCTCAATTCAAGTTTTCTATTGATTGAAGACTGGCTTGGGGAATTCTAGGGTTGGCATGCCTCTCTTTTATGGGCACTACCTGTTGTTTGTACTGCCATTGAATTGTCATCCATCACAGATCAAAATAGTGATATTAAGGGAAACACAAGGACCAACTTGTAACACAGTTCTAGATCAGCCACCAATAATCCACCACCATTTCAGATTTTCAAATACTGAATAATCTTGTCTAATGGTGCATGAGAACGAAGACTATTGCATGAAACAAATTATAGAATAAAAAGTAACTACCCACAACAAAAACACGAGCACATATGTAGATTAGCTAAAAGGGCTATGTCCATGGGCATCCAGAGAAAAAAGTTCTACAATTGCCAATAAAAGAAATACAAAGAGATACATAGTTACCTTACATAACGAACTAACAAATTGCCAAATGCAAGACCTTTTCACATTTGGAACCCTCTCAAAATCCTCCTCAAGAGAAACGTGGGGAAATACCTCCAATGAAGCCCCAAACAATGCGCGAATATGAGTGGTACAATGAGAATGCAAAACACCAAAAGAAACAAGGGAAGCCCTACAAATCTCCTTGAACACTATTTTACCATATTCTTTTGTACCAAACACTAAGAGGGCACTTCTAGAAAGAACCAGGAAGACAACCCCTCTTTCTTGTATTGCAGAGAAAAAAGTCTCAAAAGAAACCCTTTTGAAAGAGACTCTTGACCTCCCACACCTTACGCTACAGAATCCTTTTGCCCAATGATGCAGACAGATGAGCCCAAGTGTGGGACCGCCTAAAACAGTTTAGGAATTATTTTTATTTCCTTAATTACTTGTTATTAGATTTCTACTTTTATTTAGAGAATTGTAAGTAGACTAGTTTTTTTATTTTGTTTAGTAGACTAGTTTTTTTATTTTGTTTTCTTTCCTAGTTTGATTAGGTTTTTTAGCCATCAAGTTTAGTTTTCCTATCTAATTCTATATTGCATTGTAGAGATGGAAATCTCGAACTTTGATTATTGGAATAATATTATCATGGGTTTTTCTATCCCTTTTGGTGCGTCCTCAATTTAACTAATTCCTAAACTATTTTGGGTGGTCCCACACTTGAGCTCATCTGTCTACATAACCCAACTTGATTATAATATCACTTGTTGCCATGCCAAAACCTCACCTCTTTGGTGATACTTAATTACTTATCACCTTGACTAACCACCAAGAAACCAATCAATTTGTAAGATGGGGGACGTACAGATTCATTCTCTCATAAGGGTTTCTTTGAGGTCTTCTTCTCTATAAGACAAGAAAGAGGGGATGTCTTCCCAATGCTCAATTACTTTTGGGAAGTGCTCTCTTTGTGCTTAGTGGAGAAGAGGATGGTAGAGAGGTGTTACAGATGATTTTGAAGGATTCTTTTGTTTCACATGGTGCTCTACATTCTCATTGTTTCACTAGGATTCAAGCCTGGTGTGGGGCTTGGGTGAAGGGATTTTTTCCGGTTTCACTTGGGGAGGTTTTTGAGAGGGTTCCAAAGAGGGTCTTGTAGGTTCTTAATGTAAGTAACTTTTGTCTCATTGTATTTTTGTTGTTGGCAATAGTGAAACTTTTTCTCTGGATTGGATGCGGATGTGGTGCTTTGTGGTGAACCACACGGATTTTGGTGTTGCGTGGTTTGGATGTTCTTTCCCTAATTGTTGCACATGATCCTTATCATTTTCATGCGCCATTGGGTTGGATTGTTCAACATATTAAAATTCGACGCGGTGGTGGATTTTTGGTATCGCAGAGCTTGTTTGCTACAAGTGTGTCAACAAATTGATCGAGGTTGGATATTCCGGGATTGGCAACCAGTGATATGGAAAGGGACCATATT
The DNA here is from genome assembly GCA_028538565.1 of Umbellularia californica. Taxonomy (NCBI): domain Eukaryota; kingdom Viridiplantae; phylum Streptophyta; class Magnoliopsida; order Laurales; family Lauraceae; genus Umbellularia; species Umbellularia californica. The sequence goes on from JAPQWN010000002.1 coordinate 82,949,201, forward strand.
TCCAACAATGACAACTTGGGTAAGAAATGCAAAGCTCCCTCAAAGAAGATAGGACTTTTCTATTAAAAAGGATCTAATTATAATTTGGTGGTTACGCTTAAGTGTATCTAAGGTTAGCATGACCCTGAGGAGCGCTTGGGCATAAGTATGGGCGTGTGCAAATACACAAACATTATTTTCTTGCAGCATAATGAAGTTCACTAACTGAATTTAAAATAAAAAATCATGTTGTTGATCGTCTGTTAAAAGAAAAGGAAAATATATGTTTCTTCAATTACAAGATTTCTGATATAAAATCTGTGCAGCAACAATCCTATCAACATTTTCCAAAACAGAATACTATAAACTAAAACCTGAAAACTGTGAAAGATACCAATGATCCATCTTTTGGCATCTTTTGTGCTCATAGTAAAATATAAATCCATTCGCTTCTAGAAAGAGTGTCCCTGTTGTCATTGTCCCACATATTCTTATAGCTGACGGCTTTACTGAATCCTAATGCACATGGATGCCAGTTTTAAGTCTTCTCATTATTGGATGGTGGGTGTTGGTCTTTATGAATCCACCTTCCTATTACTTAAAAGCTAGATTTTTTCATGCCCTTTCAAATTTGGTTGGAGTTGGTGAACATTCAATATATGTTTGCTTTTGGCAACTCCTTTAATATGCTTTTCTAAATTATAGACAATTCTTCATCTTGGGTTGATATAGTTTACATGAATTTGAATTGTTACAGATCTTGAGCGTGTCAATACATGCTTGGTTTGAGTGGGCAATCTTCTACTTCTTTAAGTTAGTTTCATTCTATTGTCAAGAGGTCTATCTGATTGGTTTTATCTCTTGCAGTCATTTTTATCTTAACTCAACAACCAGCTTATGATGGACTAGGTATGGAGTTAACTTTTTGTTTTGATTTATATGTTTATGCTTTTTCCTGTTTTTTTGTTTTTGCATGTCTTAGGGGGGACGGTGGTGGGGAGAGGGAGGGTTGTGTTGATCAAAGAATTTCCTAAACCCCGCCAAACAGGATATCTCCACTCATGCATTTTCTATGATCCTTTTTGCTCCTTTACTTCATTTTAAAATAATAATAATTACTCCCTTTATCTATTTATGTGAAAGATTTTTTAGTTGCAGGCCCAATACCATAGACATAAGATTCCCATTGATATTTCCACCTCTATCAATCAATCGTTTGGTTTAAAGCTCGTCTGAGCCGGTCAGGAGGTAGATCCCAGGACCTCAGATCTATGGGCTGGGCTATCCAGCGATGATTGAATTCTCTATTGCCTGTCCATATAAAAAAATATCAACTCTTAAGAGGTTCAGATCACTCCCAATTGCGGGAGCGGAAAAACAACATTTGCTCCCTTAACATATGTTTATGCCATTTTCTATTTCAATCCAAGCATTCATTGGGTGACCTATCCATACCATACTTGTAGAGGTCGGCGTCATTAAGTTAGAAAGAATGAAATTAATTGCTTGATGATGTAGTTAGAGAAGTATGAGAGATAAATTAGGAGAAACAGTTGCGGGATGATGTGGTTAGAGAAGTAAAGAGATCTGGCATGACGTGTAGGGAGATTAGGAGATGAAGTGACCTCTTATCGAAGCAATGAAAAAGACGTGGCCCTGTAATTGTTTAACACATACACAGTGATGTGGCATCATGGGGAGGCTCTATTTCGAAATAGTGTGTTCTCGGTGTTTAGGCCTACTGCTTTAACATATACAGTTATACTATTATTGGTGGGTATGCCAGTGCTTAGCACGTGTTACTGTCCCGGTATATATATATATATGTGCAATGTGTAATTATGATACAAAGGGACAAACACTTTCATAGGTTTTGAAATTAAACGTGTGATATGATACATGGAAAATGGAAAATTTCCTCCTGTGCACACGATCTTGCAGGAACCCACCCTCCAACATATCCATACCCTATTTGTAGGGGTCGGCATTGTTTGACACATATACAGTTATGTGGCATCATGATAAGTGGTTAATTGTTTATAATCTAAGCCCTAATATTTGATTCATCTTGTGCTAGTATAGTTATTTTATTTGATTTTACATAGGTTTTGTTAATTTTTATGCTAAGGTCAAAAGGAGCAAACAGAGAGTAATTAAAGAAGACATGATGGGCGTGAATCCCAAAGAAGGACCATGGTGGGTCCCATCCAAGCTATTCCAGATTTCAAGATTAATTTCTAATTCTTTGGGAACTTACAATTCAAAGAAGAAAAGCAAATGAAAGAAAGAAGGAAGAAATCCAATCTAGGGTTACACGCCCAAGAGGGGTCCACATCTATTGCAAATAGAAGAATTTCAGAAATTAGAAGTCCTATTCAAGTTGAAGTAGAGCCCAAGATTGGAGAAAAACAAGGAGAAAAAGAAGGAAAGTTTAGAGTACGTCTTGTTCAAGTCAAGATAAAAGTCCTAAAAGAGGGGTCCCACACTCATTGTGCAAGCATTATATGGGCCCACTTTTATTATAAAAGCTTCAGATTTAGTTATTGCAATTAATTCTCAGATTTGTGGGTCCGTGTGAAGAATTTTCTAGAAGATACAAGTGGGACCAGATTTAGAAAGTCTTGCTAATCAAGAAAGAAGACTCCTATTTCATTCAAATTAGGAAGCCCAATTGAAAAGCAAGATGGAGACCTAAACATACAAGGGAACTATTACTAAAGGGGCTGTTGTAAAAGTATAAAAAGACATCCACATCCCAGCCACGTCCAGCCACATTGGAGCCATCATCCAACCACAAAAAAAGCATAAAAATCAATTATTATCATCCCATAAACCCTATTTTCCATACAGCCACCTTGGGAGCATTCTTTGGAGCATCTTGAAGGGCTTTTGGAGCGAAGAAAAAGGGGAAAAGGCTGCTGGACATCTTCTTCTTCTTCAATCTTCTAGTTTTCTTCTAATGACTCTATTCTCTAGTTTATTTTTCATTAAAGACATGAGTAGCTAAACTTTTAGGGCTAGGGTGTAATTGAAACCCTAGCCTAGTTCTATGTAGTCTCTTTTGGCGTCTTTTAATTCAGATTTTAGTTTTGTTGGTTGAGATTCTAAACCATGTTATTAATTGATGAGTTGTGTATATGCTATGCCAACCATGTGATGTTCAATTAATCTTAAGAGTAGCTAACTTAATTTTGATTGATCTTGATGTTATGCATTTAGGGTTTAGAACCATGAATAATCTAAGTATATGCCATGCTTAGACTCATGCATTTATCTTTCCCATTGTTTTATGCATTATGTTTGTTTTGACTAGAACATATGCCATGCTTAGTTTTTGCATCATGATGAACAATTCATATAGTATGCCACTCATGAATTAGGTTTAGGGGAATAATAATCTAGATACATATGCCATGGTCTAAGTTGATAGATGTCACTAATAAAATCTGATTTTTGATTAAAAGATAATAAGGGACATATATAGGATTGGTTAGGGGAGTAGATGAAACCCTAGTTCATTCATTATTACTGTTTTTCAAATTTCATACTAGTTTTGTGTTTTAAGTTACTTTCCAATTATCTTTTGATAGTTTAATTTATTGTTTTTAATAGTTTAATTCAGTTTTTTTTTTCATCATTCAATTATTCCATTTAATATTCTGATTTTTAGTTAATTTTGACATTGTTTTATCACAAGTCTTCGTGGGATCGACCTCGTATTTACAATTCACTACACTACATAGTGATCTTGTGCGCTTGCGAGTTTTAAGTTGTGTGCATATTAAGTAGCTTATTTCTAAGTTGCTTGGTGCATACCACATCATGAGGAGGCTTTATTTTGAAATAGTGTGTTCTCAGTGTTTAGGCCTACTGCTTTAAATACAGTTATACTATTATTGGTGGGTATGGCAGTGCTTAGCACAGGTCACTGTGCTAGTGTATATATCTATATATGCACATATGTGCAATGTGTAATTATGATACAAAGGGACTAACACTTTCGCAGGTATTGAAATTAAACATGTGATATGAATATATGATACATGGAAGATTTTCTCCTGCGCACACGATCTTGCGGGAACGCCCCCCAAAATTTCACTGGGTCCCGTGTGACTAATGGCACCGATGATCAGTTTGAAATCGTCCTATAATACATACTACAATTTTTTTTCTAAAAGACGTAATAACTACAAATGGGTTTTGAATTGTGCAATGTTGATATTTGTCTAATTAATTTGAAGTGAGTCAATATAATAGTACGTAACTGACCTCTGCTGGTAGCTGAGCACCATTGATTGGTTTTTCTTGTGATCATTTATTAAGAGAAGCTGATTTCTGTAATAGAAAAGTATCTGAATCTCTTTTTAATTGACTTGTCTAGGTAATTCTAGTCATTTGACCCCATTGCAATTGGAAACCTTATTGACTGAAGGAAACACCTCCAGATTCTGGCTGGTTCGTTCTGCTGACTTGCTTACACATATTTCATTTTTCTGTCTCTTTCTGATATTAAAAGTCAGACTTCATTAGGCACTCAGATATTTCATTTCTCTCTCTTTCTGATATTGGAAGTCAGACTTTATTAGGCACATACCATAAAATGTTTAGTTATTTACGCTTGATCTGAGAATGATGATTTTAATGTTGCAACAATAGTCCACTGATGGCCTTACAAGACAACATGGATGAATATACAAAATTGGAGCCATGTAATTCATGACTATTTGCCTACAGATATGCAAATGATTGTATGACGGTGGTGATGCAATCTATGATGCACGGATACTTCAAAATGGGCAACGTATCGTGTCGTATCGTATCCGATACTTCACTTTTTACATGTAAAATCCGTGTCCCTGCCATGCCTATGGTTTGTCCCTCCCGTATCTGGGCCGTGTCTGGACATCATAGGATGCAATATGGAAGAGACAAAGGATGCAACCATTTAGCTGCTTATTTGTAGAAAGATGCTTGGGCTAGGCCTCTTCCAAAGAACCCCATAGTAAAAAATTTGCTGCCTTTCCTTATTAGGATTGGTTGGCTTAAGCTAGCCATAATCTCAGCTCCTGTAACTTTTATCTGTAAATGAAATATCTTCCAGTGTAGAAGCTTTTATTCTCTTAGCACTGCTTCAACTTTGCAAACAATTAATCAATACTTCTACCAAAAAAAAAGAATTAATTGATATGATTTTGTGCATGATCAATTTGATCTTTATCAAGTGAGTTTTATTCTTTTCAAACTGTGCTTCCTTTAGACTTGAGAGTGCCAATCTCATTGTCTGGCAGGTTGAATTTCGAGCTTTGTGTTCCTCCTCATGTATACGCACGAGCCGTTATTTCCCAGATCTCTCAATTACGTAAGTGTCCTTCTGCATTCTTTAATACTTTGTTGTAATGATGCACATTGATGCAAAACTAGGATTCATTTCAGCCGGCCATGATTGACTCAGACTAATCTGATTTATAACTTGGCCTGGCCTTGTGATGCAAAAAATGCCGGCAAACTGCGAAGGGCTCCATGTGGGAGTCCATGTTATCTCATGGAAATCTGTGCCCAAGTTAACTTGTGCAAAACCCACATTCGGTTTGAGTTCGTATGTAGTTTCCTAAGAAAGAACAAGATTAGCAGGAGATTAGGTTACTTTTGAATTCATAATAAATACCTATGTAAGCATTTGTGTAGGGAGATCTTGGAGATTCAATTACATGGATGATAAGTTTGTGTGGGACTTTTTTTTTTGGGGTTCTGTGTGAATACTTGCAAAATGCCCTCCATCTCGGTAGAAGCCTTCTTGCTGCATGCCTTTCATCTCGTTGATCTGAAGCCATATCAAACTGGTACAGATATCTGGTATTATTATATCAGGTTGGTACATTGATCTAGAGTTCTGGATTAATACTTCCGACAACTTCCAATTGAATTATTCATTAGCTACAACATCTGCCAGGAGCCCTAAATTAAAATTAGGGACTATCTGAATTGCAAGTTGCAACAGATCTGGTCTGCAACGTTGGATTATGTGGAATATTGATGTTTTATTAGTATGAACTCTGTCGATTGGCAGCTGGTTGAGAAGTGGTTGAGCCCGGTAGTAAAGTTGTCTAGGTCTTCAAATACTTTTAATTGATTTTCATCAATAGGGGATAAAATTAGAGAAACCTGTTCAAGATGGTTTGGGCGTCCAACGTAGGCCAGCAACGGTGCCGGTAAGGAAGAGTTTGGCTATGCAGGACAATGGTCCATCAAGGGGAAGAGGTAGGCCGAAGAGGATGTGGGTAGAGTAGTAAAAATAGACCTAAAGAAGTGCAACTTATCTAAGGATTTAGCTCAAAATAGATTGGAATGGAGAAACAAAATTCATGTAGCAGACCCCAACATAGTTGGGACAAGGCTTTGATGATGATTTCATCACTTGACTGTTTATATAGTTCTATCCTAGTTTTATTTTTATTATGCAGAATATTGATGTTTTTATCTACTTGTGTTCTAATGCAGAATATTGACATCTATCTTAGCATGTGCATTGTAGCCACATGTGTCTTAGCTTCTTCTCATTACAATGTTCTTGTTCTTATTGTTTATTGTGCATCCTTCAATGCTTATATCTAGGGGGATCAGCTACTTGTGACTGTACCCACACTGATTTTCTCTTGCAGCTACTCAAATAAGAATATATCTTTTGGGATTGTGGATCTTGGACACTTCCCAAATGCTGCTGACAAATTTGGAATATCATTGGGTGGTAACCTCTGTAAGGGACCTAGTTTTCTTCAAACATTCTGCTATTGGTTCAATTGCTCAGAATTTCTCACTTTCGGCTTTTGGCTTTTGGGAGTTGGGACAGCTTTCTAAGCCCACACATGTATGCTTAACCACATTTCAGCACGTCATGTGTGTGAAATTTAAGTCATCTATCATGTGGGACTCATAATGTGCATTGGTCCTACAAATGGTTTGCTGGCCACATTTAAGGATTAAATTGGTGACTGCAATTTTCCATCCTGCCACGCTGTTCCTGTGCTTGATACCTGATGAGTGGACCCGCCTTTTATTTGGGCGAGCTAATATATCTGGTGTGATCTACATCTTGCCTGTAGTAGTAGTATGTGGATTGCATCCTATGTGGCCACCTCTGAAACCTTATGTGGACATAATAACCTCTTTTTTTCCAAATATGAAGTAAATAACTAATTTCCAATATTATTACATTTCGTTAAGTCATTTGTTTTGGAAATTGTTATGCAAATTTGATGTAGTGAGCATGGGACAGCTTCCAACATACATACTTTTTGACAATGCGGTGGAAGTTGCTCGCTTTCCTGAGGTGGAATTTGAAGTGAAATCATTTACTCCTAAACTCACCAAGGTTAATTCTCTCTGTTTAATGGTTTTTTTAGTCTCCTTATGAATATATACCTTATGTTATCATTTATCGCATCTCAATCGACATTTGAATTGTAGACTTGGGGGTTGTTTGCCTTTTATACATGGGATAGGAAAATGGGTTTTACATCTATAACATATGCATGTTACATATTCAAAATTTACACATGTGAAACCCATTACGGCATTACCTTTGTTTGTCAAAATCACCATTTTCACAAGCAAATGAGTACATCTACTGATTTTTTATGTGTTTTGATGTTTTGGACATTTTTCACAAATTTCTCAAAATACATGAAGATTTAAGATATGAAACTAAACATCTTGATGCTTATCGTTAATAGTAGAATATCAAGCAGGGAATATCAAGCCATTACACACACAGACAGAGCCTCTTAAACCACGAACTAACCCCCAGTTAAATACTTTTACAGACCTCAAGAACCTCTTCCACTCACTCTCCAAGGATTTGATAGTTAGATCTAAGAGCATCAAAGCTTAGAAAGGAGTGATCCGTGGAATTAGGATTTAGTTTTGAAGATTGATTTCTCCCCATAGTCAAAACATCCTTAGACCTTCAAGGTCATTTTCCACACTCTAAGATACTCATAATACTCATAGGTATATCATTGAGCATTCAAAGCTCATTAAAGAGTGTCTTGTGGAAAGATCCATTTCTAGGGATTGGACTAACCTCTTAGGTTTATCTTAGTCACCCTAGAGCGAGACCTCCTTCCTCACTTGGTTGAGCACAATTGGAGCATCTTCATCTCCAAGGAGCTAAGCAAGGAGTTAAAACTTAGAGTTCAAGTTCAAGCTTCAAAGAATGCGCATTGATATTTTACCACAAGTGCACTGGTGTCTAAGGATAGACAGTGGCAAGTATGGGTCAAACCCACAGGGAGCTAATTAAAGAAACTTTTAGATTAAGGAAACTAACTCATTAGCAATTAAGCAAAGTTTCTAAAAATAAAAGCAAGCAACTAATTTAGAAAGATAAAAACTACCTATTAAAAAATGTGATTAGAGCATAGGAATCCAATAAGCATTCACCAATTACTTATCAAGCAACCCATACTTGTTCCAATTTTTACTTCAAACCAAAGACAAATCAATGTTTGTGACTTGGAAAATCTAACTTTAAAAACCCCTTTTAATTATAAATCCAAAACCAAAGACTTGCTTCACCTCATAAAAGAATAAAAATAATCTAAGCACTACCCATCAAAGTAAGCATAAACCATAAAAAAAGATCTAAGTCCTAAGCATGGCCTATCAAACCTAAGCATGGATTGTCAAAAATCAATTTTTATATTTAGAAATCCTAGGGCACGAAGACAAGTCTATTTAATCATTAAGATCACAACATATGCAAACAAGTTAGAACTTCAAGATAAATAAAGAGGCAATCACTTATGTTCATCCATAGCTCCAATCAAGAACTTAACCCGTCATTGCAAAGAATACTTCTTAATTTTTCATTAAAAATTACATCTTTACAATCTTCTCCTTCAAACAATTGCTGGACAAGGCCCAAAGGCCGAAGCTACCCAAAATAAAAAATATGGAGAACTAGAACTAGAAGAGGAGAAAGAAGAAAAGGGAAGAAGAGAGAGAGAATGGCTGGGCCACTTTTTGAAGGAGAATTGGCATGGACTTCTAGCCCCCTAATGCTCCTTTTATACTTTTTGGCCTCTTGATTTGCAAGGAATTATTTCCTTCTATGACTTGATTCTTGGCTTAGCTTTCAAGCAATCTTCTTTAATTAGCAACAATTTGAATTGGAGAGGATTTGTTACTAAGTGTGGTATCTTGGGCTCCAAGTCTTGCCAAATTGAACTCCTCAAAGATCTCTCATGTTGGCAAATTTGAAAACTTTTTGCAATTCCTGCATAGAATTATAACAGCCAACTTCCCGAGGTCATATCTCCTCAATATAACTCCGATTTTTGCGATTTTGGGCTCCACAGATATTTAATCAAAAAGAGCTTTCCAACGGTGGTAGATTGCGCCGATCCGACACTCGGTTTGAGAGTTATGGCCATTTTAATTTTTTGCCTTTGAAAAATCAGAGAATAATTATGCAATTAAAGAAACTTCTATGTTGGCGTGCAATTGGGTGTGTGGGACCCATGTTGGATGTCCAAAGCATGATTGGATTCTTTCCTTGCTTGCTTATTTGCTTTTCTTCCCATATTTGGCATGCTTCCTTACTTGCAACTTTGACTAGTCACCTCCCGTTGCAAAGTTTCTAATTTTCTCTCTCTTTCTTATTTTGGTTTCCAAATTTAGCAAGTCAGCACCATCTTTCCAAATCTTAATTTCTTCTTTCTTCTTTAGGAATTTTCAAGCTTTCCAACTCCACCAAGATGCCAATATATGTGGGGCCACCATGAAGGGTGTCCCGCCTTTGATCTCTCAAATTTTACCAATGCGGGTCCCACTCTTGATTTCTCCTACACAAATAAAATTAAATAATCTCAATAATAATCTAGTGTGAGGAATTTAGATAGACTATGCATGGGCCCTGCATGCCTACTTAATACACCAAAAATTCCCAACTTTTCAAAAATAGCACATTGTGTCAAAATTAGCAGGTATGCATTAGTGAAGCTAAAAAACAAATTTTGGGTGAGAATGAGATGAAAATCCCTAATTTCACAAAATTCATGCACTGATATGAATTTTAACCAAATTTGACTAAGATTCCAACTTTAGCCTCAAATGCATGAAATCATGAAATTCTATGAAATTGAATGCAAATTTCCCTAATTAAGTCCACAAAGTCATAAAATGATGAATGAAAGCTACAATTTTGTGTACTTATCAGGCATCAAGTTAGATTCGTCTACAAAGAGGCAAGCATTTTTCTTTTATTTTATTCATTATAGAGTGGATTAGACCTATGTGATCGAATAGCTATAAAAATTGTGTTGGTGGAGTAGACCTTCGTGACTGAACCACTGTATCAAAAAATTGGCGTTGGTGGAGTATAACCTTAGTAATTGAACCACCGTATGTGTAAAGGTTTGTGAGGTGCACCTATTGAAAACCTCTTATACTGAAAGTCAAGGGACCATTGGTGTGTAGTTCTCTTGGGAGTGGATGTACATCAAGGATCAAACCACTATAAATCGTTATGTGCCTTTATCTCTCTATGCTTTACTTGCTTTCTATAGATAGATACACATACTAGGTAGTCATACTTTTGTTGATTTGGCTACAATTCACATGTGCTAGAATGCATTGAATAAAATGGCATATCATTGAGTGTTTAGCTTATATCATTTATATATCACTTCACATTCGATCACTTGATGACCTCTTTCAAAGTTTTACATTGTTGTGCAATTTAAGTGAGTTTGTGTTTATTTGGATTCAATTGTTTGAGAGCTAGTCCTACTCAACACCCCTGGTCCGCATCTTTTCTTTTCCCCCCTTCTAGGACTCAGCGTTGGTGTCAAGCTGAACTTTCACATAGTCCTTAGGAACTTGATTGCGGCACCTGTTTCCGCAGTGGTAAGGAGGTGCCTGATCAGTGTGCTGGCCTTGTAAGGAACTAGATCTTGTGTGAAAAATACACTTTGGTGGGCTCCATGACACTTCTGTTGGACAAGCATGGCAATTTTTTGATGAACCATAGTTGTCTATTTGGAAACCTCTTCTAGAGCTTCAAGAGCTGCAGCTTTGATAACGAACGAACAATGAAAAAAACTTACTGTGGATTGTCTGGTCTGGTCTGTTTGCTTGAAGGGTGAAATGAAATAAGATTATGTGGTCAAATCAAGACAAAAGGTAGGAGGAAGGGGTTGAAAGCAAATATACAAAATGACGAAAAGCTACCCTAAAATGGCACTTAATGACAAAAAAAGGTATACTCTAAAAAGGCACTAAATGACAAAAGGGGATGAGAGAATTCGTCTTTTGTTGCTTTTACTCTCTAGTCCCTCTTTTCTCTCTTTCTTTTGATTTGACCCTTAATTTTATTTCATTTCACCCATCATGCAAACAAACAGGGTTTACCATATGGATAACTACATGGGTAATAAAAGATCCTACATTTGCAAAGGGATATGCACCTATGTAATTCCCAAGCGACACCCGTAAAACATGACATTCGGTTATGGTTTCATTTCTTCTCATATCAGTTCTCATAAACATGCATATGGACCAAAGACAACCCTCCTTGCAGAATGTTATAGCCTCAACCAAAGAATAGAGTACTATGTTTGACCCTCCAAGAAAAAGGAAATGCCAAAATGAAGGCATATGGCCTGCCTCTTTGACAAAAGAACTCCAAGAGACATTGCAAGTGACTGCAACATGATTTCATAAATTAACAAAGAAGCCTCACTGTGGGTCACACCAAGATTTGCTCAAAAAATCCCTAAATGGAACACATTGTCTTGTAGTGTGCGCATAGCTCTAATACCATGAAAACAAGTGAGAAATCAAATAAGAATGGGAAAACTTTTTTGTAAATCATCGGTCTATTGAGTAAGATTAGCCATCTTCGTATCACCTTCAGAGTAATTATTATTGTATAGCCTATTAACATATGGACAGAAAATGAAGAATAGCACAGTATTTCTAAGAAAAAAAGGAGTTAAAGGTATAGGGTAATCCTCATGCATATATGATTCTCCTGTAGACTGCAAGTGAAATTTTTGTAGTTATGATGGGCAAAACTAGTTTCTTGTATGCTTCACAAGCTCAAGTAATCAACAGTAGATTAGTTAAGCTTGTGAAGCATAAATAATAAACAGCAGAGCTAATCCACTGCTAGCTCGGTTGGTGAGGCACCTCTATTCCACAGAAACAATAATGGACTGTTCTCTGGCTATAGCGCTGATGGTGAAGGACTTGAGGAAGTGTATATTAGACTCTTAGTGGGTGCGTGAGTACTTAACCAAAAAAAAAAAAAGAAGAGTAGTCCACAGTAGAATCACCTTTAAAAAAATATATTTATAAAATCAACAGAAGAATCACATAACTTTCTGAATTTGTTATGGATATACGCATGACATAGTAAGAATGATACTTGTTGATTAATGGGTTTAACTTTTCTTTTGATAAAAATGGGTTTAACATGTTACCCATCATCTAATTATATATAGTCTCTTACAAATTGTGGTGCTTCTATTATTGTATTGTCCCTTTGAATTAACCATGATTCCTTTTATTGTTCTGCTGTAGGGCCTTTTATGCCGCCATTTTGAGCTAGATCGACACCTTCTTGGATATGTGTCTGCAAAATAGCTGAAGAATTTCCACGACAAAGTTGTTGTACATTTGCAGGCATTTACAGTTTTCACTCGAGTCCAGTGTGTATTCTTTACAACTCTTTGTTTTTAGAAATGTAGATTGGATGCGAGTGATCATCCTACTTTTAGGTTTTTTTTCTGGTGGGGTTGGACTGATTTTGGGTTATTTTGTCTCTTATAAATTGTGGTGGTTCTGTTTTCCTTTGAATTGACCACGACTGGTTTGATTGCTCTCCTGCGGGGCCTTTTATGCCGCCACTTTGAGCTAGATCAACACCTTGGATTTGTATTTTTTGAAATAGCTGATGAATTTCTATGACAAAGTTGTTGTACATTTGCAAGTATTTACGTTTTTCACTCAAGTCCGGCGTGTATTCTTTACAACTCTGTTTTTTGGAAATGTAGATTCAATGGATGTGAGTTATTATCCTACTTTGTCGGGGTGTTTTTCCCCTTTTAGTTGGACTGGTTTTGAGTGTGATGGGCCCACTTCACTCCACTCCTAGCCAACCTGAGAGATAAGCCTGGATCTCCCATATGCATTTGTTGTGAGGCTCTGGTTTGACCTAATTTGCTGACGGGTTTTGATATTGTAGCAAGACTGGCAGAGCCCCAGCTCAGCTTATTAACTTTCTAGGCTTCCGGGTTAGGGTTAGGGTTAGGGTTACGTTTTAAGAGGAATAATGTCTCTTTATCATAAACTAGTGGAACCCTGCACGTGCAAGGAACATACTCTTTCAGTATGATAATCTGAAAAAATAAAGTCATTGAAAAACTCAATATTAACTATCCCAATGGAGAATGACCATGTAACAAATTAAGTAATTTACAATCATTCATTATTCTTAAGAAATTTAATAAAAGCTTCAATAGAAAAAAGTAAGAAGAAGATTGAATAACAATATATATAGAAAGAAACTGATTTTTAAAAAAAGTTGAAAACTAACATTTTCTGGCCATACATGATTAGGCAAAACACTCACTAATTTCAATATAGATCGATAGTCCGGCCTATTTCCCATTAAAATTTGTCTAAAACTTAGCGCCAAATACATACCAAGTTCAATGAAACAAAATGCTAACCAACCAAAATAATACCCAACTCATAGCTTTAAACGAATCAATAACAAATCACAAGGATTCCAATCAATCTTTGGCATTCACATCCCTTCCTCTGACAAGCAAATCGTGTCTTTACAGGCATTGTGATTGAAGTTGAAATTTTTTACACATGAAAATCTCAACTGAAATTTCTCATTTGAGTTCTTACATTTTATACATATATATAATATAATAATACAAAGTGGGGCCCACATATGTGTAGTTCTCTTGTATTTTATATATATAATATAATAATACTAAGTGGGTCCACAGATGTCTAAATGTAGAGAAAAAGCATGACAAGTTCTTCTACTAAGTAGGGCCCACAGACGTGTAGTTCTCTTTTATTTTATATATATATAATATAATATAATAATACTAAGTGAGGCCCACAGATGTGTCGAGAAAAAGTATGACAGTTCTTCTCTTTTATTGGGGCCCACATATGTGTAGTTCTCTTTTATTTTATATATATATATAATATCATAATACTAAGTGGGGCCCACAGATGTGTAGAGAAAAAGCATAACACTTTTTTCTGTTTTATAATAGGGCATAGATATTATATGATTATTATTATAACATAATAAGAATATATTATTACATTATATTATATTATAATATTTGGGAGGGGCCACTGGGGTGTAGTGAAAAAGTATGTAACTTATCTTCTCTTTTATAATAACGGTACAGATATAGATTTTATATTATTATATAATAATAATAATAATATATTATTATTATTATTATTATATTATATTATATTATAAGATTTGGGGGTGGGCCCCACAAATGTGTAGTGAAAAAGTTTGTAATTTCTCCTCTTTTATAATACTATAGATATAGATATAAGATATAAGATATAAGATATAAGATAAGATAAGATAAAATTGTAGATAGATTATAATATTTGAGGGTGGGCCCCATAAAGGTATAGTGAAAAAGTTTGTAATTTCTCATAATAATATATTATTATATTACACTATTTGGGGGTGGACTCCACAATGGTGGAGTGAAAAAGTTTGCATTATAATATTTGGGGTTGGGCCCAGCAAAGGTATAGTGAAAAAGTTTGCAATTTCTCATAATAATATATTATTATATATTATTATATTTGGGGGTGGGCCCCACAATAGTGTAGTGAAAAAGTTTGCATTATAATATTTTAGGGTAGGCCCCACAAAGGTGTATTGAAAAAGTTTGCAATTTCTCAAAATAATATATTATTATATTATATTATAATATATGGGGGTGGGCCCCACGATGGTGTAGTGAAAATGTTTGCAATTTCTCATAATAATATATTATTATATTATATGATACTATTTGGGGGTGGGCCCCACAATAGTGTAGTGAAAAAGTTTGCATTATAATATTTAGGGTGGGCCCCACAATGGTGTAGAATATTTTATGGTGGGCCCCACAAAGGTGTAGTGAAAAAGTTTGTAATTTCTCAAAATAATATATTGTTATATTATATTATAATATATGGGGGTGGGCTTTACAATGGTGTAATGAAAAAGTTTGCAATTTCTCATAATAATATATTATTATATTATATGATACTATTTGGGGGTGGGGCCCACAATGGTGTAGTGAAAAAGTTTGCATTATAATATTTGGGGTTGGCCCCAACAAAGGTGTGGTGAAAAAGTTTGAAATTTCTCATAATAATATATTATGATATTACATTATAATACTTGGAGGTGGGCCCCACAATAGTGTAGTGAAAAAAGTATACAACTTTCCCTCTTTTATAATAGTAATAGATAATAGATAGTACATAGCAGATATTTGGAGGTGAGACCCACAATGGTGTAGTGAAAAAGTTTGCATTATAATATTTTGGGGTGAGCCCCACAAAGGTGTAGTGAAAAATTTTGCAATTTCTCAAAATAATATATTTTTATATTATATTATAATATTTGGGGGTGGGCCCCACAATGGTTAGTGAAAAAGTTTGTATGACATAGATAGATAACAAGGGTGTAGATATTATATTATTATTATTAATATTATTATATAATATATGATTATATTTTATTATAATATTTTGGGTGGGCCCCACAGTAGTGTGGCGAAAGAACCATGCAACATAGCCTCTTTTATAATAGTAGATAGATAGATAGATATAATATTTTGGGTGGGCCCCACAATGGTTGGGTGAAAAAGATATTATATTATTATTATTATGATATAATAATAGTATATTATTATAATATTTGGGGGTGGGCCCCACAATGGACTAGTGAAAAAGTTTGCAATTTCTCATAATAATATATTATTATATTATATGATATTATTTGGGGGTGGGCCCCACAATGGTGTAGTGAAAAGGTTTGCATTATAATATTTGGGGTTAGCCCCAACAAAGGTTTGGTGAAAAAGTTTGTAATTTCTCATAATAATATATTATGATATTATATTATAACATTTGGGGGTGGGCCCCACAATGGTGTAGTGAAAAAAGTTTGTAACTTTCCCTCTTTTAAAATAGTATAATAATAATGGTAAGTAGATAGTAGATAGTAAATAGCAGATATTTGGGGGTGGGCCCCACAATGGTGTAGTGAAAAAGTTTGTATGAGATAGATAGATAGATATAATATTTTGGGTGGGCCCTACAATGGTTGGGTGAAAAAGATATTATATTATTATTATGATATAATAATAATATTTTATTATATTTTATTATAATATTTTGGGTGGGCCCCACAATGGTTGGGTGAAAAAGATATTATATTATTATTATTATGATATAATAATAATATATTATTATATTTTATTATAATACTTTGGGTGGGCCCCACAGTGGTTGGGTGAAAAACACTTGGCAACTTTGCCTCTTTTATAAGGGTAGATAGATAAAAATCAACAGAACCTCTTTGCTTCTTTGCTATGCCTATTGACAGTTGGAACTCGATCCGTGGTTTGATGTTAATCCTCGCTTGAAAATTCATGTAGACTTGCATATGCCCCTGGAAATTAGTTTTCGGCTGTCCAGAATCGAACATCCCTCGAGCTCAGGGCCAAAGGCTCTTGGGCGAGGTGGGCGGGAGACACCCTAAGTTACCCAAAACAAAAATTTGCATGTAGACTCAACGAGACGTATTTGGGTTGGTATGATTGGCGGACCTACATACAAGGCCATGGGGTTTCAAGGTTGGACAGAAAATTCGATATCACCAATAAACCGGACTGAATCGGGAGGTTCAGATCGGTTTTATAAGGGATTGGTTCAGTCTACGATTTGAAAATCGTAGAAACCATTTAAATCGGTCAGTTATTGGTTTGAACCCCCGGTTAACTAGGGCTGCACATGGGCAGTTCGGGTCGGTTTAACACTAAAACCAACAACCAAACCCAACATGTCGGTTTTTTAATAATTCGATCCGACCCGACCGATGGAGAGGGCTTAAACCAAACCTAACTGAACCAAACGATTCGATTCGGTTCGGTCGGTTAAACCGTTGTTTTTTATTTTACTTTTTGAAAATTATACATTGAAATTTTCAAAATGATGACACCCCGACCTTTACATTTTTTCCAATGTTTAGTGCAAATATAAAAATCCAACATTCCATAATGGACTAAACTCATATAAAAAATAATTCTATTCCAAAAAGAGAGTTTGGACTAAACGCAATCGCAAAACAAAAAAAAACAGCTTGCAGTGAAACATTCATTGCACATGATACCATTTGGAATTACAATAGAATAGTAGTTCATGTCAAGAAAAGTCACACACAAACATAATCTGTATCAGAACCCACTGTATTTTTCAGAAATGAAGGTTTCTTGACACATTGGTTAGGTGAGACTAGAACCAACTATCAAAAGGCTAGGCTCTACTGGCTTTTCTAGCATTCTCAAGAGTGCAGACTTCTGATAAAAACTTCATTGAAACGAGGTAGTTAGGAATTATGATGGAAGAAAAACACCCTGTACAGTAATCCCTCCATCTACAATGAAGTATCAAAAAGCATTTGAAAGATTAGAGGAGATGCGGCTGAGGCAGTGTTGACGGTTGAGGTTATGTAAGAATGGAGTTGTGGAATGTAACTATGAAAGTAGTAAAAAACGAAATGCTAAGGCTAAAATAGTAAAAAAGCAATATTTAAGTTACTGCATACGGTCGATTCGGTTTAAGCGGTTAATCGTGGGCTCAAACCGATTGTAAGACCCCGACCCCTAATTTCCTTGATTTTTATATTTTTTAATTGTGAGTTAGTTCTTTAAACGATTTTTTATCCTAATCGAGTTGGTTTGTGGTTTAGTTCAATTTTCTATAGCTTTGGAAATTTTTGAGAGCCATTGGACTAAGTCAGACATGCTCAGGGAGGCCCTGAGTGCACGTGTTAGCATGGGAGGATAATTATGTTTTCCGATTTTAATCTTGATTTCGACCTCATTTGAATGGTTTTATTATTTGTTACAACTTTTGTTTTAAACTGTCAGTGTTCGAGGCCCAAAAACACAAGTTTTGGCCCAAAGGGGTAAATCTGACTTTTCATGCAAAAATCTGGACACGAATTTCGAAATCTCAAAACCATGTCAAAATTATACTTTTTGAAAACTAGATTTTTCGACGATCGTTTTGTTTTTCTTCGTCGATTTCATCCGGGGTCCACAAGACCATGTTTTAATCGTTTCAAAGCTCAGCTACTAGGGACCCACTTCTCAGACACTATATAAGCTCTCATATTCTCTCTCCTCCATTACCCATTACAAAATCCTGCAACCGGTCTTGACCTAGAGCAAAGGAGAGGAGAAACCTTTCTTCTTGATCTTTTTCTCCTTGAATCATCTAGCAAGAAAGCTCCAATCCCCGATCCGACTTCGTCAATCTCTTCCTCTCTTCTCAAGCTTCAGCTGGACCCGTTTTTTAGTCAAATCCCCGACACTATTCATCATCTTCTAGCTCTCTTATTCTTGTTTGACTAGCTAAAGGTTAGGGCTCTTGTTCCTCTTTTCATTTGATGTTCTTTTAGCTGATTTAGAACTTGTTTTCCATGTTTTCAAACCCATTTTTGAAATGGGGGTTTGTGATGACCAAAAATGTGATTTTTATGTGTTCTATTTTGGGGCTTTTGTGTAGATTTCGTGGATCTTCCCTTTGGTTGAGTTTTGTGAAGATTTCCTTGGCATTGGATTGAGGCAAGTGAACTTTATAGGATTTCTCATGTATTTTGCTTTATGGTTTCATTATAGTTTCAATAGTTTCATTAAGACATGTTTTCTATATTTAATTTCATAATGCAAGTCATGTTTATGCTCTTTCAAACCATGGGCTTTAGCTTCTTCACTTGTCTTGTTATCAATGATTTTTTTCAAGCTCTTAGAATCATGTTTAGTCTCGTAAGTTTTATGATTTTGTACATGGAAATGCTTTGATGTCCTTTTTATATAATGAATGATTGAATGTTGTTTTTGACCATTAGTGAGCATGGTGGCTCTGGGGTTTTGTTTGGTTCAGAGGTGAGAAGAAGAAGGAAGAAAAATGCAAAAAAATGAATGAAGAAAAGTGCAGTTTCTGCACTAAGTCGCGCACAGGCAGAAGCCTGTTCGCTCGAGCAACCACTGGATTCGCTCGAGCGAACAAGCCTCTGTCTGGGGTCCGCTCGAGCGAAGGTATGACCGCTCGAGTGAACCTGACTGTCACAGTTTTGGATTTTCAATTCTTTTCTGAATTTCTTGGAAATTGAAAAATAGACTATGCTTTAGACTTTTAATTGACGTTGTGCAAATTGGAATTCCAAAATGTACCTTACCTTCGGGGGCACCAAGCTATGTAAAATTCCGACATTTGTGTTTCAATTCCACAAGGGTCAATGATTGGTCTTAGCCTAAACTTGATAGATTTCGTGTTTGAACTCTTGTTTTGATGCTTCGTGCATTTGTTTGAACTTCAAGTATAAGCTCGTTTCAAGACGTGTTTCAAGAATAAAAAAAAGGGAATCATTTCTTAAGTTTGTTAAGCATTTATATTATGTTATTTTGCTAGCCTTGTCGTGTCTCGTTTGATAAATGATTTCCCTCTTGTTTGACGTGTTCTCAAACGTGTATCGCCTTGTTTTGTGCATTCATGAATTTAAGTTAATACCACTGAGCTTGGACTGCCCCTTCAGTTTGATCTACTGTCCGGGGGTCCTTAAACATGTGGACTGTCTGCAGACTAGTCGTGTATTATATTACACATCGTGCGTATTCGTGTTCCGGTTCCGCGGCCGGCCTCCCCGTCTACCTTTTGTGGCGTGGGATCGTGTCTTACGTGTCGTGCGTGCTTGCTCTTGTCATCATGTATGATGGAGAAAGGATGGGCTCGTTGTGGATTTACTAATCATGATATTATATGTATTCATGTCTTGTTTCGTATATCGTTCATGTACTCGTGATTTCTTGATAAGTATCTTGTTCATGCATTTTTTTTAAACCTTGTAAATCTGTTTCAAGTTCAATAAATTGTTTTTAGTTATTGTTTCCTTTAAACTTTAATTTTGTTTATGTTCTTGCCTAAATTGATCACCTGCCAAACCGTCGTGTCTGATATTCTACTACTTTGGTGCTCTAGATAGCAGGTCCTTGTTTTGAGCTAGTTCGTGTGCAGAGGGCTGTTGAGCCACGAGTTTTGCAAGCTTGTTGTGTCAGCGATGTCATGTAGACGTCATGCTTGACTCCGGAGTTACGTTACACACTTGGGTAGTATTTGTTCTAGCTTGCTATTTTGTACGGCTTTTATTAGCCTTTTTCTTGGAAATTGTAATTAATGCACTCGTTAATTTGTAACTTGAATATGTTTGGGTAATGACTAGCATGTTATTGTCAGCTCTGTATATTTTGATATTATGATTAGTTCCAGTCTGAGTTTGAATATTACTATAACAATCTTATGCTGACAGATTGAGTACGACACGGAACCCGATGGATACGGATTCCGAGTCGTAACGTCTTGTAGAGCTTCTGCGAAATATTTTGATGTGTTGGGAATTTTGCCATCCTCACACACGCTGATCCTGGGGAGAAATATAAAATTTTAATTAACACCCCATATTCGCGTCCCCGAGATCGGATCCCGGTTTTGGGGGCGTGACACTGATAACCGACCAATATAAGCGGTTTTTATGATTTTCAAACCGTTAACCGAACCAATCTACTATAAACCGATCCGAACCACTCGGTTCGGTCGGTTTGGTTCGGTTTTGCGGTAATACCGGATTTTTTGTGCAACCTTACGGTTAACTACTTAAATTGATCCGACCGGTATATTATGTCATTTGAGTATTTGATTATTTAGATTTTCCGTTTGGTAACTCTACTAATTGAGTCAAGTGAAGTAAAGTTGATTTTAAAGAAAGAATAAAATATAAGTGGGTTATGATGGTATTTTATTTTTAGTTGTTTGTTATGAAATCTTTTTGATTTTTTGTATGGAAAAGTGGAGTATTTTTGTCTTTTAGTGAGTAAAGGTAGTTGCTTTTTGACTTTTTTGAGAAAAGATGCAGGGAATTTTGGTAAAAGGTGCTTTTGATGGGATGTTTAAATTGATTTAACTTTACTTGACTTTATAAGTAAAATTACCAAACGGGCCCTAATACCGAATACTAGGATTTCATGATTATCGATATGGATTTTTATCTTTACCCTAAACATTGGAATAAATTCAAAGTATAAGGGTGTCATCATTTTGAAATTTTTGATTTCTGATTTTCTTTTAAAAAAAAAAAAAGAAGGCTAAACTGACCGAACCAAACTGAATACTTTGATTCGATCTAAGCCCTCTCTATCGGTCAAATCGGATTGGTTACTTAAAAAACCGATAGTGGTTGGTTTTAGTACTAAACTAATCTGAACCGCCCATATCCAACCCTAGCTTCAGTCCCCTCAGGCCTGAAAATAAAAAACCATTTGGGCTATATGGGCCATCTTGCCCAACCCCGTTGAAGTAAACCCTCAGCCCCAATCTCGGTCTATTCTCTCTCATTAGGGCATCTCTTTTGATCCCTCTCTCCCCCTCTATCTAGCCCTTTCCCCCTCTCTATTTCCCATCTCTCTCTATTGATCCTCCTCTCTCAACAAAAACCTTAACATATCCCTTTCCTATTCTCTCTATTCTTTACAAAGATGGCAATGTTGATTGGAATGCAGAGTCCTATGGGTAGTAATCTCAACTTAAAGCCTTTCATTTTAGTTTGAACTAGCTATTAAAGAACATTATTTAATTGTTACTTTAGACTATTGCTACTGGTTATGTAATAAGCATTTTTTTTTCCTTTGAGTTTCCTGGGTTATGATCTTCTGCTTTGGAATAAAAAAACATGTACTTATAATGCATCTAGATATTGTTTCGAGACTAAAATTTCATGAAATATGTTTCGTGACATTACTTAGCTCCGTAATTTAGAGTTGAGCTTTTGTTCTGTTCTTTTCATTTCTATTTTAGCTGAATAAAAATAAAATTGAAATAACTTTACTATGTGATAACACTCAAGAATTAATTGAAGGGGTTATGGCCAATTTTTGGATCAAGGATAGTGCGTTAATGAGTTCTAGGAGTATTTGTTTAGTCTTTTATATCAAAGGAGATAAAAACATCTTACCTATCTTGTGTCAAATTCTCATATAAGTTGTACTTCTTCAGATCTATTCTTACTACCTCCATCTACGTCCTCTTTGCCTTATCCCTTCCCCTTGGTGGGCCATCAACTTTCATAGCCAAAGTTTTCCTTTTACCAGTGTTGTTGCTTGCTCGAAAGTACTTATTGCTAATTTGATCTTTTCTAGTTTTATCACATATCCACCCTAATATTCTCATATTTGCTATATCTATTTTGTACATATATTGCTTCTTGATTGGCCAACGTTCCGTCGTATCTTTATCTCTCTTACATTTAAATAATACAACTCAATGAGACCAAACAACTCGACCTCAAACAGGTTGGAGGGGGTTGTGATGGTGATTATGAGTTTGGGAGGTGCTCTAGTGAGAGACACTCTCACCAACTTGGTGAGAGATGGGTGGGGGTCCTCACATTTAAGTTGGGGGTCCTTTCATTTAAGTTGGTGAGAGTGGATATGGAAGTGAGGGCCCCCACCCATCTCTCACCAAGTTGGTGAGAGTGTCTCTCATAGGAGCACTTCCCTATGAGTTTCATTCTGTTCTCAGAGGGATATCGCTTTAGATAGCCCACCGGATTATGTTATCTTAACTACAAATTATTATTGTTAAGGACACACATGAGGAGGGTGGGAATTATCTTATTTTTTGGCCTGTGACCCATCTATGATCAAGTTACCTTTGTCCTCCCCCAACACATGCACGCATTTTCTACCTTTAAATACCCTTTATTCATCGGATGTCACTACATTTTGGCTCTCACTCAACTACAAGCATTGGATCAAAATCCAAAGAAGAAAAAAAAAATTGATGCCCTTAACATCATTAAACCTGGGGATCATAGATGAGAGGGATAGGATGATGTAGTGGGGTTTATATTTTACATCGAGTTTCAAAACGATGGGGTAGCCCCATGTTTCAAAATAACGGCCATTATGTAACGGTAACGGCCGTGATCGCAACGATACGTTAGCGTTATGGGCAAAATATCATCAAAATAATGCCGTCACCGTCAAAATATCGGCCGACATATTTTATTTTATTTTTTTAAGTTGTGTTCTCACTATGTGTGATATCTCCAAGCTCCAAAACTCAAGGCTTTCTCAAGAATTTGGAGGATATCTCCGTTAGAAAGAACATGGAAGTCTAGAGATATTATGTGGTGAGATGTTTTTGTGACTTTTGAGTTTTTTCCAAGATTGGACCTCAAAATAGCTTAGAAATGCTTAAGGCTTGTTAGATCTAGACTTTTGGAGCACCATATTATAGATTTTAGGGGGATTCGGCGAGAGGTCCCTCAAAGTATGACTTTGTTGTAAATAGTCCACAAAAAAAAGTCATGCAGCCAAAAGTCCTCTAAAGGATTCTCATACCTGATATGTCTAATTTACCTTTCTTTAAATCATATCCCATGATTGGTGGGATATCCCCTTAATAATAGTCAACTACCATTCAATGGGCCACGATTAATGGAATCTCATTAATGTGATTTTCAAATAAATTCTAAAAACAAACAAATAAATTTCAAAATAACACAAATAAATTTCAAAAACGCAAATAAATTTCAAAAACGCAAATAAATTTCAAAAAAAGAAAATAAATTTCAAAAGAATGCAGATAAATTTAAAAAGACACAAATAAATTTCAAAAATACAAATAAATTTCAAAAGATGAAAATCAATTTCAAAAGATCAAAAATCAATTTCAAAAGACCCAAATAAACTTCAAAAAAATATAAATAAATTTCAAAAGACTCAAATAAATTTCAAAAGACGTAAATAAAATTCAAAAATGCAAATAAAATTAAAAAAATGCAAATACATTTGCCAAAACAAAGATAACCCAATTTTCCAAATTAGCGAACAATGTGGCAAAACACTTAAGTCTTTTTTGTTAAAAACTCAGATACATTTGTTTTAGAACTCAGATAAATAGCCAAAAACTCGGATAGATTTGTCTAGAATTCAGATAAATTTGTCCAGAATTCAGATAAACTTATTCAAGAAGTCAGATAAATAGCCAAAAACTCAAATAGATTTTGTACAGAACTCAGATAAATTTGTTCCAGAAGTCAGATAAATAGCCAAAAACTCAGATAGATTTGTCCAAAAGTCAAATAAATTTGACAAAAAATACAGAACTCAGATAAATTTGACTTGGAGTGGAATAGGGATGGGCTTCTGGAACGGGTCAGGCTTGACCTGACCTGGACCAACCCGAAACCAAACCCAGCCCAAATCGCTGTCTTCTTCCCCAAACAGAACCTGGGCTTCTTCTTCAATCGCCGGTGTCAAAGTACCGATGTTGGCCACAGAAGAGATCGCCGCAGCGGCATCGGAAACCGGTCAGACCGACCCTTTTCTGGCAGCTAGTGCAACGGTTCGTGAATCGAACCGGCTGGGGATACTCCTCGTCGAGCTTATGAGTGTCGGAAACATCTGGGGTGGAAATTCCGGGACGGGTTTCAGGAAGGCTGATGAAGACGTAGCTGAAGAAGAGGAAGATGATGAAGAGGAGGAAGATGAGGGTTTAAAGATCTCGCAATTGGTTTCATCTGTCTCAATTTTCTAGCTTTCTTGTGCCATTTGCGAATTGGAGGAAATCAAAACAAAGCCCAAAAATTCTTTTTCTCTTAAAACCAAAGAATCGGGTAGGAAAGAAGCGGAATTCGTAGATGGTTTCAGAGCTGAGTATGAGAGAAATACAAGAAATTCAAAGAACTCATCATAAATGATGAAAGAAAGGAACGATCTCTTCAGGAAATCTCAAAAATCCTTACTATTAAGGTAAGAGACCATCGGATTCCGAAGAAATCAGAGATGGGTATTTTGAAGAGAGCTTAAAATAGAAAAGCTTGCGAAAAGTCTAGGGATAGAAGATCCACGTGCAGAAGTCCGGATAGAAGATCGAAACCGTCATCTCTCCTGTCCCTGCAATGAAGATCCACGTGCAGAAGTTCGGATAGAAGAAGAAGAAAAGGGAGAATGTCATATTTAAATTTTCAAAATTTAAAATTTTATGTCTAATCAGTTAAAAGGGAAAATTAGTCATTAAAATGTATGAGGTGGCGTGTTTAGGGACCTCTCTCCATGAGATAACGTGTTTAGGGACCTCTCACCGAAATATGTTCAAGGTGTATGGACTACAGGCCTTAGAGGAAAAGTTGGTGGACTGGAGGCCTTACAAGTCCTATATGAGGGATCTTTTGCTAATTATCTCTAGATTTTAGCACTTTTGATATTTTTTTCAAATTTATTTATTTAAATCCAATTTTTTTATTTGAAAGTTTGTATAAAATACATCTATCTAAGTCTTTTATTGAGTTAAATACTTTTATTGTCCTAAAAATCAAGCCAAAGTAAGGTACAATTTTCCAAACTCCACTACTTTAAGTTAGCAAGTTAATTCATTTTGATGTGGTGAATGTTACTTTAAAATTGAAACTTGAAGGTTAGTACACCTTGATGATCGAGTTATTGAGTTGAGTACTGCACATGCACTAACTCTATTAGTATTATTGCTAAATTATAGACTTTAAGTGTTTAACACTATTAGTTTGCCCAAAATTATGGTTGCATTATGTCAAATTTATGATATTTCAGCTTATTTTCAGTATATACAATGATACAACCATGATACAAGATGTTATAAATTGAGGGGACCGTTATTTTGCTTTAAAGTGTACACTAATGGAAATAAACATTGTTTTCTATCATTTTATAATATTATGTATTTTTTTGATATTTTTCAGATTTTTTATGGGTCAAATAAAAATCCGCCATACGATGACCGTGAGCTGCGATTTTAAACCATGGGTAGCCCACTAGGTTGGTACTCCGCTTTATACCCTTCTTTCCAAGGATTAACCCCGACCTCCTTCTTAGTGAGCAGGCTATTACAAGAAGAAGAAGAAGAAAAGACAAATTTTAACTACTACATAGTGAATCCCGAATACTAACTAATATAGTTGTGATGGGTGAGATATATGTAGAGGGAACATTCATGTGCATCTATTCGGGTGAGGGCACTTTCCCTTTTTGCACATGAAGACTAGGAAGTATACCTCACCCTATGTACTTAAAAATTCACTTTTGTACTTAAAAATTCTCATTTATGGAAGTGTCTCTCACCCTATGGTGAGGGATAGATGCACATGAATATTCTCCTATATGTAGAAGTTAAACTTAAAGAAGTGGATTTCTTCAGGATTGTGTAGATTTTACTGGATCCTTGTTTGCACTTGGATGATATAAAAAGTTAAAAAGATAGGAAGGCATAATAATGTTGCTAGAAAACTTGGCAACTTTTTTAATTTTACAGCATTGTTAACTCCATCCTCCACTAAGTGATAATATAAAAAAATAAGAACAAAAATGGACATCAATATCCAGTTTTGCATGTGATTCTGCACATAAAGATACATATAAAGATTCATAAAATAGAGGAAGAGGATGAAAAAGAATAATAATGTTTCCAAGAGGCACAATAATATCTTATTAATTTTACTTTCTTTCTTCTGTCATGTGAGGATAGAAATGGTACCATAGGATCCTTCACTTGATGAAATGGGATCCATGCTTGAGTGATTTCAACAGTGCTTATGGGTTTCAGTATTGAAAATCATGCCCCATATATGTTGTAGAACGTATTGGCCATCTATTGTTTGGCCTTTTGATGTTCAGTGCAGTCCACCTACTGACCTACTATTGTTTGGTCTGCTCTCAACTTTACATGTATTTGGAGTATGATCCAAATGGGTGGGCTCTAGCTTCACCAACCAACAACTCGGATCTCTAGCAATAATCTTCCGTGACAATTGAGTATGAAATATGCACAAATGCATGTATTTGCAGTTACATGCAAGTTATCCAACTCCTTTTGGGCTGCATTTATGTATGTGTTTTTTTTTGAGAGAAGAGGCATGGATGAGTATGCAATTAATATGCATGCATGTGATCATCATGATGGATAATGGAAGTGACGATGAGGAAGTGATGTATGATGTGTAGAAGATAAGAAAGGGTAGTTTTTTTTTTTTTTACTTTCTTTCTTTCTTTCTTAATAGCACCTCCTCTCTTGGTAATTTAAGTGCGGCCCCTCTTATATTTGGTATTATCTGTAACCCCACTGTTATTACTACAACATCAAAATTCTCCATTGACATAAAGGGCATAATTCTTTATTAAAATCTAGGTAATTCATTCAAAAGTCAACCCGAATTAGGGTGAAAATTCTAAATGGAGCATCCGCAGATACTGACGATGTTAAAGTTCTGTGGATTTCAAATATTACTTGAAACCTTTTTATGATTGAAATTTATAATTTTTGCAAAGAAACACGGCATTTTCAAATATCGAGATGGACAAGTCATCCCATCATATTTATGAATTTCAACACCATAAAATCCTATTAGAAATTATTGTAAATAAAAAAAAAACCCAAGTAGATGATTGTTACCTTGATTGTCCGAAATCATTGTAGATTTTTTTAAAATAAAGCTAACTATTGTCTATGAAACATTTAAACTGTGGGTCCAGCCCAAAAGGTTGAGATACCCTCCGTGATAAAAAAAGATATAAAAAACTTTTCTATAATAAACTAAGAAAAATATTTAGTCTTTTAACCTTTGAAAATTTTTAAATTTTTAAGTTGATAATTCTACCATATATACTTGAGGATCCAAAAATGCCCTTGGGACTGCAATTGGAGAATTAATAATTCTCCTTTAAAGCAGGGACTACATTAAAAATGCAAAACACCCTCCATGGGATTGGGGTTTTTTTTTTTTTTTTTGAAAATATCGGAAAGGGCGCGGCGAGGTATCGAGGCGCATGCAATGCAAGCGAGTCATAATTGTGTCTTCTCTCACTCACTGACCCACGCAAAGCAAAGAAACCCCCACGCCATCCTCTTTTGTCCTTTTGCTTTTGGATTCTCGCCTACCCATGAATACAACACCCCCACAGTCCCACCCATGACCCACCCTCTCTGTCATCTCCTTACTCAACTCAAATGCCCTTGTCTCTTCACTCTAATTACTCACATGCACCTGCTTTCTAATGTCTAATTATTTGCCTGGATTCAATATACAAATAGGGCCGCTACTCTAAGCCTATCTCAAAATTCAGGAACAAAATTATTATCATCATCATCATCATCATCATTGTCGTCGTGTATTATATAATAGTATATATCATATTGTATTATGTTTATTGGAAAATCTTCTCTTGTGTACAATCCGGACCAACGCAATGGGAGACCCCCCTAAATATCACCGGGTCCCAAGTAATGGACGGCAGCAATGTAATAATGTACAAAAGAAAACTCTTTTATGTTTTAAGTCAAATTCTCTATATACCTTTTATTGTGCCCCTATGCATGTTTTATGAATACATCAAAGCTGTTCAGATGCACCCTCTCTTTGAGTTAGTGTTAATTCTAATTAGCCCAATAACTCGTGTTAAGCACGGTTTCTCCATGCAATGCAAAATAAATATTCACATGTTAAAAAAAATTACATCTTTCTAAAGGACAAGTTTGATAAGATAGAAATAAAGAATTGGAGCAAAAATGGTATAGTTATATATGAACAATTGAAACATGAGTAGTTTGATGGAAAAATGAATGGGTAGTTGAATGAATAGTTATATAACCGTCGGTCAAAATTATAACCGAAAGTCAAGATTGAAGCCAAAACCTCCTAGCTTAATATATTATGATTAGACCCTTCTTTGGAATTTAGTTATGATTTTTACTATAAGTTTGCACATTGAACATTGACGACCTGAAACTAAAGGTTTTGATCATCTGATCATATCATATATTGTATATTATGCCTGCCTTGGTTAGTGGCTAAACTAGGAGCGGATGATGTTCAAGGGACAACACTGGTTACCATATAATATTGCTCTTTGATTGATGTCTCATGTAGATACAACTATACAAGGCCGGCTTGATTTCATCTTAATCTCATTGAATATGTTCACAGATCTATTTCGGATTTTGAGATTTTTTCTGGACGTGTATATGCAACAAAAGAATTCCATGCATTGTATAGGTTTGTACCTCCACAGGAGTGAGAAAACTTGCATTCTTATCTAGAGATGTAAATGGGTCCTCGATTCTTCAATTACCCGGAGGTTCCCCGTTAAAAAGCAGGTATTAGTCCTTATTTAGGCCCCAATAAGTCAATGGGTCCGGGTCCGCCTTGGTTCAGACCTCAATTTTCGAAAATTTATTATTAAAATCATTTTTTTAATATCATTCTCTACACAGACCTGGATCCAAACCCGCGATGGTTTTGGTTTTAGAGCCAAGAAACCGGTTCCGGGTCTGGATCCGGTTCCACTTTCTCCTTAACGGTTCTGATGGGGATTCGTTTACAACCCTATTCCTATCCCACCCAATTAAGGGGTCTTTCTTTTGTCCCTTCAATTTCTTAAGAATGATGTTGTAGTGAAGGCCCCTAGCAACTTTGTCCCCTAACCTCCCTCGCCTTGTGCGCGTTCCCTTATCACTACTTGATTTGGCTTTAAAAGGGTCTTTTTCTTAATTATGAAATATTCATTTTGAGATATGTTACTTTTAATGAATTTTTTGGTTAGTTTAAGCAGACACAATTGATTTACAAGTGAATTATGGATTCAAAGTATCCAAAAATAAATTATAATACACTCGCAATGATTTTGTCTAATGTGATGTAATTGATGTATTTTTAGTCTATCCATGCATATGGTTGGGACAAATCAAAAGACCATGTGTCTGAATTGAATGTTTTTTTTTTTAATATGTAAAAATACAATTTTCTTTTTTTTTTTTATATATATAAAGTCTTCATTCAAATCAAAAGACTTTCTTTGATTTCAAAAAATGCAAAAGTTTCAGACTTAGGAAGATAAATTCTAATAATGTCTTCTACATCCTTGGAATTGTTAAAAACATCTGAGCTCTTAGAAAAATTTCAAACTTTATTATCATTCCGAAGGTGTTAAACTGTTAGATATATATTTGGAATTTGGGATACTGGTTTTCTAAGACCTTGCTCTAAGGGAATCCATCTAGAGCTAAAACCGAAATATTTTTGCCATCACTAATGGCCCATCTGACATCCTCATTGATAAAATTTATAGAATTCGCAAGACCCCTCCAAAGCCAAGACTTTCTAGAATCAAGTTTGGCATCACAAAGAGATTTATTGGGACAATATTTGGCCTGGATGATTTGAGAGCACAAAAGTTTTTCATTAGTTATGCATCTCCAAGTCATCTTCGCTTACGAGCCAATTGTGAATTAGAAGTATCTAAAAATAAATTATGAGACACTTGTATTGATTCCATATGACGTAATATTTTCAATCTATCCATGCATATGGTAGGGACTAGGGACAATACACCCATCAAAAGACCATGTGTTTGAATTGAATATATTTTAATAGATAAAATACAACTTTCTGTTGTAAAGTTTTCATTCAAATCAAAAGACTTTCTTCAATTTTAAAAAGTGCAAAAGGTGAACTTCTCTATTAATCGGAGAAATATAAATACAAAATATCAAGGGCTTGTGAATTTTGTTAGGAAGAATTGAGAATTCTCCCATCATTGTTTTTAAGTAGGTTTTCCAAATCTTCAATTACATCTTAGCATTCTTAATATCTATCTGGTCAAAGAAGCTTCAAAAATTATTGTTGGGAGAGAATTATGAATTATTCAAATGCCAAAGTGCTATTCAAAATGCTCAAGTACAGTTGAAACAGTTAGGAAGTTAAAAATTTCAAAGACCAAAAAAAGACTTTACAAGAGATTGGTTTTTACAATTTTAGCAGAATCCAACAAAGACTCTTAAATGCTCTAATGACAAGATTTGACATGAGCATTACAAATTTCCATCACTTATAATTCTCATAAAAATGTCTACAACTGAACATGTTCTTAATTCTCAAATTTGGAGACTTCCAAATGTCAATAGGAGGTTGAGTTTTCTAAATCCTAATAATCAAATAAAAAAATAAAATACGTATCAGACAATACACGATATTTCTTATAAAAACTCGTAATATAAAAGAGCATGTCTGATAACAAGTGAAAAACCCTACATGAATTCGTAAATTTGAGGTTTCTTTATCATCCTTGCAATAAGACTTTCTCAATGAGGATACTAATGGCTAAAGATTTCACATTGATATTCATGGTGAGGAGAATCTGATCTCTATAAAATTCTCATTTCATTCCGGCCCAAGCTACCAAAGAAGTATGTTTCGAACAATGCAATCTTTTCCATTTTGAGGTCAAATCGAAATGCAAAACGCAAGCTAAAACCAACTACGCGAGTGCCCGCCTGATGAAAAAGCACAACCGCACAAGTCACATTTGTGCAGGTGTCCAGCAAAAAGAAGACACCAGTCCACTTTAGTGGCTCAATGAGTAAATAAAACAAAAGCAGAGGGCCAAGCTACTTTGCTATATCCTCGTTACTCACTCTACACATGACCTGGCTTTTATGACGTGGCACCTCATCTTCCCAAAATACCCACCACCTCAGCAAGCCCGTTCCGCTCTTCCCAATTCAGGGCACATTGTAAATACAGCACAAACAAAAGGGTAGTTACGTCTCAAACTAACCTATACTACGTTAGCGTCTACCGCGTTTTACAACAGTACAGATACACAGTAGAACAAAGAAACCAAGACGAGAGCAAGAACGAAAAGAAAGTTCTTCTTTTGGCCTGAAAATTAGGGTTTTGCTTGGGATTTCGAGTCGATTCAATGCGTCTTCACTTCGATTCCGTGGAAATCGAGTTTAAATGATCGATTCGAGTTGCAGAGAATCGCCATGGCCGGAACTTGTTCTTGAATCGGGCGTTTCTTCTTCGAATCCTCGCATTTCTTCTCGATGATCTCGTTTTCGCTTACGAAAATCAAGATGTTTCAGAGGTTGGGAACGATTGTATGAGAAGAAAATCACACCAAATACACGAGAATCGCTTTTATCTGTTTCTGTTTCTGTTCAGAGGCGGAGAGGAATCGGAGTTTTTGATTGAGAAATCACTGGTACGAACGAAGTCGGCTAATCGACTTCTTCTGCTGATTGTTGTATTTGTTTGGTTGAAGGAATCGGTTGTTGGATCGGAAGCTACGGATCGTGAGTGAGAAATCTCCAGAAATTCTTGCGGTGAAAGCGTATTTCTGCTTTGCGTTGAGATTTTAGTTGGAACCGGAATCCGATACGTGGAGTGGAATCGTCCGGTTCGTCTGTATCAGTAAAAGCGCAAGGAAGAGACAGAGAAGAAGACAGGGAAATCTCGAGAAAGAGAAAGGTAGAAAGCTGTGGCCTGAAAACCTTATCTCCTCTTCTTTCGTTTTTAATCTTATTCTCTTTCATTTTTGTTCTTTTGTAATCCGTATCGCTTCGGAGATTGGGAAGTTGCAGTGACGGATGGATGCTTTTCGGCTTTGATTTTGGGATTAAAGCAGGAAAAGAATCGGCTGGTTCTGTTGCTTCAGACCTGCTATTCTGAATCTTCAGCGATAACAAAACCTTGATAAAGTTCAAAACTTTCTTTGAAAAAATCTCTTCTTAGAGCTCCATTCTCGGCTGCTGTTTTGCATAGTTAAAGGAAATCTCTCTAATTTGAGCTGTGGAATGCTAGATTCTGAAATTAGGGATTTCTTCAGTTTCCTTCACTGGGGGTTTGTTTGTTCTTTTGAGTAGTAGCTAACGATCGATTATCCTTTACTGGGGTTTGTTGCTGTTGCGTATTTGAGCTTCTTAGATTTTTGAAGGGATGATGGCAGTATCTCCAAGCAAGGAAGCAAAACTGGGAATGGACCCTGGAAAATATGTCCGTTACACGCCAGAACAGGTCGAAGCCCTTGAGAAGCTCTATCATGACTGCCCAAAGCCGAGCTCGATCCGGCGCCACCAGCTGATCAGAGAATGTCCGATTCTCTCCCACATCGAGCCGAAGCAGATCAAAGTGTGGTTTCAGAACCGAAGGTATGGAGTGAATAAGGTTATAGAAAAAAAAGAAGAACTTCTGTTTTGTCCACAGAATCTGATTGCTGTTATCTGTATACAGAATCTGGTTTAAGTCACCTGATTAATGTTATGCTTGTCTACTCATTACTGTTCTTTTTTTTTTTTTCAGATGCAGAGAGAAGCAGAGGAAGGAGGCCTCGCGCCTCCAGGCCGTGAATAGGAAGCTGACGGCAATGAATAAGCTTTTGATGGAGGAGAATGACCGTTTGCAGAAGCAGGTGTCTCAGCTGGTGTCTGAGAATGGCTATTTTCGCCAAAAGACCCAAAATGTATGGGAAGTTGGTTATCTATTCCATTTCTATCTTTTGTTTTTCCTCTCTGTGGTTTTTGAGTATGATTGGCTGCTTGCAGACTGCCCTAGCTACCGCAGACACCAGCTGTGAGTCTGTGGTGACGAGTGGTCAGCACCATTTGACGCCACAGCACCCGCCAAGGGATGCTACTCCTGCAGGGTAAGTCAGATGCTTGGTGGTTACTGTTTACTTCTTGGTATTCTGTGTATAAAGGTTTATGAGGCTTTGTAGTGTCATTTGCAGACTTTTCTCCATTGCGGAGGAGACTTTAACTGAGTTTCTTTCAAAGGCAACTGGAACTGCTGTGGAGTGGGTCCAAATGCCTGGAATGAAGGTAGCCAATCTCTTTACCCTAAAGTAGTTCTTTTTTTTTTTTTTTTTTTGTATTTTTTTCTCTTTTAAATGGCCATTTACCTTTTTTTATTAATTAATGTGTTATCACTTATCACTGTCATTTGATAACAAAAAAGAATTAGGAGGATGAATTTCCTTTTCCTTCTTATTTAAATGTGTCGTCTTTAGACCCAAAGGCCTTTTAGTTTCTTTCCTTTATGGCACTCTTACACTCTGAAACTTTTATATCTGAGTCCAGCCGTTCATCCATTTTTTTTTGAAAGGTAAAAAAATAAGCTTTTATTTAAACAACATAAGGTACAAGAATTGGGTTATCAAATAACCTGGGGCATACCCGTTGCATTCAACTTAAGAAGTAAATAATACATGAAGATTATTAGATGAAGAGATGAAGTTCTCATAGAAGCCCCATAAGCTGAAGAGATCGTGAAGTTAGGAGTAGGAACTGAAGACCCGTTCATCCATTTACACGGGTGACAAATGGGTTAGGCAGGAAAAAATGGGTGGGGTTGGATGGTGGTGTCTATTCATTGTAACCCGACCTGACCTGGCCCAACATGTAGAGGCTTAGTTCAAGCCCAATCCATAAGTCTTAAGGAACAATGGACCCATTATAACCATAGTTTCACTTCCGTTCTGGTCCCCATTCTGGTTTGGCCCTGTTGTGTAATGTTCCACCATTTGAATCAAATTCTGTGTTCCGTTCCTGAAAAAAATGCATGAAAAATGCCAAAAACTAAAAGAATATCTAAAATTGAAAAAAAATAGAATGCTAAAATAATACTAAAAGTGCATATTTACATTCTTCCTACAGTTGACTATTTTCTAGTATTCACTATCTATGAAACATGTGAACTTATTAAAACTACTTAATTAACATAACAAAACGAAACTTTCTAGGGGGGCATTCTGTTCCATCTGGAATGGACCACCAGAATTTTGGGGTTAGTATTGGACTCAAACGACTGGAATGAGCTGGAAGTGGGCCCAGAATCTTTCGGGGGGCGGGCGCAATTCTGGAATGTTTCGGCCGGACTCTGGTCGGAATGACACGGAATTGACTACTATGATGATAACTTTCAAGTTTCAATGCTAGATGGTTAGCATCAGGATATGTAACACTTGGGGAGACTCACCAGGATTTCTTACATTAGCTAAGCCCAATTGTGGTTTTCAACATTAGATGGGTTCCACGGACTAACCAAAATACCTATAGATAGGCCCATCTTTGTTGAATTTATTGGACAGTTTATCATATTGTTGGGCATTTAGGTAGACAACCCATTCCAGCCCCATTACATTGGTCTCAGTCTCAGGCCAGGCTAAACTCCGAGCGTTAGTGTTTTAGCCCATTTTTCATCTAGAGTGGACAGTGCTTGTCTCGGGCTCAGGATGCTCTAGCCCATGTGCAACCCTAACCATATTCATGGACATTTCCCAGGAATGCTCCTTTGTCTTTCCACTTTCTAACATTTCCATGAAGCTAATCAAACCCATTTTCAATTCAACCGGCCAACAGTTGTATCTACGAAGCCCCATAAGTATACGTGAATAAGAACTGTGAATTGTTCATCATCTACAATTCGTCCTGTATGGTCTTTCGACCCCAAATGAACCCTGGTTTGATAATCCAAACCTTTCATTTGTGACTTATCATAGTTGGATGATGAACTGTCTAGTTAGGTTTTGCCGGTTGGCCATATCTTTGTTTGGCCATATCTTTGTTTGGAAGGCTTATAAAGGGCCTAAACTCCAAGCCCTAAGAACTCTAAAACTGGACAAATGCAGATGGGTTATGGCGGGTTGACCCTAACTTGACTTATAAATACTATAGCATGGTTTTCCTTACTGTATCAATTATGGGTGGGTTTAGCAGGTCAAATTTTGGGTTGGATACAGGGTGGGTTAGTGGGTTGGGTCACGTTTTGGCACCCTTTATTTACACATAATGAGCATTTTAACACTGCTCAATCTACCCAGCCCTTTAAAAGGAAGGCACTTAATTGTCCTCCCTATTCCATTCCATTCACACCATATTTTGTCACACGTCCAGTGTGGCTTTTATGGGATTGGAATATATGCCTTTTTCCGCCAAGAAAGTTGATATGCCAAAAATAAATTGGCCAATTTACTATGGGAGGGTACCACATTTGTTTCGCGAGAATTCTTGACGAGAATTATAGCTGTTGGGAATTTCTGACAGCATGTCTATATGCATTTGGAATTCCCTGTTTGATTTATGAGTTTACAAAAATCTAGCCTTGTGGATTGGTGCTTTTTTTACTTACAAAATTTTCCAAAATCCAGCTTCCAAAATGATCAAGGGATCCTTGAGCATTTGTGGATCCGGTTGGGGGATGACATTTGGGGAATTCAGATAGCCCCCAACAGGAATTGTTAGACATCCTGCAAAAAAGCAGCCCCAGTGTTCTTAATTCCTGGATGACTGCTTGGGCTGATTGGTTAGCCTGGATGGCCTTAATCTGTGAGATTTTTGACGCAGGTGCCCTGGCAATTCTCTCTCTCTCTCTCTTTTCTAATCCTGATATTTGATTGCTGACCCCAACATAGTTGGGGCAAGGCTTTGGTGATGATGATTAAAATATTGATTGCTTCCGTTAATCTTCTGCAATCTGCATTGTTCAGCCTGGTCCGGATTCCATTGGAATCGTTTCTATTTCAGATGGTTGCACTGGAGTGGCAGCACGAGCCTGTGGCTTAGTAGGTCTTGAACCTACAAGGGTATGCTCATTTCTTTCCTAACCTTTTGATCTTCTGAATTGCTAATGGCTGAGTATGTATGGAAGTTTGATTTGTGAATGACTTTCAGGTTGCAGAAATCCTCAAAGATCGGTGTTCATGGCTCCGTTATTGCCGATCTGTGGATGTTGTAAATGTGCTGCCTGCTGGTAATGGTGGAACCATTGAGTTGCTCTACATGCAGGTTGATGCTGATGCTGTGGTAATTCTTTATATGGTGAACTAACTGTGATACATTCACTTACTACCTTCAGTCTGTGATGACTGTGTTATAGCTTTATGCCCCAACAACATTGGCGCCAGCTCGGGACTTCTGGTTGCTGCGCTACACTTCGGTCTTGGAAGATGGCAGCCTTGTGGTATGTCTGTCTTGAATTTTCATTCATTACCAGTAACTGATTGCAATCCATTTTTATGGCTTTTCCCCCTAAATCCCTACTTTTGCACCTTTTCTATAAAATTGTTCCATTTGGTTCCCTTCTTTCTTCTTTCTTATTTACTTCAATCATGAAATAAACAGGTCTGTGAAAGATCCCTTAATGGCACTCTGGGCGGTCCAAGCATGCCAGCTGTGCCACATTTTGTGAGAGCTGAAATACTGCCAAGTGGGTACCTAATAAGGCCGTGTGAAGGTGGTGGCTCTATAATACACATTGTTGATCATATGGATTTGGAGGTAATATCTATTTCTAACTGAAGCATTCTTATTAATGAACCAAAAGTGAACATTCTATCAGTTGGAGTACACTGGTTTTAACTGTTGATGTGACTGTAAAACAGCCCTGGAGTGTACCTGAAGTGATACGACCACTGTATGAATCATCAACAGTGCTAGCCCAAAAGACAACAATGGCGGTAAGAACGATATCTCATTTCATGGTTTTTAGGAAGTATAAATTCTTTTTGCTGATTATTTATCCAAATGTTACTTTTTCACAAGAGCATTAAGCATCATTGTTCTTTCACTGTAATGCTTTTCTGAAAATTCTAGATTATATTTTTAGTAATATGGGTAGAGGAACAATGTAGATGGATATAATGGTGAGGGAAGTTTCATAATCCAATTCTGATAATGTTTATTACTGTTCAATTCAGGCTTTGCGTCAGCTTCGGCAAATCTCACAAGAGATCTCTCCTTCCTCTATCAGTGTTGGTGCAAGACGACCGGCAGCTCTACGAGCACTTAGCCATAGGCTGAGCAGGTGAGCCTTTTCTATTTATTTATTTATTTTTTTGCATCTTACTGTCTGATCTTGTTTGTTGGCCTTAAGTTTTGAGAAACTAATACTTGAAATCTTGTAGGGGTTTTAATGAAGCACTTAATGGCTTAACTGAAGAGGGTTGGTCGATGTTGGGAAATGATGGTGCAGATGATATTACCATTCTTGTGAACTCATCTCCTAGCAAGATCATGGGTTTCAATGCTACATTTGCAAATGGGTTTCCAACCATGAACAATGCTGTCCTGTGCGCCAAGGCATCCATGCTTTTGCAGGTTGTGTTATACAATTGTTTCTGTTTTAGTGGATTATCATTACAGAATAACACTATTTCTCATTTTATCAAGTACTTAGAAAACTACAGAAAGAAATAAGAAATGAATTGGGATTTTCATGTTTCCCAAAGTTTGTTGAAATTGACTTTAGTTCTGCAACACGTTGATCTAATCTTTTTAATTGGCGACACATCTAGTTGTGGGTGTTCCAAATGTAATTGGAACTTATCCTTTATTTCATGAATGAATTCAAAGAAAAATTGGTTGGATTTGAACAAACATTATTTCCTTTCAAGGTGGAATTTTTTTGATATTTCACCCAATACATCTGTTCAATTTCTAAATAAGAAAATTACTTTAACCTCTGTCCATTTCAAAAGTCACACCATGTAGTCATTAAGAATTAATGAATGTATTGTACAGAATAGAAAAACTGCAAGAATTCCCACAATCTTTGGTAGTCACTTTACTGTGGTGTGTGGGTTTTTAGCTACTGAAAAATGGGAGCCATGTGAGAGTGGAAGTAAATGAGTTAGTGATGGAACTTATCGTGGATAAAACTAGCATGAGCATTTTGGAAATGCCTTGGCTGCTTTCTACTTGTATGAAATGATACTTTATTTTCATATTGCAATTGATAAAGTTCATTGAGATGGAAAAAAGCTAAACATGACTGGACAGGAGCAAAGTGAAAGCAAATATTTTCATGTGGAAAGTAATTATGAATGAGCTCCTAGTGCACCCTGTACTCATCTACCAGAAAACATTGGTATCCGTTTGGCAGGCATTGCTCTTTGGCCGAATCAATTTGGAATTATCTTCCAGGAACCATTCTCAGACCAGGTACTTCATCCCAGCTTACCCAATGGTTCTGGACCTTGAAATCAGCACATGAAAAACAGATGGCAGCTACAATATCTTGGTACATCTAGAAATCCAGGAGTGATCTTTTATTCACTAAGTAACCATCAAATCCAAACCTTGGTCTAGAAAAAACTTACAACTGGCTCACATAGGCTTAAACTTGCATAGATTTGCCTCCTAACCAAGCACCAACATGGGAAGCCTTATCTATGAAATGTGTACAACTTGAGCTTGGATGATCTCCCAACCTGATGCAGGCCAAACCCATGGCCATCCAGCTAATTGGGCCCAGTCCATAGGCCCAATAAGATATCCATTTAGTTAGAAGTTTTAATTACTTAAGAATCTTATTTAGAGAGTTATGGTTTATTTAGAAGTCATTAGAATTAGGAGTTTTATTTTATTTGAATTGTAAGCATGTTAGTTTCCTTTATTGTTTAGGAAAGTAGAGTCCTATCAGGAAAGAGGAAAGGAGATGTCCAGCCCTTCCTATAAATATGTAATCGTGTACCTTGCATTAGGAGAGTAGTTCATGATTATTCAATAAAGATTGGTGTGTTTGGTTTGCTCATTTCTCTTCAATGGAAGAGTGCTAGTAAGTGTTGAGTTCCAAAAGGAATTCGGCCAATTCCCATCTGCAGAGTTGGTCCTCATTGGAATCCATCAAGGATTCGGCAAACCCTTCCGTAGAGGTTGTCTACACCCGTTTCATCACCATTTGATCCCTACTTCCGGATCCAATTCGAGGCTGCGTCACAACCCTTTCACTGAAGTTCCAGGTATGGGAGGGATGGTCATTAGTCGGGGACAACTTTGGGAGAATGACATTTGCTTATGCCCATCAGGTCTGCCCATCAAGCTCTCTAGAGGCAGGAATTCATGCCCTTTTTTTAATTGAAGGGTAATGATCAATTTTACTAGAACCAGGTGAGAGGTAAAAAGGGGGCCTTCCTGAGATGGGAAACAACCCCAAAACAGAAAGAAGATGCAACCAATATCTTGTAAGGAGGGAACTACATGTCAAAGTCAATCATAATAACACCATTCCAAAGATCGCCCTTAGCTACAACGTGTGCCTCAATATTTTCCGCTCTTTAACACATTGGAGAATGACACATTCCACAGAGCAACTGGGCCCCTCATCTCTCCCGATCAGGAGCCAATTTCTCAAGGGCTTATGTGTCAGCCTTCCCACCCTGATTGAACACAGTGAGGTGCCTTCTATCACCCGAGGAAACAAGTTCTTGCAACAGGCTTCTCTCATACCCATTCAACTTCGTTGATTCTTCTATACCCCGTCAGGACCTAAGAAGCTTCTCCAGTTGAACTTCATGCCTTAATTAAAGGGGTTCAACTTTGCCAAGAAGGGGGCATAACAAATCTCTTATTGAGGGGGATATTCTTATATTTGGCTGATAATTGGCAGCAGACCCTTTTGATGGGACCTTATGGTTTTATGGCACAAAGCTCCAATCATTAGCTACTTTCCAACATTGACATAGTGAAAATTCCAAAAGGCTGCCATATTACATAAATGAAAACTTCACCTATTTATAGGAGAGTGAATAAGATAAAACAGAATAGTTAATCCTAGCAAAAACAAAAAGAAAAAAAAAGAGATAAAACAGAATAATTAATCCTTTCAAACTCTAATTCAAACTCTAACTTATTTAAAATTCAAACTCATTTCCGACCTCTTTAACACCCTCCTTCAATTGCATCATCTTCAAGATATCATGTGATTGATCCTATCAAATTAGACCTCTTGATCTCAATTGTTATCTTACAAAAATGTCCTTCATGCTTTACTGGTTTTCTTTACTTGTCTTGTAGAATCCATCTTTGTCGCATTATGCTCTTTTTGACTCTGTTGGTACTGGTGGGCCACTAGATCAGGCATGATGCTTTCCAGAAGCCTTCAATCGAGTGGCTTGATGAAAATGACAAGATCCTGAGGCTGGATGAATGTGAATGAGAGGATGTTTGATTTTTATTCAAGAGAAAAAAGCTACAGTAACATTCCTGCAGAAGCACAAGAGGCAAGACAATGGCCGGCCTAATTGCAAGATCGCAGCTAGGCCAAGCTCTGTCGTCATGTAAAAATTATTGAGGGCAACATTGTCATAGAATTCATTGTTTTACATTAATGAAAACATACATTATTTACAGGGGAGTGAGTATGATGGAACAAAATAATTAATCCTATCAAATTCTTATTTGCACTTCATCATCATCATCAAAGCCTTGTCCCAACTATGTTGGGGTCGGCTAAACCACTGTTTCTCCATTCCGATCTATCTTGAGCCAAATTCTCAGATAAGTTACACTTCCTCATATCCATTTTTACCACTTCCCTTCACATCCTCTTTGGCCTACCCCTTCTCCTTGGTGGGCCATCAACATTTATGGCCAAACTTTTCTTAACCGGCGTTGTTATCGGCCTACGTTGGACTTGCTTAAACCCTCTCAAATGGGTTTCTCTA
Organism: Umbellularia californica; assembly: GCA_028538565.1. Taxonomy (NCBI): domain Eukaryota; kingdom Viridiplantae; phylum Streptophyta; class Magnoliopsida; order Laurales; family Lauraceae; genus Umbellularia; species Umbellularia californica. The sequence continues at coordinate 82,990,828 of JAPQWN010000002.1, forward strand.
ATTTTATCCCCTATTATTGCTACCCCTAAATGCTCTCAAAAGCGCTCATTCGCACCTCTTACTTAAAATTCAAGCTCATTTCCTACCAATGTAGTGGGCATGTCAGCTTATGCCTCTGCACAACAAACCAAGTAGCTAAGGCGAAATCAACATGCTTCTATTGACTGTTTCCCAAACCAGTCTGCCTCCATTGATATTAAGTTTAGATCGCAGGATATGGTCTAAGAGAATTCTCTTTAGGAAAGGCAGCACTCTTAGGAAGCAGAGCAAGATAATTACTACTCAGAGGCCAAACTAGAAATCCAATTTACCAGACATTTACCTAAGCTTTACCCTCAACACATGTTTCAGTTCATATAGACAGCTAAGATGTAGTATGTTTTTAGCAGGCAATTAGTTCAAGCAGTTAAGATGTAGTATGTTTTTAGCAGGCAATTAGTTCAAGCAGTTAGTGTACCTTTACACTGTATATCATGCTTAAGCATAGCAGGTGCTTGTAGGGCTAGTTGTGATGTGTCTTGTATCAGGAATGCATGTTCTAGTTTACATTTTTACTAATTTATAATGAAACCCTATAGAAACTTTTCCCAAACAAAAAAATAAAAAAATATAAAAAAAAACCTATAGAGAAAAAAGGGAGAGAGATGGACCCCTATCCATGATCATGGTGAATTTGGAAACAAGCTTCCAGCTGACAAAAGCTCAGTCATAAGATCACTTATATGGAAACTTATATATGAATTGCCATCTTTAACAATATTAGGTGCTTCTGCCTTTGCCTCCTGTCAACATGGTGAAAGAAACATCTAATGATGAGTTGACAACACTGGTGCATTCACTCCTGAAAATGAAAGAAAAAACTTCCAATTCTTTGTGGAATGACATGCATGTGCCAATGCGTTTATTGAAATGACCTAAATTGGAATCTTGTGAATGAGTTCTTTAATAGCATAAGGCTTTCCTTTATGGCTCATTTGTGTACTGTGAGAATCTGGACAAGTGATAATTTTACCTCAAAGAAAGTCATCATGCACGTTTGTTGTAATGGGCAAACCTGGAAAAGGAAATAATTTTAGATCTTATGTGCCACTTAGTTTTTGCTATCAACTGTGGAGAAATTCGTTGCAGTTTTTTTCCCCAGGTTGGTTTGGGGAAGGGGGAAGGGAAGGAGAGAGGGAAGGGTGGGGTGGTTGTGTTGGTGGTGGTCAGATGCACAACCCTGGGATGCAGAAAGCAAGTTGTAATAATCAACCCATTTAACTGTCCACAGAATGTAGTCCATGTCTATCAATAATGTTGACTGGATGTTATTGATGCAGCCTGACAGAAGACGAGGGCCCGCAGGCCACCATGATGGACCATCTGATGGGGTCCACTCTGAAGATTCCTATTCTTATCTAGATTAGTAATATTACTTAGTTGCTTAATAGCATTGCTTCCTAAATTCTATTTACAGTAGGATCAAGTAATTTCCTTTTATTAAGTATTCTGATTAGTTTAGAATATTGTCTTCTATATATATAGAGGACCTCTTTTGTTATTTTCTTATGCTTATTCAAATAATACAGATTATCGTGAGTTTTCTCCCATGAGTTCATGGCTGTGAGTGTTCTTGTGTGTGGAATCCCTTTGTTGGATTCGATCAACCTCATCTGAGAGGTTGGTCTATTCGATTGAAGGTCCGGGGCTGCGCCAGATTGGTATCAGAGCCCAGATCCGGTCGCCGGAGAAACAACTGTCTTCTCCGGTTCATCATCGTCCACCCATCGACATCATCCCACGACCATCCAACCCAGCTTCCCTCCCTGCCGATCCAACCCTTTAAAACCTAGCCCTGCCGAAGACACCAGCACCACTCCTCGCCCACTCCTCAACCGAGAACCCCAACTCCTAAACCCAGACCTACCGAAACATACCCAACACAGCCCATCGAAACCCTTCCACCACGTCCCAGTAAACAAGGATGAAAATATCGGTAGAGGTGGGCGTAGCGGCCTGCAGCCAAAACGCTACGTAGCGGGCGCTACGTAGCGGTGTAGCGGTGCGATTTGAAAAAATAGTCAAAAAAATTTGAAAAAATTCTAGAAAATCTAGAATATTGGAAAATGAGAGAAAATGTATTTTTTTGGCAAAAGTAACTAAGGTAAGGGGGCGTAGCGGTCCCCTCACTATATGAGGTCCTGTATCGCTGTATAAATAGAAAATAATAGTAATGATTTTTTTTTACATGTGTTCATGTTGCTTAGTTATGCTTACTTAGAAACTAATGAAAGGCTTATAAAAAAAAAACTATGTCATGAAGTCAAGACTTAAGAATACCTAGAGAAAAAAATGCATATACCAAAGGGAGTGTCTAATAGGATGTACTTAGAGAAGAATCATTGAGAAGAACTCTTTGTATCGACTATAATTCGGCGAGATCATGTGCTTTTTGGTGTTCTTTTAAACATAAAAGGGTAAAAGAGTTGTGTAGAAATGTTATTTGGAGAGAAGAAGAAAAAAAATAAGTTTTATTATGCATTTTAAAAAAATTTGGAAAATAGAAAATTTTCTCACCCCGTAGCGGCCCTGTAGCGGCCGCTACATTCACGTAGCGGTCAGAAGACCGCTTTTTTCAATTTAGCGTGGCGGCTTGGGCCGCCACGGCCGATATATCGGCCGCTACGCTTCGTAGCGGCCGCTATTTTCATCTATGCCAGCAAAACCGACAACCAACCCAAACCCTAATCCACCGTCCACCACTACCGAAAACCAAATCCCGAACCCTAATTCCCTAATCCGAAACCCCAGCACACTCCCCTTCATCTCCTAGCATCAACACACCAAACCCCCAAACCCAGAAAAATTGTCTAGCCATCTCCTGCTACCAAACCCCACCCAGCAGTCGCCCAGACCTTTCGTCGGACTCCTCCACACCAGCGGACAAAAAAAAAAAAAAAAAAAAAAAAAGAGAGAGCAGAGGGAACGAAATAGGTCAGAAACGAAGAGAGAAAGAGGACTTGAGATCGGAAGGCGTACCTTGCACCGACGACGAGAACGCACGCCAGCAGCGCCATCGTCTTCATCTCCACTGCAACTCCATCTTCATCGCAGCGAAGCAGCATCGCCTCACCTCGGATCATCGTCTTCCCACACCCTCTCCTTCGGTTTCGTCCAAACAGTAAGCACCATCAGCCCTGTTCTTTTATTACTCTGCGCACAGAGCCCGAGGAGAAAAGAGGGTTCTTTCCCTTCACAAGCACTGCACTGGGCCTAAGTTTTGGGCCTGACCTGCAGTCTGGGCCCGATTTGAGTTCAGACCCGATCCAGCCCACTTTAAAAAAAAAAAAAAACTTTTTTTTTTTTTCGCCATGCCTAGAAGAGGTGACAATCTCAGCCATTGGCTCACGGACAAGGAACGTGATGAACAATTGTTCAAATTGGGCCAAGATATGGATGAAGTAATAGATCGTCTACGCACAGTAGAGACTGCACTTATTGAATTGCAAAGTACACAGTTGGTTGCAAAGGAAGGGTCTTCCAATACCACAAAATTAGTCACACCCATCCAAATAGAAGGGCTTGAGCAACGTGAATCCATGCGTGACTTTGTACAGCGTCTCATCGCTGAACGAGACACCCAGGGTCCCATGGTTACACACCGCACTGATGATATCACAAAGAAGGTTAGAATTGATGTGGCTGATTTCTCTGGAGATGTCAGTCCAAAAGTTTTTGTTGATTGGCTTAATTCCTTGGAAGACTATTTTGTTTGGTATAACATGAATGATGAGCAGCGGATAGCCTTTACGAAGGTTAAACTCAAGGGTCCTGCTAGAATCTGGTGGTATGGTGTTGAAAATAATGAACTTGCTCTGGGACAACCCATTACCGGATGGTTCAACATGAAAGAAAGGCTCAAAAGCAATTTCCTTCCTTCTGATTACATTGACATACTGCACCAAGAGTATCTTGCTTTTCAGCAAGGCAATCTATCTGTAGAAGAATATACAAACAAATTTCGCGAATATATTGTTCGTTGTAATTTGAAAACAGATGATCGTCTCACTATCACTCGATATCGAGATGGATTGCGCAATGATATCAGATGGGAAGTTGCTATGTTTGATTACACCAGAGTTGATGAGGTATTTTGTAAAGCCCGGAAGGCTCAACATGAACTTCAGTTGCGGAGACGCAGCACTTTTCAAGTCGGGGAGTCTTCCACTAGAAGAGGACCTGAACCCACTTTTAACCATACTCAGACGCAGGGTTTTCGTCCTCCTCCTCCTAAACCATTCCAGCAAGTCATTCAGCAGAGGCAAGCTTTGCCACAGCCAAATCAACGGGTGCAGTAGAACCAAAATGATAACCGTGCCCGCGGAAGAATAGATAAAAGAGAAATTGTTTGTCATGCCTGCAAACAAAAGGGACATATTATGCAGCCGAGCGTCCCTATAGAAATTTATATGCTACTAATGAGCCAGAAGATGATGAATAGTATGATGAGGAAATAGAAGTAGAGCCGTTCAATGCCGAGCCTCAATATGAAACCACAATAGCTCCATTGCAAGATACAGAAGCTGATGATGGCACCCCACTGCTTTTCCTTGATCGTCGTCTCCTAATAGCTGATTCAGTGGAAGAAAATGAAGACTGGAATCATGCATCCATTTTCCGGTCACGCGTTAATTGCAAGGGCAAGTCTTGTAACATGATCATTGATGGTGGCAGCGCAATAAATGTTATATCTCAAGAGGCAGTCGAGAAACTCAAGCTACCAACAGTGAAGCATCCAAAACCTTATTAAGTTGCATGGGTCAATGATTACTCCATTCCTGTCCGTAAGCAATGTGTTGTCCCTTTCAGAGTCGGCAATTATGAAGATACAATTCGTTGTGACGTCATTCCAATGAACGTTACACATATTCTCTTCGGACGGCCATGGTTAAAGAAGCTTAAGGTTATCACAGATCATGAGCACAATACTTATACTTTCAACTGGAAAGGAGGTCCGATTAGATTGCTTCCATTGCCCGCTAAATCTTCCTCCTCCACATCTAATACAGCTCCAGCACTTCCTATATTAACCATGCGGAAGTTTGAAGATGAAAGCAAAGAACAAGGCGTTATGTATGCATTGATTGCTAGGCAAGTTCCAAAAGAATCTCCTGCTACATCTTTCCCACAAGAAGTAAAGCCACTTTTGAAGAAGTTTGCTGATCTAGTTCCAGATGAGCTGCCTCCATTACGTGACATCCAGCATGCCATTGATCTTGTCCCAGGCGCCTCTTTGCCAAATTTGCCTGCATACCGGATGAGTCCTATGGAGCATACAGAATTGAGAAGGCAAGTTGATGATCTTTTACAAAAGGGGTATATTAGGGAAAGCCTCAGTCCCTGTGGAGTACCTGCACTTCTCACTCCCAAGAAAGACGGAAGTTGGCGTATGTGCGTGGACAGTCGCGCAATCAATAAAATCACGGTAAAGTACCGCTTCCCAATCCCCAGATTAGATGATATGCTAGATTTGATGACTGGTGCATGCATTTTTTCTAAACTTGATCTTCGAAGCGGTTATCATCAAATCCGGATAAGGCCAGGTGATGAATGGAAGACTGCTTTTAAGATCAAAGATGGTCTTTATGAATGGATGGTTATGCCCTTCGGGCTAACCAATGCACCTAGTACTTTTATGCGGGTCATGACACAGTTATTGCAACCTTATATTGGAAAGTTTGTTGTCGTTTACTTCGACGATATACTAATCTATAGCAGAACAAAAGCAGAACATCTTCAACATCTGGATACAATTTGCCAACTCCTTCGCAGGGAGCATTTCTATATTAATCTCAAGAAGTGCACTTTTCTGAGTGATTCTGTTATCTTCTTGGGATATGTTGTGTCGGCACAAGGAATTAAAATGGATCCTGAGAAGGTCAATGCAATTCTGGACTGGCCCATTCCTACTGCACTCACTGAAGTTCGAAGTTTTCATGGTCTTGCTAACTTTTATAAGAGATTCATTCGAAACTTCAGCAGCATCATGGCTCCAATCACAGAATGCATGAAAAAGGGTGACTTTAAGTGGACTAGTTCTGCCACTAGAGCCTTTGTGGAAATAAAGCGTAAAATCACAGAGGCATCGGTTTTACAAATTCCAAATTTTGACAAGGTCTTCGAAATTGCTTGTGATGCCTCAAATGTTGGCATTGGAGGTGTTCTTAGTCGAGAGGCACCCGATTGCATTTTTCAGCGAGAAACTTTCTGATGCCAAGAAAAAGTACTCTTCTTATGATCTGGAACTCTATGCCGTTATACAATCACTTCGTCATTGGAGACATTACTTGATTGGCAACGAGTTTGTTCTTTACTCAGACAATGATGCTTTGCGACATCTACATTCACAACAGAAGATCAGTGCCAACCGTGCCAAATGGAGCTCATATATACAGGAGTTCAGTTTCAGCATTCGCCACACCGCAGGAAAGGATAACTTGATCGCTGATGCACTCAGTCGACGAAAGCATTTGTTGACAACTATGTCTGTTAGTGTACCAAGTTTTGACCAACTCAAGCTCGATTATGAGGATGATCCAGACTTTGGTTCTATCTATGCAAACCTCAATAATGGTGATCTAGGTACGCATCCTCATTATAGCATTCATGATGATTTTTTGTTTAAAGGTACACAACTTTGTCTTCCTGCCACGTCCATTCGTGAATATGTTGTCCGAGAGCTGCATTCGGGAGGATGTAGTGGCCATTTGGGACGCGACAAAACTCTTGCTCTTGTCAGCAACAGATATTATTGGCCCCGAATGAAGACTACCATTATTCGCATCTGCGAAAGATGTAGGACATGCCAGCTAGCCAAAGGAAACAAGAACACTGGACTTTATCAGCCTTTGCTTGTTCCTCATTCTCCATGGGAAGACATTAGCATGGATTTTGTGCTAGGTTTGCCAATGACTCAAAGAAAAGTTGATTCTATTTTTGTTGTCGTTGATCGCTTCTCCAAGATGGCACATTTTATTCCATGTACTTCCACTAGTGATGCCTACAAGGTTGCAAAGCTTTTTTTCAAGGAAGTTGTGCGTCTACATGGTCTTCCAAAGACTATTGTTTCGGATCGAAACACCAAATTCATGAGTTATTTTTGGAAGACTTTATGGATGCTGTCCAATACCAAGCTCAAATTCTCTACCGCTTACCACCCTCAAACAGATGGCCAAACAAAAGTGGTAAACAGAAGTCTTGAACAGTTGTTACGATGCCTCGTTCGTGATCACATCACAACTTGGGATCAAGCATTACCTATGGCTGAGTTTGCTTATAATAATTCGGTCAATAAGTCTACTGGTACTTCTCCATTTGAAGCTGTTACAGGGGTTCGACCACGACTACCTGTTGATCTTGTTCCTTTGCCAGTAGACGCTCGGATAAGTGCTGATGCTGAAAGTTTTTTTCACCACATGCAACAAGTGCACAATGAAGTCCGCCGCCATATATCTGCCAGTAATGCCACTTATAAACAGCAAGCAGACAAGCATCGTCGATTTCTTGAATTTGCTGAAGGAGATATGGTCATGGTCCGTATCCATCCAGAACGTCTGCCTCCAGGCGCTTACAAAAAGTTGCATCCACGAAATGCTGGTCCCTACAAGATTCTCAAAAAAATTGGCTCCAATGCTTATGTACTTGATCTACCTTCCAATTCCGGAGTCAGTTCTACCTTCAACATTGAGGATCTTACACTCTATCATGGTCATGACAACGATGGTGCAACTGAAGAACAAATTATTGCTCTCCCGTCGAATCTTCCACCTGCTGACGAGATTATTGATGTGCTTGATGATCAGCTTGTTTCCACTCGTCAAGGAGGGTTTCAAAAGTTCTATGTCCGTTGGAAGAATCGACCTCTCTCCGATGCTACATGGATCACTGCCACAGATTTTCAGCGCTTAAATCCAGATCTTTATGAGCGCTATCAGGCGATTAACTCGCCGGAGTTGAGTTCTTTCAAGCCGGGGAGAGTTGATGCAGCCCGACAGAAGACGAGGGCCCGCAGGCCACCATGATGGACCATCTGATGGGGTCCACTCTGAAGATTCCTATTCTTATCTAGATTAGTAATATTACTTAGTTGCTTAATAGGATTGCTTCCTAAATTCTATTTAGAGTAGGATCAAGTAATTTCCTTTTATTAATTATTCTGATTAGTTTAGAATACTGTCTTCTATATATATAGAGGACCTCTTTTGTTATTTTCTTATGCTTATTCAAATAATACAGATTATCGTGAGTTTTCTCCCATGAGTTCATGGCTGTGAGTGTTCTTGTGTGTGGAATCCCTTTGTTGGATTCGATCAACCTCATCTGAGAGGTTGGTCTATTCGATCGAAGGTCCGGGGCTGCGCCAGTTATGGGTTTCTGTTGCAGCTACCATACATTGGCTGTATGAAGTCACATAAAGATCCATAGAAAGTAGTCCATGTTATCAATAATGTTGACTGGATGTTATGGGTTTCTGTTGCAGCTACCATACACTGGCAGTAGGAAGTCACATAAAGATGATTTAAGTGTTTTTATCAGAACATGAATTTAGTTCAGGGGTTAAGTAATATTTTCTAGCTGGCTTGCATCGTATTCTCATTTGCTATGGATCTGCTTGTTGGTCCATTGATTTTACACAGCTGGTACTTGGTATTATAGCTTTTTTCCATGATGTTCCTATATGTTCTATGGACAATTGCTATTGCTGATAATGATTGTAGAGTGCTGAATACTGAGTTTTCTTTGTTCAGATTGCTTGCGTTCCCTTAAATACTTATTGTATTCCTTTCTGCAGAATGTTCCTCCAGCTGTACTTATCAGATTTCTGCGAGAGCACCGATCAGAATGGGCAGATAGTAACATTGATGCTTACTCAGCTGCGGCTGTTAAAGCCAGCCCCTGTAGTTTACCGGGGCCAAGGATTGGTGGCTTTGGTGGTCAGGTCATTCTTCCATTAGCTCACACTATTGAGCATGAAGAGGTAGTGATCTTTCTCTCTTTTGTGTGTTTGTGTGTGTGTTGGAACAGTAACTTTCATTAAAATGGTGGAGAGATGTAACTATCTTACTTCCCATAATGGTTACTGGCCTGATGGCTTATGCCTGTTTTGTGGATGTCTAAAAGTATTGTGTATGGTTTTCTTTCATTTGATTTTTGCGTAGTTTGTCTTTTTATGTACATGAATGTGATTATCAATGAGATAGCATTCTTCCTTCTGAGCAGTTCTTGGAGGTAATCAAGTTGGAGAATGTCGGCCATAGTCAGGAGAATACAATAATGGCTCGAGATGTGTTTCTTTTACAAGTAAGTCTTCTCTTTGTAATGAGGAAAACAACAAGAAGAAAGCATTCCTTTAGAAGATAAATTAATTGTCTCTTTTCACTTATTCAGTTATCATGTAGTGGGATTGGCATTTCGAGAGCTGAATGAACACCAGATGGTAAACATGTTAAAGATAATTCTGCCGATTACCATACCTTAGGGAGGACCGCCCTTTACAATGCATCTATTGTACGCTATATGTTTTATAAATTTATAATCCTATTAGGATCAATTGGCCATCAATTAGTTTCAATTACCCTAATTAAGGGAATAATCATAGCTGCAATACATACACGTTTACTGTAAATGATCATATGATGAGTATTTAAAGGGATAGCCTTTCCCATTGAGGGTCACCCAATTTTCATCAACATTCCAAACTCATGTGTCTTTCTAATTGTGTGAATGTTCTGATACAGTATCAGAGCTAATCTTCTGGCTTTTGATTGGGATGATCAAACCTTGATTGTGGCATTTGTGCAAAGTGCTATGGGAGCCTGGTGATGCCACCTTTGCTTCAACACTTAATGAAATTACAAAATCTCCGCTTGATCCTTCCGTATGCTCTTCTCCTCTGTTGTGATAGATCTTGGATGAAAGATCTACTTTTTTTAAGGAGACCAACCCGATGACTGGTATTTTGCAATGTTTAGCTTCTTGCAATCTACTCAAATGATTAGTATTTCTCGTGTAACTTTCGAAGAAAGATCACCTATATACGTGCAAGAATGTTAGATTTTCTTGGATTTTTGTAGTGGTCAGATGTAGGCATTTATGTGATCTTCTCCTTTCCAAAAAAAAAAAAAAAAGCTATCTTCTGTTTGATCTATTTTTTGGGACAGTTTTTCATCATGATTGTCCAAATCGTTCATGTTTTTTATTTTTGCCAAGAAACTTTGGCACAGTGTCGGTTTTTACCCTTTGCATATTTGCTGTAAAATCTGATCCGAGAAAAGATCAGATCCGATCAGGATAGTGGGCCATCCAAAATCTAGAAATGATGGGTTTCGTACCATATGATATTCTGAACATGTACCCATACAAGTAGCAGTACAGTATGCAGTACCAGCACTGATATAAATAAGAAGGTGATTGGATTGAATTTATGTGGATCAAGTTTATCCAGACGAATCTTGGGTTAGTCCGGATTGCCTCAAACCAGCCGAACTCCTTGCTATGTAGATCCCAGCGCCTGCAATGAATTCTGCAACCTTTCACATTAAGCTACTCTGATTCAACACGTAAACTGAGCCCAAAGCTCGTGCAATGATACCCATCAGATGTATGATCCAGTTTTTAACGGAGGGAGTGGCCTTGACATGATTTTGACACTCGAATGCTAGTAGCAGAAGGCTTTTTTCCTCATATGATCGGAGGATGCTTTGTGACTGGTATGGAATACTAGTACGGCCCTCATAATAGAATGTGTTTGGGTCTATGATGCACGGATACTTCAAATTGGGCAATTTATTATATCGTATTGTATCTGATACTTCACTTTTTATATGTAAAATTCGTGTCCCTGCCTTGTCCCTACCTTATCCATGCCGTATCTGGACGTTATAGGTTCGGGTAGCTTGTGTATTCGAAATAATATGTTATGGTACTAGAACCAAGTATCATTTCTTTTAAAAATTTTTTATAACAAGTATCCGGTTTTGTTCTGAAAATTTTTTTGGCAGAATGTTTTGCAGATTTATGGGTTTTGACTTGGTGGAGATTTGATTACTTCACTTATGTGTTTGCTGGCCTTTATAAACCACCTGATATTGGCTTTGCTCTAAGTTATAATATTGGTTAGTGTGTCGGAGTACGCCACTGATATATGAGGTGTCCCATTCGGCAAATCTCAAAACATAGGATTTTCAGATTTTACTTAATATTTAACTAAATTCAGTGAAGTAATAACTTTAAAAAAAAAATACGCGAAAAAGTAACATAAAATCATTACTCTAGGCAATCAAGCAATATTAATATCAATATTTGGATTAGAAAAGAAGAAAATAATATTTCACGTATTGTAAAATAATGTTTGAACTAGCTCTAAAAGAATCTGACATGTTGCCGTGTACATATGCAATGTAAATTGTTTGATGTAGAGAGTAATAGGCTCTGTTTGTTCACCAAAGTTTATATTTGATATAATGTTTTTCATTTCCTTTGACCATTTCGAGTTTTTACTTTTTTAAGTGGGTTGCTTAAAGAAAGTATCTTGCAGTAATGCCTTCTTTCTCCATTGTAGCTTTGTAGTGGAGTAGATGAGAACGCTATTGGCACTTGTGCTGAACTTGTCTTTGCCCCCATTGATGCTGCTTTTGCGGATGATGCGCCACTTCTACCTTCTGGTTTCCGCATCATTCCTCTGGACAATGGAGTGGTAAATACTTCTAAAATGTCTCAATCAGGTTTTTCAAATTATATCCATTAAAAGAAATGGAAAGAAAGTTGGTTGTAGTTACTATTTGGTCTACCAAGACACATATGTTGACTACTTTATGCAATTATGTTTCTGCTAAAAATATGCAGGATGCCTCCAGTCCAAATCGAACGTTGGATCTTGCTTCTGCTCTGGAGGTTGGGCCCGCTGGAAGTAGATCCTTTGGCAATTTTTCTGGCAATAGTGGTAGCATGAGGTCTGTGATGATAATAGCATTTCAATTTGCATTTGAGAACCACCTCCAAGATAATGTGGCAGCCATGGCTAGGCACTATGTTCGCAACATTATATCATCTGTACAGAGGGTTGCCCTTGCACTCTCACCCTCCCGTTTGAGTCCTAGTGGAGGTCTCAGGCTGCCACCAGGTACACCTGAAGCGGTCACTCTTGCTCGTTGGATATGTCAAAGCTACAGGTATGCATATGAAATTCTGTCTAGACACACAAACATACCTTATCGCTGGTTTGAATATCCTATTAGAGGAGATTGTATAGTCAATTATATAGTCTTATGGACTACTGTCCCATATTGAGGTGAACCATACTTATTTAGGACTTAGAAGTACCACCTCGTTATGGTATTCCGAAGGCCTATACGAGTGTGGTGTGCCTCATTATGGCACAGAAGTCTGTAGGATTATATAATGTTTATACAATCTCCTCAATATATCCACCACTGGGTTACAACACAGTGAACTTCATCAAAAGGGTTGAGTTTTAGGTTCCTAAATCAAGGGTTATTATGATATGATTGCGGTTAATGTTAAAAAGTCATCTACTCATGCAAGCTTGTTTGAGGTGACCTCACTTCAAGGGCGCTAAGTCTAATGAGTCTAACATAAACTAAGGTCTGATTTTTATGAATTACTTAGATCTTATGCCATTCTCTGTCACCTGGGCTTGAGATTTAGGACTGCGATTGGAACATTTTGGGTGGCCTTACCCATTTCTTTCCAATCTGGACAAGGTTTCAAAACTTAGTTGAGTCCGAGTTGGACTTGGCCAAGTACCTTTTTTTTTTTTTTGGGGCGGGGGGGGTGAGGAATGGATTAGTCCTTTTTAAAGTGGTTATCTGGATATGTTTAAAACTCCGTTCCACTTCCTAACCCGTATATTTAAAACCCCGAGTCTGGTTTTATCAATCAGATGAAAGAATACCAACCTTAAATCTTTTCTTTCATGAGCCCCTTCTATGCGTCCTCAAGAAAACAAAAAAATTGGATTTGTTTCTTGACCCATTTATCTGGTTTAAATTATTGATGATTCAATCGGAAAGGAAACAATGATGATCAAATTTGCTTCTGATTTAATCAGTCAGATAACTGCTAAGCATTTTTAGATCCTCGTTATTCGTTAACCCTTATATTTAAACCCCTTTCCACTTTCAAAAGTCTGTATTTTATAGTTAAGACCCCCATTTTAGTTTCCAACCTCTATATTTAAACCCTGCTTCACTTCCCAACCTCTATATTATCCTAAAACCTTTTTTTATCGGTAACTGTAGAATTTTATTAATGAAAGATCAAATACAACTCAGCTTATAACATAGATAAAACATCTCTCATAGGTGTATCGGTACAAGAGAACTGTACCAGCCACCGACTACAATATAGAACTTAAATTACATGATCTATCTACCCCTTGCTTAGCTAAACAATTTGCCATTCCATTTGTAGATCTACTAATATACTGAAATGTGACCTGCATGTTAGATATTGTCCTTCCACTTCCCACGTCTATATTTAAAACCCCCTTTTACTTCTCAGCCTCTCTCTGTGAAAGGCAAAACGCACTTCACTTCTATATTTGAAAGCCCCTTCCCTTCCTGACCTCTATATTTAAAACTGTCGTCACTTTCCAACGTCTTCCACTTACAAGTCCAACTCAACTTCCTTTCCCAAATCCCAACTCTTCCAATCCCTTCCACTTCCCAACCTCTATATTTAAAAACCCCCACTTTCCAAGCTTTTACCCTTTCAGGCGACACCTTTTATTTTATTTTTTAAAGTTTTTTTAAGGTTTTTTTAGGGGTAAAAAATGGGCCCAAATCTGGACTCAACCCCGACTTGAGGGGGATGGACCTCATTATGGTACAGTAGGACCTAGGACTATATAATGTTTATACAATCTCCTCAATACATCCACTACTGGAGTAAAACACAATGCACTTCATCTAAAGGGTTGAGTTTGAGGTTCCTAAATCAAGGGTTAGCATGATATGATTGGGTTGAATGTTAGAAAGTCATTTACTAATGCAAGCTCGGTTGAGTTGACCTCGATTCGAGGGTACTAAGTCTAAAACATAAACTAGGTCATATTTTTATGAATTACTTGACTCGATGCCGTTCTGTGTCACTTGGGCTTGAGATTTAGAACTGTGATTGGAACCTTTTTTTGGTACACCATTTCTTTCCCATCTAAATGCATGTGGACTGTGGAGTGGGGGAGGGTAGTGTAGCATGTGGAGTGGGTGCTAAAGTTGTTTTCTATTTATTTTTTGGTGATTCAATCAAACAACAGATGTGGATTCACTTGAATCATGGGGGTCAAGGGGGGGCATGGCGATTTTTGCTGTAGATTGGTGTGGGGCGAGTGGGCATGTGGGTCTGACTGCGTGCATGCTAGAAACCACTTCAATCATGGTGTCAAAGGGAGTCAGAAGATTTTGCCATAGGTAAGGGTTGACCTAGAAATTTTCAGGCAGGTGGTGATTACCAAAGATTTGACCGCCCAAAGTTTAATGATTTACATGTGCATTCTCTAGTGTTTTGTCTGTTGGGAGAGGTGGACCTGTGGTCCCATGGAGCGCCATATCAATGGAGGGGCATCTATTAAGTTGATAGAGAGGACCACCTTACTTGAAGTTATCCCTTTATAAGATCTTGATGTGTGATAATCTTATTGATGTGGACCTCTCTAGTCTCATAGAGTGCCATGTCAACGGAGGGGCATCTATTAAGTTGACAGAGATGACCACCATGCTTGAAGTTATTCTGTTATAAGATCTTGATGTAAGGTAATCTTTGTTATTAAGGTTGGTTGATACTATTATGGTAAAATGTAATGTAGGATTACCGATGTATGGAAAGAATGCAGTATAAAAGAGAATTCACCTCTCTCTCTCTCTCTCTCTCTCTCTCTCTCTCTCAATTGTATCATGGCATTAGAGGAGTGTTGACGAACTCCTTGTTTTCAACAATTTTACATGAGATGAGAAATATGGAATATCTTTAATGGAAGTCAGATCTTTGTTACAAACCTCTTCTTAGTATCAGAAAAAATGTTTATACCCCTTCTGAGAGTGAGTGTATCAGAGGACGCTACACTAAGAGATTATTTCCCTAGCTTTAATCTATTTGGAGCTAAGCAACTTTGGTGGAACTGAAAACAAGAGGTTTTGTCTGGACTGCTTGAAGTCTCTGGATGTTTTATTGTTAGACTGCTTGAAGTCTGTGGACGGGATGGTGGATGCATTATTGGTCTTGACTTGAAAGGATTTGAAACCCGGAAGCTTAACTTCATCGCGATTTTTCTTCATTGAAGTGAATAGTGATTGCAAAAGGCTGTATGGCAGGTACTGCATGACTGTATTTGGAGTTGCATGTGGGGTTGCTGTTTCATGGCAAATGGCTTCATCGGGTGAAATAGTGACTTTAGTCACTATTAGCATGATATTGTTGGCTTATTTGAATCATTTGCGAAGAAGCATGGGAGAGGATTTAATAGTGATAGTGACATGATATTATTTGATACTTATTTGAAAGTGACTCGAAAGAGACACATGTGGATGGGGCTAACTTCACCAGATAGGGAAGTTCTTTAATACTTTTGGTTAGGGCCTTGGACCATTGGGGTGTAGGACCAATTGTTTTGCCTTTCTTGAGGAGAAAATATGTGAAGAATTTTGAGTTTGGAAAAGACAATTTCTGTGTCTTTTGGGGTATGGGTAAAAATAACACTGTTGGCTTGTTCAAGAATTGCTTCATAAAATTTATGGGTAAGAGTGGATAAATAAAATGTAAATTTGGTAGGAAGAGATATATTAGGAATTAAATTGGCTTTAGTTATTTGAGTTAATGGCTATTAGGAACTTTGTCATTGATTTCTACTGAATTCTGCAAAGAATTGTCATTGCTTTTGTAAATAGTAAGGCTACTATAGATGTTTCTTTTTGGAATAGTAGAGCTACTATAGATATAGTGGGGCAATTGTTTTCATGAATAGTGGGGCTACTATAGATAGCTATGGAGTCTGGTAAGGTGGGTTGTTGCTTGAGGAAATGCGTCCTTTTCAGGTATATATGACAAGTGAATAGTTTTGGCTGAGAATTGTCTTGGAAAATTGTTTGTAATGGATTGGCTATGGTGTCCATGATTGTTATGGACTGTTCTTTGAGTAAAGGTTGGGTTATTATTGCACGTGTAGTGGTTTTTCGTTTTTGCTTATATAATTGTTGATGTAACATGATTATATTTTTTGGACCGATGGAAAAGTTCAAATAAGATTTAACAATGTGAGATCAACTATTACATGACCAATAACCAGACATTCCACACCATCAATCTCATCATCCATCCCAATGATATCCTCACAACCCGATTATACAAACAGAACATCTTCTGTGTCAATACCTCCTCCCTCTCATATATCCTACCCCCAATGCCCACCTCACAATAATGAAGCATATAACCCTACTGAATGATTTCAGTCCTTATGTTGGAATGATTTCTATCACAAATTCCTTGGAAGAAAACAATTAAGAAATTCCTTTCGTTATCAATATGAAAAGTCATCCTCTGCGATTTCGGCTCTTTAAGAACTTCAAAAAAGAGGAACAAGATGAATTAAAATCCAAATGGTTTAATGATATGAGACTCGCAAAGAATAATATGACTTTCCTTGAATGGTTTCACTTCAATACGCCACAGGAAGAAAATTCCCCAAAAAATATAATCTCATTGCATAAACAATTAAATAAGAAAAAATGGGAAACCATTATAGGTGAAATAATAACCCAACCTTTTTCCAGAGACCAGTCCATAGCATTCATGGACACCGTAGCCAATCCATTACAAACAATTTTCCAAGACAATTCTTCGATTTCTTAATGCCATTATATGTCACTTGAGCTAGTTGAGATTTAAAACTATGATTGGAACACAGTTTTGTACATCACTGGTCCATGTGGACCTAGCCATTTCTTTCTCATCTAGATGCATGTGGAGTGGGGGAGGGTAGTGTTCTGGAGTGGGTGCTAAAGTTGTTTTCTTTTTCTTTTTTGGTGATTTAATCCAACATGTTTGGATCCAGAGCACTTGAATCATGGGGTTCAACGGTAGGCCTGCCAATTGAGCCCGTCCCGTCCCAAGCCTGAAAATACATGACTTTTAAAATAATTTGAGCTCGGCGGGCTGGGCTTGGACAATGGTTTTAAAGCCCGGCCAAAATGGGACTGGGAATGGGCAGAACAGGCTTGGCCCATCCCGCCCGCAAGCAAATTTTACTAATTTTTAATAAATTTACCATTTGTTTGAAGAAATCTCTGTGCAACTATGCTAATACATGATTTCTCTGACAAGGTCACTGGATACCATTGTATGCCCCAAAGTGGTAAAATAGTTAGTTTCTTTAATTCTGAAGCATCTTTTTCTTCAACAATCTGAAGTCCTGACTCTTTCCCGTGCTGAATATGATGATAGATCCATTCTGGAGAGTACACTTGGCTAGTTGTGATATTAAAAGAAGTGAGTTGGGTTGTGATTATTTAGTTATTTATTTATTTGTTTTTTGTGGTGGGTGCAAGTTGGGTTGTAGTTGTTTAGCAGCGGGTGTTGTGTGAGTGGGTTTGGTCTGTGATGGAGAAATGGGTTCTGCCTTGGTTTGAATGGGTTGGTTTTGAATGGCATTGGAGATGGGTGCTAGATGTAGGTGATGTGTTGAGTGTGGAATGATGAAGGTGATGGTGGTCTATGATTTGTTTGGATGGTAGAATAGGGAGGGAGGATGGGTAGAGCTGTTGGGGCCACATGAAGATAAGCCATAGGTGGATTAGGATTAAGGTGTAAATGGGCTAGGTCCCAATCATGTTGACATAGGGTCTTGGACTCACCTGTAGAGGATGCAGGCTGGGGTCCACTGTTGTTTCAGTTTGATCTCAATATAACAAAATTCTCATACATTGCATTTTATATTTCCTCGATTGTTTGAAATTTGCTGAGTACATGTCTACATTTATAGTGCACGTGAGGTGATGATGATGATGAGGGTTTAAAGTCCAGTTCACACCCGTTTAATTTACAGCCGGCCCGGCCTGGGCCTGCGTAGGATGGGATTTGATGTAGGGCCGGGATTGGACAACCCCGGTAGGCCTGGCCCGGCCCATTGAGCGCGTGGGGGAACTATTTTTGCTGTAGATTGGGGTGGGGCGAGTGGGTGCGCGTGCATGTGTGCTAGAGAGCACTTCAATCATGTTGTCAAGGGGAGTAAGATGTTGCTATAGGCAAGGGTTGACCAAGAAATTCAGACAGGTGGTGAATGGAGGGGCATCTATTAAGTTGACAGGGAGGACCACCTTACTTGAAGTTATCCCATTATAAGATCTTGATGTATGATAATCTTATTGATGTGGACTTCTCTGGTCCCATGGAGCTTTACATCAATGGAGGTGCATCTATTAAGTTAACAGATTTTGTAGTTTTGATGTGCACGTGTTTGGGAATCATCTTGGTTAGGCGAAGTAGAGGGTTTTCGCCAATCCATTGGTAGCTTAATGGAGAGGAACCTTCCTTCTACAGAAACAACCATGGATCTATCCTTTGCGTGGGTGCGTAGTTTTCAAAATCGGAATCGTATCGCAAATCGTTCATACCCATGAATCGAATCGAATTGCGAGTCGTAGGACTTTTTATTTTTCTAATAAAAATGAAAAATAATTAAAAATTAAAAGAAAAGGAAATAGGTAATTATTCATAACCATCCATTTTCCCATTTATATTAGTATAAATATAACAACAAGTCTATCATACAATCATATCAAGAACATCTGACATATATTAATATATATTAATATATATATTAATATATGAAATAAATGATGTGTAAATAGTTAAATAAGAAAAAAAAAACCAAAATAGATTAAAAAAAGAAGAAGATATAGACAAGCACCTTACGTACAGTCGAATGCTTTAGTTAAATGCATGTTCTTTATTCATCTTTAAAACCGTATCAAAGCCGCAGAGAATTCTTAGGAGGTTTTGTTAACCACTAAATAACCTTATAAAAATACAAGCAATAAAAGAAAGAGACAATGAAGAAAGAAAAAAGGTAAAAGATTATTAATAATAACTTAGTGGCTGTAGCCATTCTCGCTTAGCCAAATTACTTGAATCGTAAGGTTCGAAGAAACGAGTATCGAATTGTAGGATTCACACCTGAATTATAAGATTCATTTGTTAATGATATTCATTACATAGATATGAACCGTTTTCCTTAAGATTCGGGATACAAATTGGTGTGTGCGTGCGTGTGTTTGTTCGTTTACAAAAGCCGAAGAAAAGGAGGGGGTTTTCATGTCCCCCAAAGTTCTAATTATTGAACTTCGTTCGGTTTGGGTGGTTCAATAAGTAAAAAAGAGCACTTTTATTATGAGAAATGACCATGCACTACTGGTAGGAGTACGATTGGAGTCCAACCCATCTTATGGGGGCCCACTTTAGCTACATGATGGTTGGATATGAAGGGCTTTGACTAGATTTTGATACTAAAATTTACCTCTATTTGATGATCATAACTATATCTGGGGGCTCTAAGTAATAAATACACGAAGAATTTGTTTTTAACAATTCATTTTGCATGCTCTTGATTCAATGGTTTTGATCATTGATTCAAATTTAAATTTACACCATATGGGATTACATATATGATTCGTGTTTGATCATCTGAGTTTTAGTCAGGACATGACATTTATTTTCTCTATTTATTTTCGAGAATTTCCACTTTCAAAATCAATATTAAAATAGCCAATATCTTGTTGCCCATTTCCAGGTGCTATCTTGGTGCGGATCTACTGAAAGCAGATCGAGATGGTAATGAATCTACTCTGAAAACACTTTGGCATCACCCGGATGCCATCATGTGCTGCACTTTGAAGGTCTGAACTCAGCCATTCTAATGTTCTTGGCTTTCAGAGTAAATAAACTGTTTTCCATTTTTTTCCTGGAAACGCAATTGTATTATTCCCTCCTTTATTGTCAGTTTTCTGACCATCATTAATGAATAACTGTTTTTTACTTTTTGATGGGCTACTCTAGTGGAAATGGGGACGTCCGAAGAGAGTATTAGAACTACCTAACACATCTACTCCCCGCCTCCTGACGGAGGGGTCTTTACCTCTGCACCAATTCAGGAAAGACAAATCACTGTGTCCAAGGACAATACGTTGCTAATTATAGCAGAACACAAACCACATAGCATGTATAGCTTGCACGGTTCAAAATAGACGTATTATCAGTCGTAGCGGTTGAGGCTGCTACACTATTTTGAAAATAGCAGTGCTACCGTGTAAAACCTAATTTTTTCTCGTCAATAGCCTTTCCTATGATTGTCTTTACCCTTTTACATGGTTCCAAATCACTACAAAAATACATGATTAATTGCTTCAAGTTTTTTTTAACACTTCGAAAATTCACACCGCTATGCCCCTATGTATTGCCGCAACCGCTTCGTATCGCTTGCTATGTAGCGTTTTGGACACTGGCCGCAATGCTCACCACAACCGTTATTTTTATCCTTGATGGCCTGCATTAGTCCACATTAACATTTATGCAAATTTGTTTTGCTTCCATGCTTTGGTCCACATTAACATGATTTGTCCCCTCTTCCTTTCTTCACTCTTGTATTAACCCTTCACCCCACTTCACTAGTAGAGTGAAGTGACTAAACAGGGCCATACTTGATGTCCTAATAGTAGCAATAAAATGGAAGGTCAGAAACTAAAAATTCAATGATAGATTCTGATGTTCAAAGTGGTCCCAATTTGCGGCCATGCACAATTGTACTGTTTTATCATACATGAAAAACATATATGATTTTTGTATGTACTACTTTAGTAGTCCCTACACTGGTTTGTCTAAGTGTGTCCAGAATCATGTGCTTGTTTTTGCTGTGTTTTATGTCCACTAAAATGTATATAATGTAATCTGGTGCCTGCTCTATTTGATTTTATACCTTGGTTTGTAAACTTAACAACCTTAATTGTCTTTATGTAACTTATTATACAGGCATTGCCAGTTTTTACATTTGCAAACCAGGCAGGCTTTGACATGCTGGAGACAACCATGGTTGCTCTGCAAGACATTTCTTTGGAGAAGATATTTGATGATCATGGACGGAAAGTTCTTTACAATGAGTTTCCACAGATAATGCAACAGGTCAATAACTTTTGCTTTCCAAATTTGAACTGTTAAAAATAGAAAGATAACCATGAATTATAATGGGAAAGGTAAATTTGGATGAAGCTAATAAGCGAAAGTTACAAAAACTTTATTAACACTCCGCACAGGGATTTTCCTGAACAAACCCCTTACGAAGAAACAGTAGAATTTTCTGTTCTTTGTGTTATTCTCTCTGGGTGGGTGAGAGATTGCTCTTACCAATTAAAAAATAGATAAACGTACTTCCATCCCTTTGTTCTCTTTAGTGTTCTTGAGTGATATTGCAAATTCTTTATCTTATACTCTATACAAGAATGTTGTAGAACATTTTCATGTTTTTTACTAGTAAATTTTTGTTGCAAGGCTTTCTTTCATTTACAAAGGCACATTTATTTCTGTTGTAAGGCAATATGTTCTGGCATGAAATACATATAAATATTTTGGAGAATTTTAACAGTTTACCATGTCCAATTATCTGTTGTCGTCGTCGTCTTCAGAAGAAAGTCTTTATTACCTGTGTTGGCAGTACCTGTGTTGGTGACAGAAACTTATTTATTTATTTTTAAAATCACTTTCAGAACCTGAATGCAACCCAACCCCCAATTGAAACACACAACATACAACTATGTGCTGCTTTCATTGGATAATTGTAAAAGCTAATGTCTCTTCTGTGACAGTCCACATTAGAGGTGGTTATTAAGTCGTCATAATGCAGAAAATCTGCCAAATAACCGAAGAAACTAAGAACTGTAAAACTGGGTTTAGGGCTGCGGGTCTCTTCAGAGTCAAAAGGATTGAAATCAGGGTCTCCCCTGCAGCTTTTGAGTGTCACTCTATAATGAGGAGTGAAACTCCACAATGGGGCCCATAAGTTGAAAATCCCAACCGCTAAAAATGAAGCCCCTCAACTTCAGTGGGCCATCCCGACATCATACTCCAATAGGAGTTGGTCCTACTATAAGATTGAGCATATGATTAAAAATGCTACATGCTCATCTTATGGTGGGACCAACTCCTATTGGAGTAAAATATGGGAAATCCCTACTTAAGGGGAGGGCATTTATTTCCAGCGGTTTAGATATTTAATAAGTGGGAAATCCCTATTTACCTTTTTCTTGTGTTGGTGAATATTTATTAATGCAGTCCTCTCAACCATCCATGCGTGCAGCAGGCACCATTGCCATCAAACAATCAAAACATAACCAATTAACGGATTTTCATTAATTAATTATGTGTGGATTGGTTTAGAACCCGACATCCTATTTTGATTAGAGTGCTCCCAGTACTAAACAAGGAGTGATTATTTTTGAGTAGTTATTTTTGATTAGTTAGGATTTATTATGGTGAGACCTATATTTTTGTATTGTAACTACTATTGCAAAATTTTGAGAAAGTATATCTTTGAAAATGTTGTGGCATTTTCAAATTTAGAATTTTGTTGGATCTTATTGAAAACTGTTTTCTTAAAGATCAGTAAAAAAACAATCAATAGAAAACATTATTGGTACTACTGCTTGACACCCCCTGCACTAGAATCCTGGCTCTGCCATGATTGAAATGACTCTTATTGCTACACTAAGCAGTATATAAGTTGATTCAATGGATCTGAACTTCTGTCAGTGCATTCCCTTTGAGTTTTTCCAGTGTGATGAAATTTTATTTGCTTCCATTTGCAAGGATGCTTGGGGGCGATTATTTCTATTTCATCTTTTCATGATTTTGTTGCAGGGTTTCTCATGTCTGCAAGGAGGTGTTTGTGTATCAAGCATGGGCAGGCCTGTCTCATTCGAGCGAGCATTGGCATGGAAAGTGTTGAATGAGGAAGACAGTGCCCACTGCATTGCCTTCATGTTTGTCAACTGGTCCTTTGTCTGAAAGAGCTTCCCCTCAAATAATACAAAGACAAATTAAAGACCTAGAACTTTTATCTCTCTTCGTGCTTCTGAAGATAGATGCCTTGCTGCATTCAGTGCGTTCTTTTACTGAATTTGCACTTACTGTTTTTCACTAGTTTGTTGGATATATTAACGTAGGTGCGTACTAGTGCTGCTGCTGTGTATGCTGTTGCAGTTTCTGATGCTCTTTACCTGCACTGCAGCATTTGTCTGTGTTTCCATAGTGTGTAACTGTGTATTGCCTTCGTGCTGGTATTCTTGCACCTCAGCTGTGGTTTTTCTTTTAGAAGTGTCAGTGGTAAGAAAAGAAATTGCGAAGCTGAGTGCGTGTAGATGTAAGTAGGGGTTCCAAAAACACTCCGCCAAGGCATTCATAATCTAACATATAGGTCCCATTGCATGCTGTGGTGGATCAGTCACATGGTTCGGGTGGTGCAATTGATTTTCTCAACCAATGATATGCTTACTCATTAGTAATTTAGTGTCTTCCTTCTCTTGATATCTTTCTTTTTTGAGATCATAGCGAAAGGAAGGTTTGTGGGGGCAGTGTGGTGGATTAGCCATCTTTTTTTCTTGGCTGTTCATTCCATAGTCACCTGGTTCTGAGTTGCAAATCATAAATTCGACGGAGCTGGTTCATTTGATTCACTTTTCTGTTTGTCGTATTTGGAGTTCAAGTTAAATGAACTAATTCAACTGTCCTTACTGAGACTTATATTTGCAATTTAGTTCACACTTGATAACTGTTCTTCACATTTACTCTGCCACATTCTACTGTGACCAGGGCCTACCATCAGATTGATCATTGTGTGAAGCACATGCCTAATATAAAATCCAGGCAAAATTGTGTTTTACTGGTGATCAATCTTAAATCTTAAACTGGGGCCTATTCCAATTAGACTTAGATGCGGATAAGTGTTATTAGTTTTAATAGGGACTTTAGGTAAGTATCACTTGTGGATTTAATTCTATCAAAATGATCAAAATGGACCATCACAGTTTGGAATCCTAGTTAGCGAACTAGGTAACTTTGGTTAGATGGCAGAATGGAACCTTCGTAGTTCTTATTCAACTGCTTTTCATGTGTGGGCATCAGGTGCTTGAAAGGGACCCAGCTGGTTGGTGCTGATCGTGCGTATTGAATAATGGGGGTAAATAAAATGTCGTTGTATAAAACCGTCTCTCATAATGCACACGTTAAATGATATTACTGCTGTCATTTGAGGATATTTGTGATTTGATTCTTTATATTCAATCACATTAGTCTACTAATATGACCTATTTATGATATCCAAGTTACCTAAAATTAGGGACCCTTATATACCAGTTCATGGAGAAATTGCATTTCAATTAGACTCTGGCCCACCATCAGATTTATTACATATAAAAAATTGTCATTTTATCACATTGATTTGTTTATATTAATCACTTCTAAACAATTAATCAATCTGATGAATGGACAACTTAGATTGGTTTGAAATATGACCCAAAGTTAATACATAGATGAGTGTCATCTTGAGCGGTTTGAATTTTATGGGTGAAACTCATGGATGGATAAGCTCATTAGAAAGAAAGGAATGGCTGCTCCAAGATTATTCATATTGCGACTTTGTTGCACGAACAGTTCTACTGCTCCAAGATTATTCACATTGCAATTTTGTTGTACGAACAATTCTACGAAAATTATTTTAACTAAGACTGTTGATGACATTTGAATTTTTCTTAAAAAAACTAAACATTGCAGAGCAGGGCAGTTAATGAGCAATTTTTAGAAGTTTTTAGCATGGAATGGAGAATTCGGTCATGTATGAGCCGATTTGTATATCAAACTTAAAAACACTCTTCAACGAGCTGCACTTCCAACGACTATAAATCACTGAATAGAAATGTCGTAATATGGATTAGTTAAAGGTGGGGCCTCTGATGCCCTAATCATATATCTATAGCCATCATTTAATAGTCTCCAAGGTATAATGCTTTTATATGTGCGTATAAAGTCATAAAAACAAACGTTGAAAATCAACTCTATGAGCATGCAGATGATCATCTGATTTTTGTGTTTATCAGATCTAATCCTACAATATTAGATCTTAGCATGATTGATTGTGTTAAATCAGGCCCCACAGTAGGACCGGAACATTTCATACTTGCAGCTTATATATTCTTCACCAAATTGTAGGGAGCCAATGTATTGCCCAGAATGATCTCTTGTGATATATATCTATTTGTGCCTTCAAGTTCAAATAATCCATGAAAAGAAAGACCTATATGATATGGACGGTCCATATCATACCCATATGACTTCTCATGAAAATAAAGAGTCATCAAAGATAATCTAGAAAAAGAGAAAGTTAGAAAGATAACACTTCACGCGTAGCAATTTTCTCCCACAACAAATGGTCAAAACAGCACCCACCATCATTCCTTTTTACCATATCCAGCATCCACACCCTAGGACTCTGTGTGAGTGGGTTGGTGTTGTGGAATGCACGTGTATGTGTGTGTGTGTTCAAGATAGCATTCTATCTCAAATCTCAATACAAAGCTAGATGAATACAACTAAAGGGTGGGATCTTATTTTCATTTTCTTTTATGTAATGCTGATTACTGGATCTTAATTTTTTTTTTCTTAAAATTGTTTGCTTCTCCATATCACACCACATTCATTCCTGTATGCATATATGTGTCTGTGATATGAAACTCAGTATATTATTTTTTTTTATGTAATCAATGGGTCACATCCATATCAGGAAGATGATACCCAAGCCCTATCCCAACCTACTTCAAAATCTAGACCTGAACTTGAGCAAGCCAAGTAAAGTAACATTTTTATAATCTAAGAAAGGCCAAAATTGGTTTGATCTCAATCCGGTCCAAGTAGCACCCCTATTTAAAAACCACCCAATGTCTCAAATGATAGAGACATACACGTAGAATGTCTGGCACACGCTCTACAGGGCAAAAGAAAAGGAGAATGTAAAGGCCCAAGACAAACCACCTTTATTCATTTTTTTTATACTCTCCCTCTGGATCCTACATCGCCTTTCAGAAAATGCAAAAGTGGGGTTTGCTCTCTTCTATTGAGCAGAGAGGAAAGGAGCCAAGAGGACTTTTTGCATGGTCTCCAAGGACTATCATTGAATCAAAGCCCTTTGTGGTTTCCAAGATAGGTAGAGAGAAGGAACACTGTCAAGGGCATTTGCCAGCGAAACTGAGCTGGGTTGGGTGATTCTTTAAAGGTCAGACAGTACACACAGTCTCAGCTTCCTTGGGCAATGGAATCTTCCTATGCATGTAAAAAGGAGGCCCATGAGTTCTCTGATGGAGAGAAGGGGAAAGGGGTGGGCTTTTTCAGAGGCAGCCATGATTGCCGAGAAGGAATAGATGAAAGGGGAAGGAGACATCATCATGTAAGCATAGAAGGGGAGGTGGGTCACGAGAAAGGTTGTGGCATTGCATGGTTGGAAAGAGCCTATCTAAAGATTCTTCTCCTTTTGACCCAAAACTAATTTCATTAGCATTAACATAATAACTTGCCCAAAAGGAGATCAGTTGGGTTAGAAATTTGCTGTGTAGTATGTTTAGAATCTTGGAGGCTCCTTCAATGAGTAAATAAGTAAAAGAGAAGAATGAAAGTTTCAACAAAAGTTGTTTATCCCCCAAGTGTTAATATTGTCATTGGTATTACTTATGGCATGAAATGCCAAAAATAAAAAATAAAAAAATTAGTGTGATCAGGTTTTTACTGTTATCAAAAGTAGAGAAAAGATTAAATTTTAAAGAAGAACTGAAGAGTGGGAGGAGAGCAACTTTGGGATTCTAGCAAACACTTTGAAAACCATAAAGAATGTAGATGTGAATCTAGATTCTCTAAAGGGCCTTTTGTTTGCTGGACTTTAGAGAATTCTTGTTGAAGAGAATTTTTAATTCTTTACCCTTTAGATTATCTAAAACTTAACACAAAAGGCAAAAGTGATATCTCAAAAGATTAAAATTTTAAAGTTCTAGCAATAAAAAAAGGAATCTCAAGCTCTCCATAATATATTTTCAAAAATCCCAACATATTAAATTCTCATTTAGAAATCCCTCCAAACAAATTAAAACACACCTAAAGCCGAGCTTAGAGATTCTCTAAGCACAAATTTAGTTACAAATCCATAAATAGGGCCTCCATTTGATTAATCATGTATTTTTGTTTTTCTGTTTTTTGTCCTAATCTTTTTTCAGTAAAAAGAAAATTAAACCAAACACCAATTTTGATAGCTCAAAGTACTGAGGCATGTTTTTGGTGGTTTGGATCCCAAGATGTGGGCCCCACTGCAGGAAAGCCACGTCGTGCTTACAAACTCTGGCCTCGGTGAATCCGGACTAGTTGTGTTGCTTTCAAACTTTTTTGTTGGTTGGGCAAAAGTTTTCAAAGTGTTTATAAATTCCTCCTAGAGCTATCAAAATGTCAAAGGTATATTAACCATGGTTATTGTCTATTGACTATTATTGAAAAAGCAACAACACCCTTCATTACTTCCGAATATGGCCATTTTTTGCCTCTTTCATAATATTACTACTTTTTGATGAAGATAAGTATTAAGTATGGCTTGACCTTTTGAAGGTCAAAATTTCCTTTTTTCAAGTTTGACCTCTTTGGAAGAATTATTTCTTTTTATGTTAATTTTCTTAGGATAAGTTTTGTTCACAATACAAAAGACTCACATTCTCAATCCTATTAAAGGGGTCTTGGAATTATTAGAATAGTTAAACATCTGAGAAATCAAATATAGATCATCCAAGTCCTGTTTAGAATTGGGCTGAAAACTGATGAAGGGGATATCATTAACAGTGAAATATGATGGGATTCATGGTAAGAGGAAACTGAAAAGGGGGTATATCCATCCATAAAATAGTAAATTGTTAAAGAGGCTTTTTTTTTTTTTTTTTGTTAGAAGTTTATTAAAGAAGCATTCTTAGGTGTTCATTATATTCTTATATATCTTTAAGAAATAGTGAAAAATCTATAAATATATAAGCAAATAACTATTTATGCATGCAAACATGTTGATATTTTAGGACTTAACAGTAATTCAGTATAAATGAATTCCTCAGGGTGGCTGCTGCAAGCTTTTAAAAGTTAACATGAGAGGAAGGGAGAAATTCTGCATAGAAATGATGATGAGAAATGATGGGGCTTTGTCGCCAATAGATATTACCTTACATCATTATCAAGTTGATAATCCCCTACGACAATATTATAGAGAAGGGAGATTATGTTGATCATGTACAATAGACTCCTACATAACATCTATTTCGTTGTAAGAAGAATCACATCATCTTTTATTAAATCATCCATGTTACTGTCTGGTTTACTCTAAACCATATATGTTCACTGTAGAGTAGAAGTATAATTTACTGGGAGAACTTTTCTATCATGAAAAAAAATTATAATTTCAAGGCTGATAGCAATGAAAGTATCATGAGAAAAGAAAAAAAAAATCTGCTGACAGTAACAATAATATGCAGGTTTATGATTTATATTTACTCTAAAATTGGAATATATGTATAGATCAAAAGGACCCAAAACCTTGATCTTATTACTGTGAAGAAAGGAGGAATTTTTGTTAGCATGGTAGCCAACAAATTCAAAAGGTGAAAGATAGAAAATTAAGCACACACTTTAGATAAAAGAAGTACTAAGTGAGCCAACATTGAAATACATTAAAAGTCATTTTAAGAGAAGAAACTGAAACTTGAGAACAAAAATCATTGAGAAAGTTACAAGTGATTGAGAAAAATATGTTTGATCATAGAGATGCGACCAATTATATCTATTTTTTTGCATTGTTCTTCGCCCGTCCATGTCATGCCGCCCCACTTGACTTTTGCTAGTCAATATAACTATGATGACATACCATACTTTAGCTTGGATTATATATGTAGGTGAATAAGACGAGCCCTTTTGACCTTACCAGGCCTTTTCTATCTCTTAAGAAGAGAAACCATTCCTTGGTTTGATGTTTTTTTCTCTCTCTTAAGAAGAGGGTGTACCAATCCTTGAACCGTTTACATTTTTTAGATGCTCTTAATCATGCAACCATAGAGACATGAATATCTAGACATCATACCATAATTCAATACCTAGGAGAGTAAAGGTCCTATTTAGATATCCATCTAACGTCCTGACTGTCACCTCTTTAATAATTCTTCCGTGGAGCTCATCTCACCATAAATTCCTGTGTCTTATGCAAGTAAGATCCTATACAAAACTGTCAGACATTTACATTTGATCAAGCAGAAAAATAAAGAGAGAAAAACCTCTTCAAAGGAAAAATTAATGTTTTCTACTCAGGGTCTTTTGGATGCGAAGAAAAGATTGAGAAAAATGGAGGATAAGAACATGGTAAATTTATTGGAAAGAGATGTGTGGTCTGGGTGTGTCCGGACGAATGGTCCTTGGTAAAAAGTGGAGAATCAAATTATGCATACAATGCCCTTCTTATGATGCCAATTCTATAGATGTGGGGCTCAGCCTCATGAGGTTTATATATTTTTATTTTAATTCCATTAACAGATCAAACCAATTACATAGAGCTGGTAAACAAATTTTACATACGACATTGCATATAAGGAGAGTATTGAGATTAAAGAGAGCTTGTTGAATTAGTTATGTATGAGTACCAGCCATGTTCGTAAATGGTAATATAAGAGAAATAAAAACTTTCTCCAATCACATTTTTTTTTCCTTTTCTCCCCCCTTTTTCTTTCGGTTACATGCACACTGCACACACTCGTGACTCCCTGAGTCCCTATCCAACATCCCTAGTTGTATCTTTGGATGGACAAATGCCTCACCATTGGGCTATCAATGATCATCTACTGTTAGTAGACTTGCAACATTTGATAATGCTTGCTTTCTATAGGCATGAAAAAAACCCCTATTTTATAGGGACCCACTCCATCCATGGATCCGGCAGAAAGAAAGAAAAAGAAAATCTTTCCTTCTATTTGTAAGCATAGGGATTTTGGAATTCCTCATTTATTTTCAATCATCATTCTATTGTGAAAGAGAGATTATATATATATATATATATATATATATTAATGCTACAAAACTCTCCGGGCATTTTTCACAAAAAAAATCACCCCTTTTTCAGCCAATGAAAGCGTGAAACGTGTCATTAATGGTACACTTATCCATTCTCTCTCCTCTAAATATTCTCCTAAAACTGTGGTTATTTTATATATTCTCTTAAATCATTGGCTAATAGATAGGGGCAAAAACTCCCCTTTTGAGATAGGGGAGTTTTTGAGAATTTCCCATATATATATATATATTAATCAAGCATCATTTACATCATGTATGGGCTTGAAAAAAAACAATGTCCAGGACTCAGAACTCGGATTTCTTATATTCAAACACTACCATTTTTGTGAAATGTTACCGATGAGAAAGTAAGTAAAGGGAAAAGAACTTATAAACATAGAGAATATCAATGACCACACTTAGATATGCAAACAAATCAATCCATCTCTATATATATATTATGATTAAAAGCTATAACTAAAGGGTATGACATTTAGTTATTTACATGTTTACACTCCCCGTTGTGATGTGTGATAGCAAACAAAACTTGAATTACACTCATGTAAAATCTCACTATATCAAAAATAAAAGAGAAAAATTAAAACTGAGAAAATAGAAAACTATATAGGTACCCAAGTTTTTCATTCTTGAAACCCAACAGCCCTGGGGCATTCTAACAAATTCAAGAGCTTTGAAGAAGGTGGTGTATGGCATGGCCAGGCACATGGTCTTGATGGTGATCTCTCTTTCATATCTTTAGATGTATCTAACCCATGGGTTGGAATGTCAATTATGGAGCTATCACATGCACCGACCTCAGGGTACATTGAGACTTTTCCATTCAGTAACTCAATCAGGAGGATTCCGAGGCTATAGATGTCGCTTTTCTTTGTGAACTCCTTTTGCTCTGCAATCTCTGCCCCCAGAAAAAAAAAAAAAAATCAATTTCATTGAGTGTACTTAAAAGCCATATAAAGAGAAATTTAGGAGGTTGGTGTCTATGGGATGCAGTAATGATTTGCGCACAACAATTCTATTGTTCAAATAATTGGAAAACAAGTCCGGAAAACTGAAGTATATACCCTTTATTTTGACTTGATATAAAGGCACGCCAATCCAATACATTGCAGCATATTATATATACAAAAGAAGGTTTGTTCCAAAATATTATTTGTATCAGTGTAGTTAGTTTCAGACTTCAAATTCACTTTGATGGTTAGGACAGCAGGGAGCCAATCCATTGTGAGCTCAATGCATATGGTCAGGCACATCCCTGTCCACATAAATGACCAGGGCTGCATCCTGCAGCCTAGAAGAAATTAGAGGGAGAAAAACTAAGAGGTAGGCAGGGTAGATTGGATGTTTCTAATTTCAAAAGATGGGATAGAAGATTGGTCGTATATGACTGCTGATACTGATAATGATGATACGTTTGATAGATACCATTTTAGGTGGTCAATCAAACTGTATAAATTAATCACTCCAATTGGAAACTTAGGCCACTGGCTATTGGATAGCGATGGGGATTGCACCTATGAGAATAGGATCTATTTAGTAATGCAACATTGGGCTTTAGACCTTTCAAGAAAGAGTGATAGGTATAGTCCTCACTTTTACAAGTATGGTGTAAATATCTCTTTTAACATAGTAACTCAAGAGTAAATTTGCAACATTGAATTTATCCGTTTTTTTTTTCAGTGAAGTTTGGGACAGATCGAGGGGGCCAACATCTTCGGTGAAATAGGAATAGAATTATTGGCAGCACCTTTTTTGAGTGGAGTCTGCACAAACGTCATAATGTTGTTGGCAACAATGAATAAGAACAAAAAAAAGAGAGACATAAGTGATAAGTCGATATTTTCAAGTTATTATTTAAATTACAAAATATATGAATAATTCTTCATAACATCAAAGAAACAAGAAAATAATTATAAAATATTTTATAGCATATTTATGTTTATTCTTTAATTATTTAAGATTTATTTATTTTGTAGAATTTTTAATAATATCTCGAGAAACCCATAATATGAAAATAATTATAAAATATTTAAAACATATTTCTGTTTTTTATTTAATTATCTAAGATTTGTTTATTTTGTAGAATCTTTAATAATATCTCAAGAAACCGGCCCATCATATGAGGATTTCTTTATTCTATTTTGAGATGATGTTTTCGGAGAACACTATCCCTGACGTGGTTAATAGATTGGATCAACCAAAAGTTCGCCTCAAACCAAGCGAATTTTGGGAATGCTTCGGGAAAAGTTAGTTTAACTTTGCTAACTAATGCTTTAGAAACTGGTTCAGATTCGAACCAGCATGCAACCATGGGTGTATCACCCACATATATGGATATGAGGGCAATCACCTCGTCGGACTTAGGTCCACGTCCAAAACTTTTATGAGAATCTTGCGTCTGCCTCCAAAATCCACATGAACATTTTGGATTTGCCTCTAAAACTCACATAAAAATTCTAGGTTTGCCCACAAAATTCAACTACCAGTTTTGGTTCCCTCGGCATGCAACTTCTTAATGAGACTTAATCAACCCCTCTTTTCCTTAGTTCAATTAAATGAACCATATAGTGCAAACATTTAACCATTTAAACTGGTTGGCTCTTTTATTGGAGAGCATATATTCACAATAGCTTTTTTTTTTCAATATAAAAAAATAGAACTACGACGTATCATTTTAAAACATTAGTTTTTGCGAGATTTTTAAACATTCTGAATTTTTTTTTAGATTTGTTTTATATTATATATATAGAATATTCATGTGCATCCATCCCTCATCATGGGGTGAGGGACACTTCCATAAATGAGGATTTTCAAGTACAAAAAAGTGAATTTTCAAGTACATAGGGTGAGGTACAGTTCCTTGTCTTCATGTGCAAAAAAGGGAAAGTGACATCACCCTATGGCGAGGGATAAATGCACATGAATGTTCATATATATATATATATATATATATATATATATATATATATATGAGCAGGGCTCTCCTAAGCTGCAGTTTAGCTTATCTTAAGCTGGAATAGTGCCGGCCCGACAAATCAAACTTGATTATATTTTTTTTTTTTGTATAATGGAACTGAAAAATCCAGTTCTGATTGGATTTATCTTGATTTTGGAGACGATCATCATCCAAAAAACAGTATAATCGACTTTGATTTTGTGGGACTAGCCCTTTTTAAGCTTAGGATTTATTAAGCTGCAGCTTAGGAGAGCTGGACCCTATATATATATATATATATATATATAGACACACATATATGGGGATCTTCATGTGTATCTATCCATCACCATTTTTGGAGAGGGACACCCTTTTTGGGGGTGTTTAGTACTTGAAACACCCCCAAAAGTGGTGATGCATATGAATATTTCCCATATATATTATATTATATGTATATCCATGAAGCCCGTTAATGATCCAGTTCAATCAGAATGAATCACAGGTTGAAACTAGATGACCAAACCTCAGCCTTTATTAAAGTAACGGCCAATCAAAATCTTAAAACATTGCTTAAACTATCATTATTGGTTCATTTCCGGGCGGCGAAAACTTCGTTGAATACTTCTTTACGACGTATTCCTTGTCACGGGCAGACTAGTGATTGATCCATTGAAGAAAAGACTTGTGGCAAGTGACATCAAGAGCAACAGGTTTCATATAGTGAGAATTTTTAATACAATAATAAAAGTAGAAATAATAAGATATTAGTATGATGATGACAAATTTGTGCTGGGGGTGGGCTCCACCTTCTACGCGAGAGAGTGTTGAGGAGTGGGTTCCATACCAAAAGGGGAGTATTGAAAAATATTTATGATAATACTTCGAGATTTTGATAAGAATGGTTAGATAGGAAACTTAATAATTTAGAGATTATTTTCTTAAAACCGCTATTATTTAAAAAATATAAAGGTTTCATAACACACTCTTAATTGTTTTATTCCAATTATTTTTTCTTTATCAGTATTGGAAATCTATGTTTCGTAAAATCTCACTAACTACTCATCACTAATCACTCATTAAAGTTATTCTTTACTATAATGTGTATTATAAACATGTGTTGCAGTGATTATAACTTAGATCGATCTAATAATATCAATCCTGGTGCGTACGTCTGTGTTGATGACATAGAGAAAGAATAATTAAGCTTTCTGAAAGCTGAAACAAAACATGCATGCATATAACATCATCGGTCAATTACCTGGCGAGCAGCTGCTGCCCGAAGACGACCCGAAGCCTTTAGAATCGCTGCTGCTCTGAGATCCCGAAACAATCAATCTCAGATGAGGCTCCTCCTCCTTTCCCTCTGCCATCACCTTCTCCTTCTCCTCCTCAAAACCAGCTGGTAAACTGCCACAATGCATAAAGTGAAGAGCCCTTGCAATCCCAACTGCAACTATTCGGCTCCTTCTCTCACCATCTTCTTTACAAACTCCATCAAATATTTCATCTCTCGGACTAGTCTTCTTCTTCTTCTTCTTCTCTTCCGTGTATTCATACAACAGAAATCTCTCCTCCTTCCCAAACCTACACACACCCAGCAATCTCACAACGTTTGGATGACGGAGATTCCCAAGTCCGTTTACTTCCGTCGTCCAGAAGCTCGATGGAAGCGAAGGAATCTCCGTCTGTTCCTTGATCAACTTAACGGAGCAGTTTCTTCCTTTCAAAATAGCGTCTTCTTCCTTCACAGACGACAAGATATCTTCTGCAGAAATGGAATTCAGAGCTCCCTTGTCGAAAATCTGCAGATCCCAAACTCCATCTTCGTCGTCGTCCACGCTCTTCTGACGAACTACCTTCCGCCTTCGCACGTGCCAAACAACAACGAAAACGGACAGGAATACTAGCAGTAGAAACGCTGCCACAGCAACCACCACTAAAATCCACCGAAACTGTTTCTTCTCAGCTTTGCATGGCGGTAAACCGCTACCGATACCGCCACCGCAGAGGCCTCCGTTTCCAGCGACAGCGCTGGAGTTGACGGCGAGAAACACTGCTGTTGACGGCAAACCGCCGAAGAAGTTGTTGTGAGAGATGTTGACGAGGACCAGCGATTCCACCTTACCCAAATCCGGCGGTATTTCTCCCGATAAGAGGTTTTCTGAGAGGTCGAGCTCTCCGAGGACCGGCATTTTTGAAAAACTGGCCGGAATACTGCCGGACAGCTGGTTTCCGCTGAGGTCGAGATTCACCAGCTTCTTACAAGAGGCTATTTCTTCAGGAATGAAGCCAGACAGCTGGTTCCTGCTCAGCTTCAACTGCATCAGCTCCGATAAAGCACCAAAGCTAGCCGGAATACCTCCATGGAAGCGGTTTTCCGACAAGTCCAGGCTCTCGAGGTTCTCACTCCCGAAAGATTCCGGCAGTCGGCCGACGAATCGGTTCCTCGCTAGACTCAGCATCTGAATTGAAGGCATATCCCATTTCCGGCTGTCGATTTTTCCCGTGAGATGATTGCCTGAGAAATCAAGGAAGTACACCAGTGGCAATTTCGTGAATTCCTCCGGCAATTCGCCGGAGAGGCGGTTGTTCTGGAGCCGGACCCTCTGCAAGCTTCTGCAAGAGCTCAGATTCGCCGGAACCGTCCCTTCGAGATGGTTCGAGAAGAGGATGAGCTTAAACAACCCGCCGGAGGCGCATAGCCCCGACGGAATCTCGCCGGTGAGATTGTTCGTCGAGAGATCGACGGCCGTGAGGTTGTTCTTGTATCCTAGATCTCTCGGAATCTGGCCGGAGAAGCTGTTCGACCACAGAGCGAGGACTTGCAGGCGTGGGAGAGAGGCGAGAGCGATCGGAATCTTTCCACTGAAATTGTTGGAGAAAAGCTGGAGGATTTCAAGGTTCTGGAGCTGAACCACACGCTCCGAGATCTCTCCAGAGAGCGAATTGTCGCTCAAATCGAGAGAAATTAGGCTTGTGAGGTCGAATATCGAAAGAGGAATCGATCCAGATAGCTTGTTCTGATAGAGAAAGAGGTATCTGAGATCTTTGAGGCTTCCAAAAGAAGAAGGGATTTCTCCAGTGAGATTGTTGTAGACGAGATCGAGATGGTTGAGAGACGTCAGATTCCCGATCTCCGGCGGTATTCCGCCGGATAGATTGTTGTAACCTATGTAAATCCACTGCAACTTCCTCAACCGGCCGATTCCCGCCGGAATACCGCCGACGATCTCGTTGGAGGCTAATGTGAGGAACTCTAGTTTCTCGAGATCGGTGATCGATTCCGGAATCTCTCCGCCGATGACATTTCCTCCGAGATCGAGGAATTTCAGGCCTGAGAACGAGCTGATTGTAGCCGGAATCTCGCCGGAGAGCATGTTGTTGGAAAGATCTAGGGTTTGGAGAGAATAAAACTTGAAGCGAGAACTCGGAATCGGAATGGATCCGGAGAAGTTGTTGTTACTGAGATTGAGATGAAGGAGAGAAGAAGAAGAAGAAGAAGAAGAGAATGTTTCTTGTGGAAGCTTTCCAAAGAGAGCATTGTTTGAGAGATCGATGCTTTGAAGAAAAGGAAGATGAAAAAGAGAGGGAGAGAGATTGCCTGACAAGTTCTTTCCAGAGAAATCGATTCCAACAACATGAGACGCATCGTTACACGAGATGCCGTTCCAATTGCAGAAATCGGAAGGCGAATTCCAGCTCGAGAGAAACCGAAGAGGATCCTCCGCAACGGAAGCTTTGAAGGATAGTAGGATTTCGACTTCGCCCTTTTCAGCTGCAGAGAAGCGCAAAAGCAAGAAAAAGACCGCCAGGAAACAGGTTTCAGCTCCTTTTAGCTCCATCTTTCTGCTGCAAAAGCCTCGTTTCAGCAAAAGAAACAACAAAATGGAAGTAAAAGAAACGAGTCTTTTGAGCTGATCTATCTTTTCCAAAGCTTTGTGTATATTTCTTCTTCCTGGTGGATCGAAGGAAGAACAAGTGTCAAAAGGGAAGATCAAAATTAGGAGCTTATAGGATTCTTTTATAGAATCAGGAAAGGAAAAGGAGGCATCATGACTTACTGATCAAAGCGAATCATCTAAGTTGTTGGGAACACAAGGGAGAAATCTCAATCCATGTTTTGGTAAAACGTTGCATTTCCTACCGAAATCTCATCATTCCTCTTCTGAAAACTGGGATTTCTTCGGAAGCTTGGATTGGAAGACAAGTATAGAGAGAGAGAGAGAGTGAGAGAAGTGAAGTAGAGAGAGGGAGAGGTGAAGCGAGTGAGAGGAGTAGTGATTTATATAGAGGAGTGTGGAGGAGTAGGCAGGTGGCCATAAAAGATGGGGGAAATTACGAAAATGTACCTTGACTTTCTTTGTTGAGGTTTGAACGGAGCAACGGTTACAAGGAGATGTGTACAAAGTGCAGAAAAGTGTCGGGTTTTTTTGACTGGCCCGGATAGGACAAAAGCCTATTTACAAGGTCGGGATTAGTGAAGAGTGGCTACGTTATTTACTTTGCTTGCTGCTCACATTCACATGATCCAAGCTGCTCATGTTGCTCAGAATCCATCCTAGGGCCACTTTGGGAAATCAAATCATATTGGTTTCTGAATTTTTCTTGGAGCTTAGGCTCAGTAATACAAATTTTGGGTGAGGAATCTCCCCTGGAAGCAGTAGAGAGCACATTGGGTAAC
Source organism: Umbellularia californica (assembly GCA_028538565.1). Classification (NCBI taxonomy): domain Eukaryota; kingdom Viridiplantae; phylum Streptophyta; class Magnoliopsida; order Laurales; family Lauraceae; genus Umbellularia; species Umbellularia californica. The sequence goes on from JAPQWN010000002.1 coordinate 83,028,657, forward strand.
AGGTGAATAACTCATAAATATGAAGATTCACCGCAAAGAAACGGGCCTCGAATTTCTATGTGGAGAATTTCTGAATTTTCAAACACAGAGCATTAAGGAATTCCACCAAAATACAAAGAGAGTGAAATTCCTGGATTCACAAAGATCAAAAGAGGTATTTCATGTGGCTGGAATCCAAAAATGCTACCGAGAAGACATCGAATTCAGAAATTTCAGGGGACAATCTGTCATATCATGTCCAGGGATTTCTGGACATGGTGAATTCATGGCAGAAATTCCACAAAAGAAACAAGACCTAAATAGGAACCCTTTTGCCAAGGATTTATATTACTCTAAATCTTTGGAAATTATAGTTGCCCAACATGGGTCTTATAACAAAGCAACAATTAAAAAGAGATGTGTGCAAGTGCAGAAAATCATCTGTTTTTCTTATAACCTAGTATGCCTAGAAATTGATCCGGAACAACCAGGTGACATGTGGGGTTGTTGACTAACTGAGCAAAACCCCTAATTGTCAAACAAGAGTATTTAAGGGTTGAAATGATTTAGCTGGTCAAGATTTAGTGACGAGTGACTACGTGATTTACCTTGCGTGTGGCTCACAGTCTCTTGACCCAAGTTGGTCATGATACTCAGATCCATCCTAAAGAATGCCCCTTTTGGCAATCAAATCACAGTGGATTCTCATTCTTTTCTCCAATATTAGGTATACAAATTCTCAAGAATTTTTAGTCAGAAATCCCTCCTCTAAAAGCAGAAAGAGCATATTAACAGGTGAGGAATGTGCAGATATGAAGATTCCTCATTACCCTTAAACTATGAATTTCTGGCTAAGAAACTCGTCACGAACTTACAATTGGCAAACATAAATTTTTCGCGACCTCGTGAGGTGAATCTTATCCGGGGAAATTTGATTTCTCCTTCTAACAAAATCAACAGAGAATTGAACAAATTTCAATTCATCTACAATTATCTACTGCACCGTTGGACTGATGATGAATAAAAAACAAAGCCATATATTTCAAATTAAATCAGGTGTGCATCATGCTCTCTTTTGTGTTAGGTTGTGGGTCACCTAGTACACAGTTATGATTGGATTGTAGGCTGAATTGACGGTATATATATATATATATATATATATATATATATATATATATAATTGTTGGTACAATTGAGTTAGGAATGAATGATCTGAGAGGCAAGGCAAGTGATAGCAAGGCACATGTTGAGGACGTGGGTGCCATGAATGGGGGTGGGCCTTCTTGCCTCATAATGTCTTTGATTACTGACTAGTCGTTGGCGAATCAAGAGCATTTCAAATGATGGTCAAATTAAATTAAAGACACATTCCCATATCTTTGATCTTTTGCAATTGCATGTGGGACAAATTACGTGGGTTCACCACATCTATTGCCCTGGCATCTACAAGTATATATGGTGGGAAAAACTACAGTTATAAGGTAGGGTTGATTGACAAGGTAAAGATCTTCTAATGGAGGATGATAGGTACAGATGACCCACCAAGTACATCCTATTATTGAGGAGAGAGAGCCTCATCTCATAGCAATTGTGATTGGACTGTGACAGCCATTATCTTCTCCATTCTTCTTTCTCGTCTTCTTCCTTATTAGCTTGAAGGAAACAATTGGATATTGTTACATAGTGATTGAATCACTAGATTCGTCCAATTAATGATAGTGTGGCTATTCTTATATAGCCCAGAGAGTGTTGGGGGCTAAGGCAACCGACAGAAGTGAATAGGCCGTGCTGGGTATGGGTTGCCAAGGCTATTTAGGTTAGTACACAGGCTAGTATCTAGACTTCGATCATTATATATATATATATATATATATATATATATACAATCACACATGTAGGAAGGTATTCTCGTGAGAGACACTTTCACCTATAAGAGATAAAGGTGGGGGCCCTCACATCCAGTTGTTGACATTGGATATGGATGTGAGGGCCCCCACCTTATCTCTCATAGTAAGGTGAGAGTGTCTCTCACAAGAGCACCTCCCACATGAGAAATTCTCAAAAACTCCCCTATCTCAAAAGGGGAGTTTCTACCCCTATCTATTAGCTAATTATTTAAGAGAATCAATAAAATATCCACAGTTTTAGAAGAATATTTAGGAGAGAATGGATAAGTGTACCATTGATGACATGTGTTACACTTTCATTGGCTAAAAGATGAGCGTTTTCAATAATAAAAACGCCCTAAGAGTTTTATAGTATAACCCATATATATATATATATATATATATATATATATATATATATATATATGTATGGATCCAAATTCATTTCTATAAGATGGGCTATATTTGGATATGACATGAATCCTATGTGTTCAAACTGAATGGGGGTTAGCTAAAACTGAAGATCCCTTTCTTTTTTTCTTTCTTTTGTTTTATATAAAAAGAACTGAAGATCCATTCATTATCAAGATTCGGGATTAGAAGTGAGATTCATATATGGTCAGATTGACGAGCACATATTAGATTTAAGATCTTTTTGGCAAGTCTAATCTGTTCGAAATGGTTAGATTGACCAGCCGTCTCCTTTGGATCCATCTACCAATAGATTGCGTATATATCTGATTCATTCAACTTCAAAACTTTTTATCTCTTTTTCAAAAAAAAAAAAAAAAATCAAAAGTAATTTTTCAAACAAGCATGATTGTTTAAAGAAACATGCACTTTGTAATTTTTTTTTCCGACAGGTTTGCTCATGTAACTTTAATAATATGATAACTTTTTCATTATAACTTTTTTTTTATATTACTTTTACAAGTGGTAGACCAAGAATCTTTGTTCATGTGGGGTAGACAATGGTCAATTGATAAAAGAAGTCATTCTTTTGTTATACTTTCTTCACATTAATATTGGCAAAAGATAAAACGTATTGAAAATTAATAAGAAAATTCACAATGGTAAACATTTAATTGTAGTAAAATAAAAACTTATAGAAAACTACATCAATGTGAAAGAGTTCCTTGTTTAAATAGTCTCCAATGAATCTTAAAAAGTTCTTGATATTTGTTCCCTCTTGGTTATTGTTCTTGGCTGTCGATTGAATAATTTTCCTAAATTCTGTCTCCCAAAAAAAAATCCCAATTGAGGACTCCAAATAATCTAATCCTTCTCCCTTTTCCTATACGAAGTCCAAAAATGCGGATGTGAGGGTCTCTGGTTCTTTACATATATCTTGAGGTCCATGATGAATCAATGAATCAAATTTCGTCCTCAAGCCATGTCTGAGATGTTGAAGACATCTAACTGATCTGATTATGGTTTTGGGTGCCACAATCAAGTAAGAAAGAAAAAATTGGACTGATATGTCTGTCCGTATTGAGTGCTACGCTTCTTGCACAGTGTCTATGCGATTCAGGCACGTATCTCTATTTGAAATTGGGTGATTTCAGAGATTGTTCTAAATAAAGGTCCTTTCTCTGTGTGCAGTTTGAAACAAAGGTGCAAGATTTTATTCCCAAACAATCTATAGACTCTTTGAATAAATTTTGAAGAGATATAGAGGTAAAAAGTAGAGATACCAAAGTCCACCTTAATATTTATTTGACCCAAATCTGATTAAAAAATAATTTTTCGCGTTTTTAGATCGTTCGATAAGGTTTTTCATTCAATCTACTTTCATGTTTGGCAACTAAATCCTCGAGGAAAAGATTTTCACTTTCCTCAAAGTCAAGGAAAAGCTACATTTGACAATTATAAATCCCAAGGATTTGGACTAATTGAAATCCTCATTTGTTAGGATTTTTAGGTTTGAACTCCCTTGATAGTATTTGAAAATCATTACTTTTGCGGATTTGCATACTAGAACGAGTTTTCTTAGCTATATGCATATATACGCACTGATATCAATGTGAAATCCTCAGCTATACAAATCTTCAGTGAGGAATCCCTATCTTTAGGTGAAATAAGGAAACATTAGATCTATGGATTTCACCTATTACGGAATGTGCGTTGAGTTTTACCAGTTTTTCCAAAAAGTAATCGTAAGTTAACTTTTTCAAATAGATGTATCATATCTAAAGCAGTTAGACACTTTTTGCTTCCTGTTTGGTTTTTTATTTTTTTTTTTTTGACAAGTTTGTTCATAAAATTTTTATCATACAACAAGTTCACTTGTACTACTTAATTTTGAAAAATTTGTATACATTACTTTCACTATAGAAACAACTATATCTCAAACATATTGATATGAGGGCCAATTTAGCATTTGAAACAGATAAGACCTGCCAAACATTCCCTATTATGTAATCATTTGGAATTCTTAAAAAGGAGATGTGATTAGACTTTATAGCTAGGCTTTCATCTACATATTTGTGATAAAGCTCTTTGGAATCAATTGATTTTATTTCTTTTATAATAGTTGGTTATACAAAGCTACATCCTCGAGTGACATGAAATATATCATTCATCTTCTCAATGCAAGCCCCAATGTTGCTAGAAATCATAAAAGTGGGTCAGTGTTGATTCGGCTTTCTTCTCGTTTTATGCGGGCTTCTTGTTCACTTGTGTGGGTCTTCTTTCCATTTGTGCGGGCTGTCTTCTCGTGTGTGTGTGGGCTCTTTCTTAGGGAACAACTCTCTTGCCTGGGTTACCAAAGAAGAAGGAAAAAATTGATCAAGTGGGGCTCGAGTTTGGGCTTAACTACATACAATCTAGGTCCAGCTTATATTAAAAATATACATATACATATACATATACATACATACATATGTATGTCACACTACAAAACTCCTAGGGCGTTATTTGCAAGAAAACGCCCCTTCTTTTAAGCCTATGTAAGTGCCATGTTATCCAATTTAAATAAAGATAATGAAATTTAACACAAATGGCAAGTTAGAGATTGATTCTTCTCTAATTGCGTACCCAATCTCATATCCTTAAAAGTAGCTAATCAAATCAATCTTAATAAATTTCTCCTTTAAAGTAGCTATATTCAAAATCCAATCAACCACGTATGTGTCTTGTGGCATCCATTGTATTTTTTCACGTGGCATCGATTATGTACGTCATGCGTTCAATCATATGGTGGGACTCGCTGATATTAAAATAAGATTTGAAGGATAAATCAATGTAGGGGTCGGGATTCAAGATGAACGATTTGGGTTATCATCATATGAACCTGCAGTGGGACCCTCTAATTTTTGTTATAAAGGGCTTTAGTTAATCCAAATGTGTGCCCCACTTTGCAAGATAAAGAAGGGCTAAAAAGGCAACTGAATGACATATTATGTCCATGTGAGCACCTTAAGAGAGTCTCTCTCAAATTCAAATATCCTATTTTCTCTCTTTCACATCTCCTATTTTCTCTCCTCCACACTCCTGTAATAAAGGTGAGTAAGTAAATGTGAGTTGGCATAAACAATGTGAAGTGGCATTATCTCATTGGTCAAATCAAAAGGAGTGCAAACACCCCTTTTGAAATGGAGAGTTTTTTGAGAATTTCCCATATATATATATAGTTACACTACAAGACTCCCCGAGCATTTTTCATAAAAAAAAATGCCCATCTTTTAGCTAATGAAAGTGTGACACGTGTCATCAATGGTACACTTATCTATTCTCTCTCCTAAATACTTTCCTAAACTTGTGGATCTTTTATAGATTATCTTCAATTATTGGCTAATAGATAGGGGATTTTTTGAGAATTTCTCATATATAATATATATATCTTGGAATTCTATATCAAGATTTGATGTTAGAGAAATGATCTTGTATTATCAATGCACGGTGATGGATCAAATGTGGGCTAACACTTAGTGTCTAGAACCTCCTCTCAGCCTTCTCGATCTCGCTCTGAAATTGCGGATCGGCATTTTCGGAGTACTGGATCCGTCCTCGGAGCGCGATTCGACCGAATATGGAGCAAACCCTGCAGAATCTTTGGTCTTCCGTGCACTTTTTTTCCAGTAAGCTTGACATTTATCTTTTGAATGAAGAAACTTCTTTAACTTATTAATTATTATTTATTTTATGTGGTCAAATTGTAAAGTTAAATCTTTTCTTCATTTTTCATATTTGAATAAATGGATAAAATATATTTATGCCCATTAGTTAATTATTTATAAACCTACAAACATTATATTGTATAGGCGCTCCAAAAGCGCTCCGAACGTATAATTATTTTAAAACTTAGTGCTCCCACTCCCGCCTGGCTCCCGCTCCGCGGTTTAGGCATGTAGGTCTAACATATACAATTATTGAAGCAAATCTAACATGCTGTTTTCACAAGACAACCACATTTATTGCATTTAGTGGAAATTCTTCTTTTGACCTTTTCAAGATTTTTAACGACATTAGTTGGCACAAAAGCTTTCAGAGGATTAAAGTTATTCTCTCCCAAAAAAGAAAAAAAAAAAAAAGAAAAAAAAAGTTGAAGCGACAATGATTTCCCTCTTATGCTTAAGAAGCCTAGTGACAAAGACTATACTCTAGTGTCCATATTTTGTCTACTGCCCTTGATGTGGTCAACAATATAAAATAGGAATAAAAGAATGGTCACTAGTTCTATTGTCTTCGACATTTTAGAATCTTTTTGCATTTTTGATAAATTTAAAGCTAATTAATATTTCTAGGATTTTTAATGGGGCCACTTACTTCCTATGACTTTTAGGTTAGGAGCTCTTGCTGACGTTGAGTGCGGATAATTTTCAGGATTGGTTGTGTGAGCCAGTGTCTTGCAAATGATCAATCCATTGGTATGCCAATCATTTTAGAATAAGATTTTGGATTGGTTTCTATATAAAGAGCCCATGCATCATACAAAGGTCTGCCAGATCAGATATATAAAGCTGCCATCGAAGGGTCATTTCTCTTCAGTTTGAGCCATTCACATGCAAAGAGCAGCTTACTCCTTTGGATGATCCATGGATCAAGGCCTTCTTATCATGGGTGAGACTCCATATAAACCATATCAATTAAAGAAGTAAAACAAAAAAAAAAAAAAAAGAAGAAGAAGAAAGGGATTCTAAAAAGAGTTGCTTTTATTTGGGTTTTTTACACTTTTTTCTAATGAAAAATATGCATGATTATGGAAAAAAATATAAAAAAATAAGGGGGGGGGGGGGGGGGGGGGGGGGGGGGGGGGGGGGGGTGTTGATTTGACATGTTAATCCCCCTTAAACCATATTCTCTCAATTTTATGACTAAATACCTATTAATGTCACTAGAGTCGTTTGACACTGATCCTTTTTTTTTTTTTATAAGCCCTGAATTCCATGACATAATGGGATTTAAAAAACTCATGATAGCATGGGATCTAGGTCCAAATAAGAGTGCTGTCGAGGCTTTTTAATGTACAGGCTTTTCAACTTTTAACATTTGGATCCCATGATATCATGGGTTTTTAAACTCCCAAGATATCATGAGAGTCAGGGCAGAAAAAAAAAGAAGTAAAGTCAAATGACTCTAGTAACGTTACTAGACCTCATGAAATTAGAGATGCAGGGTTTAAAGGAGATTGATATGTCAAATTCCAAAAAAAAAAAAAAAACTCATGCCCCACATTATTAAGAAATATGAGAGGGCTAGGGATGAATATGGGATAATTTCATAATCCCACCCAGTGAATTGAGACTCAAAAACCAAAGAACAAGTTTCACAGTGGCCTAGACACTGCTTCAACTGTCCACTCATCCAGGAGCAAGTAACTCATCAAACTTCGTGAACAAATGGCTGATATCATCTTATCAGTGTAACTTTTCCTCCTCTGAAGTCTGAACTAGTCCTGTCGATGGGACACGTTGAACTGGATATCTAGCTCGGCCCGTCCCATCCCAATTCGGAAAATACAGGGCTTTTAAAAAAGTTTGAGCCCAGCAGGCTGGGCTTGGACAATATGTTTAAAGCCTGCCCAAAATGGGACTGGGATTGGGCAAAAATAGTCCGGCCCGCTGTAAGATTATTATACTAATTATTTTATAGATTATTGAAACTACCCCTCACTAACAGCAAAAAATGGCTAATAAAGTGGGACAGTTTTGTAACTTCCCCCCCACTCTTATAAAACACATACCCTGAAGTCAAGGTAAATCAATAAGTTGTTCTTTGCATCTGTTGCTTTTGCACCCAAATCTCCAATCTTTTGCATTATTGGGGTGACAAACAAAGCCATTCGTCAGAAATTGGAGAGGCGGTCTATAACTAGAAAGACCGTTCACATGCTATAATAATTCATGCACGAATTAGAAGACATAGGAGCAGTGGAAATGCCCATTGGAACCACTTAACAGTAGAAATAAGTCCACCAAATGCTACACAACATGAAATTCAAGTTTCATATAACATGTTTGGTGAAATTTAAACAAGTAGAAGAAAGAAGTGGCTAAACACAAATTTGATTCGGATGTTGCCTTAATTTAGAACCCAATGGTGTTTATTTTGTGTTTAATAAATGATTAACAAGATCATCTGGAGTTTCAACTAAACATGCACAAACTGAGTTTTAGAGACCATAAGATTTCCTTCTGATTTAGGCAAATCTATTCTGAAAAATGTTCAATAATCTTCAACTAAGATCCTAGGCTAAGACACACAAGTTTCTAGTATATGTTTAGCTCTGATACTTTGTGATTGTGTGCCTATCAAAATTATTGATACTTGACTGATATGGTTTTAGAGAGAGAGTGTGAGAATTTGGCCTTTTCACACCAGGTTTAAAGTTCGGTCCACACTGAGTGTCTGGTGACAATATGAATAAATAGAGAATGTTTTGCACATGTCAAGAATCGGGCTAAGCCCAAGCCCGGCCCTGTCCCAGCCCGGGCCGGTACGGGCCGGGATTTGATGTAGGCCCGTTAAATTTAGAGTCGTGATAGGACAACCCCCAGCAGGCCCGTCCAATTTTCAGGATGTGATTGGACAATCCAAGCCTAGCCCCAGCCCCTCCCCATTGACAGGCCTAGTCTGAACCCACCAGATGAACAGTTGAGATTGAAAACTTGGGGGGGGGGGGTTTGCATTTTGCAAACTCCCTAAAAAGTCATGGCATTTTGGGTGATTCTCATCAGACATGAGGTCATTTTGGAGAAAAAAAGTGGTTGTACGTTATCAATGCTTCCATGCATTTTGATCTTGTGTATGTCTACTATGACAGAGCAGAGGGAGACACACACAGAGAGAGGGGATAATGAGGAAATGGAAATGTGCTACGCTGCTAGTCTGCCACACTCTTCTCCCTTTCTGCTTGTCCCTTTCCTGCAACAGCTTTATATTTTTGCTTTTTTTGCAGATTCCAAAGGATGGGGGGAGAGACAATGGGAATGAACAGTATAAAAAAGAAAAAGTGACATGTCTTTACGATACTGCTCGTGCGTTGCCCCCCTGTGGTGGCCCAACTGACCTCCCCTTTCGAGGAGGAATATGCAGTGTGCTGTCTTTGTCGCACCAAGCATGCTCTGCCCAACCTCCTTTTTGTAGGGCTTTTCTCACTCTCTTTCTCCTCTTTTTATTAGCTTTGCCCAATGATCTCATCTTTGTCAAAGTATAAAACTCCACTCTCTTTATATAGGGCAAAGCTAATGTCCTGTTTAGGGAGCGGACCTTATGCACACGACACTCCAATTGTGTGTCCTAGCTTACTACTTGGACCCAAGTTTTTTAAAACATTACATCTCATTTCACACTCTTTTTTTTTTTTTTTTTATAACGTAGGGTTCCTAGCCTTTTGGGCCAGAATAATCCATACGGGCCCAGGAGAGAAAACCGGGTAAAATTCCCCTGTAGCCCCAGTGTGGTAGTGCAGTTTTGAACCTACAACCTCCAGGTGCAAACCATGGTCCTAGGCCAACTGAGCTACCCCTCGGGGTTCATTTCACACTCTCATCCCCTCAGTAATTGACTCCATGGCAAGTTGTTTGTTTTATTAAATTTTTACCCATCTTTAGATTGAATTCTAAAAACTTCTTGCAATTGTTTTTGATGGGTTTAAAAAAACCAACAATTAAAAGACTATTAAACTTTAAAAGCAGTTGAATTAAGGGCTAGGATAATTTGATGGGATTGACTTTCTTTTATATGACCCTTATTCGTTAAGAGACCTCTATCCTATATGCCACTGAGGGAAGCAAATTTAAGTGGACCTTGTTGGACTGCACAACTAGTATATGAGGTTTGCTTGTAGGTGGAGATTTTTCTAATGTGATGGGAGATGAGAATGTAAGCAGGTATTCTTTTAACAAAGTGGAATTGAATGTGGGCCATATACAAGGCCCACCTAGTGGGTGCTTATTCGCAACAATCTTACATAGTGGGTCTTTTTTTGTGTTCAAAATTTTTGACAGCAATGTCGGCTGTTGTCTATGAGATTCCTAAATTACTTGTTTGATTAGTGGAGATGTAAGAATCCATCATAATGTAATGTGGTTTTCGGCCTTTCAAAACTTTCAAATTTTTGCATTTAGATGCTAGGTTGTACAAAAGGATATAAGAAAGTGACGTCATTTGAAGAGTTTATGTATCTTTCAAAAAAAAAAAAAAAAAAGAGTCTCTTGATTCTAGCAAACAAATGCCCCCTATGGTCCATTTGTTTAGGTCTATGTCTAACAGGGGTTTTTCTTGTACTGAATACTTTATAGTAATCAGTTGTCCCTTGGTAATTTTGGATTTCCTGTTTAAATTGTGAGAATTCAAAAAGATCCCCCATGAAATGTCACTTTTAACTTATAAAATTCTCAAATTTCCAACTTTTCATATGCTAGACAACACTTGATCATTTAGAATTTTACCCGATGGACAAAATTTGAAGAACAAATAAACAGGCCCTAAAAACACATGGTGATTTTGGATGAGAGGCAAAAGCAAAGATCTAAACATGGGACAGTAGTTGGTTGATGAATATAAATCAAATGGGTCTCAAACTGGAATGCTGGTTGAACACAATAGTGACTAGTGAGTACAGTTATCTATGTTAAGGTAAGCATGATGCTTAGTTATCAAACTTTATATGGTCATCATTCCACTAACCCCATTTTCTTTCAATTCATTAGGTATCTAATAACATAGGCTTAGGACCATTCACTTTTTTGTTGATGTGTGTGTGAATTCCTTTAAATATGTAAGCAGCTAAACATGTGTATCTATCTATGGGATATGCACGCACATATGTTTGTAGTCTCCTTTGGACAGCACCAGGGCCCGATTGCTATTACCTAAAAAGATAACTCTTGATTTCTCACAAATAAAGCTGTTTTGGACTAGATTCTTTAATGAGATAGACTAAAAGAAGCCATTTGAAAAAAGAAGAGTCCCACCTCTTTCAAATGACATTAAGATGTATGGTAATAAAGGAAATCACGGGGAAGGATAGAATTAGAAATGGATTAGAGGTGGGACAAGTTTCATTGCAATCATATAAACCTATAGCGCTTATACTTCATATTCTCAAAGTGTGATACCTTAAGAAGGCATACTTTTTTGTGATTAGTTGAATGGTGGATAATGGTGGAATTAGTGTCAGATTGGGACCAATACTAATTAGGTGCATCTGAGAGAATTGGATTGATTATATATAGATGTGCCAAACAAAAATAGGAAAGTGGCACAAAGTATGGGGAGCCATTTTGAGAATTTGAATTGATGGTTATGGAGATAAATGTTTTGCCGTAAGCATGCAACTTGAGAAGATTGAATGGGTATTTAACAACCCCCCAAAAAAAATTAAATTTTTGTTGTGTCCTAACCCAATTACAACCTAACTTAAAATATGTTGAACCTCAGTTTAAATAATGTTTTAAAAGTATCAATCGTGTAAACCAACATAAAGCCATCTTGAACCCAATCCAAACCTTAAGCTAGAATTAAAACCAAGTCCAAAAGATTTAGGTCCAATGCCAAACAGAACCTTAAAATACACAACCTTAACCTAAACTCAGGTCTTGGATGGGTGAGTGAGTTAGGTTCACTTCGGCAGAGCCAGGTTGCACCAATGCAATAACTCTTTTCAAGAGATGGAATTTCATCTTCCTGATACTCATGAAGGATTAATTAATTCAACAATTCCTGTACAACAAAAAATGGCTTTTGCAAAAAGGAAAGTTCTAAATATTTGATCTGTGAGGAATGGATCACATGCATCTTGATGCTTATTGATGTGTATGTTCTAATAATACTATGATTTTTAAGCATTAATTCAATGTAAATATTCCATTTTTTAGAAAATTAACTTTCCTTAGACCAGCATTTTGTGCAAAAGATTCATAGATTATTCAAGTCAGACAAAATGTTGCAAAAAAGCTATTTGAAAGGATTTGGACTTTGCAAATTCGCTGAATTTGTCTTTATCAGTTGTACTAGCTGTTAATATGACTTAGATGGGCAATGATAAAAAGATAGAGGTGAATCAATAGAATTCACTAGGACCGGTTTGTTTCATGTAATTGAATACATAGAGATTGTAAGAAATTTGTTTCAAAAAATGGTTAAATTAAAAAAAAAAAAAAAACAAATGTGGATTTTAAAAGTGACCATCAAATTATCTCTCCTCTAATGGAAAATGAACCAAGGGGAGGTAGGAAGTGAGTGCCCAACCCCCACTCTACTAATTCAAATCCTAGGAAAGTGAGTGTTGCATCTATATCGAAACCTTACACGTCCTTCATCCCTCACCTAGAAATCGTGTGTAATCAGTTCCTAAATATTTTAGGCTAGGTATTGAATTCTAGAAACTCTAAACAATGCATTACGATCAAAGAGGTTAAAATTGAAGAGTGAAGTTCACAACTTCCAAAATAGACATCAAATAGTATCTCCTTTTGTGGGAATTAATTGCCCGAGCATCATCCTAGTAAATCAGATAATTGAAAAGTGAAGCACTCATCTCCACTCATTGTCTTCTACTTCTCACCTCTTTAGGTTTTCTTCTTTAGACCTTTATCATGAATTCTTAGGAATCCAATATGTAGCAACTACACAAACCCTTAAAAAGATTTGATATCCAAATTAAATATAAGGATATTTCATAAATCCACTAATTAAAACTGTATTCTTTTGCCTTGAGAATGTCTCAATTTTTAATGACTTTGTAGAAATCAACACTCATTAGAATTGTCATAGAATTCCTCAAAACTTGTTTTTTATAACTTAACATATACCCTATCTCCATCTTCATTGTGAAGAAAATAAGAAACATTTCTCATGTCTTTATTAGAAGTTATAGCTCAATTATTATTATTATTTGCTGAGGGCAGTGGGGATTCAAACTAACATACTTAAACACAATCCCATGAGATAATACCCTCTTACAAGCAGCCTACATGTGAGAAGTCCAGCTTTTTGGGCCCCACTTAGGTCCACCTTTGATTGTTACAACTCCTTTAACACTCTTTCTATCTCGTCCTCTAGCACAAGGGCTCATTAAATACTTATCATACCTACACTCATCCTTTGATTAAATCTAAGAAATCTATGATTAAAATACCATGAAACTTTAAGGCTATTAAATCATGGACTAGGATAATCTTTTTGGCTTATCCTTCTATAAGGAGGGCTTTTGATTTATCCCATCCCTCCCACTATGACAAACATGCATCTAAATGTGCACCACGAGCTAGACCAAGATATGCTCATTGGAGAACATTTTTGGGTCCCGCGGTCCCTAATGAGTTGCGCTAATCTGGGGACAAAGTTAATTTAAGGCTCGATTACCAATGTTAAAGCTCGATTACCAATAAGGAAAGAAGTACTAATAGTGCTTGCTTTATTTGAATGATTGAGTCGCAACATTTTCTTTTATATATATAAAAGTTTCAAACACATTCCCATGTTGGAGCAAGACAAACTTTAGCAAATTAAACTAAGTTTTTATCTAATAAGAACTTGGTATTTGAAACTATTTCTAAATACTAGTGATGATGACTATTTATACATGTGTTTTCTCATGCGAGAGAGTTGGGTAGAAGAGAAATGGTTGGTTGTTTCACTCTCCTTTTTGTGACACAATCTGTTTTAGATTATACAATAAAATACTTTTGGGATTTTCTAAGACCGGATTTATCTTTGTAGTTAAAAATGAAAAACTAAAGGTGAATATAAAATTAAGGACCGACAAATAACGTCTCCTTCAATAAAAAAAACTTAATCAAGACAAGAGAAATGAATACCAAGCAATGACTGTTTGATATTTTTTAAAGAAAGAAAAAGAAAAAGAGATGTTGAAGAGGTTCAAACGCTTGAAACAATGTATCTCTAATTAATGTGTCTTTTCTCTCTTCCTCTCGTAACTTCTTTTTCAAACCAAACATTTTTTTGTTTTTTTTTTATGTGAAAGGAGATATGTCTCTTGGGCATTAGTGAGTGAAAATGACTCAATTGACATGGGTTGCTTCCAATTCAATTTAAGAAGCCCAATCAGATCTTCTGCATAATCCACTATCAGAGAGCATTCTTATCAGTATACAACTACACATTCTACCTTTTAAGTGTAGTTTTGAGGTAGAGAGGGCATTGTATTCCGGGGACAGATTTTCCATAAAAGTGAAAAAAAAATAAGTATTTTTAAGAAAGCATGTCAAATTCCCCCGCCCCGCCCCCCCCCCCCCCCCCCCCCCCCGAAGTTTTAGAAAAGTCGAGGTCTCATCTACATCTACCTTATATCGATTTCTCTCACCTCATTAATAATCTTTAGATGACGCTAGCTCATTTGATCATAAAACTCGATATATTCAATTGCTATGTATTCTATGCAAACAGAGGGTTTCATGTGTCCATGGAGCTGAACCACATATAAACTGTGTTTAGGCCAATATTTCTACATTAATATAGATCATACATATACAAATGAACTCTTTTAAAACCAAGAAACTGCTAAGTTTGTAATTTTTCATTTTACGTCTCACTTCTAGCATCTTAGCCCAAAAACAAGGACGTATAGATAATGGCCTTTAATGTCATTTCCATTTAGTGAAAGTGTGCTTATTTTTTATGCCAAATTGGGCTAATGAGGCTCCAGCAGGTTTTTGGGCTAGAATAGGTTAATGGGGTTGTGCCCATGCTTGTGCCCAACTCCTATGTTAACGGGCTAATTGTAGTTCTTGGAACCCTTTTGTTGAGTGGGTGCTAGAGGTCAGAGCTGGGCCCGAAATTAACAAATGAATCTGCATTTTCATATAATGAGGATCATCATGTTCAGCCCATTGCCACAGGTACACAAGTTAGTTCAAAGTCCACCAATCAAAGGTAGTCCAGGCCCGGCCCGACTATTTACTTACAAGTCCTAATATTCCTCTCCAGTTCCCGCCTACGGGCCTAAAACTGGGCACAGCGCAACTCTTTCAATGACAAGTTGGGCTGATCATATTTGTTGAGTTTGTCATGAAAGGACTACCTATAGGGGTCTTTTGTATAGAAATGGGCTTGGCCTTCACATTGTCTCATCGTCAGCATCAAAGCCTTGTCCCAACTATATTGGAGCTTGCTAATGAATTATATTTCTCCATTCCATTCTGTCTTTGAATAGGTTGCACTTCTTACATCTATTGTTACTATTTTCATTCACATCCGCTTCCTCCTACCCCTCCCATTTGGTGGGCCATAACAAATCTAAAGAACAAAAATCTAAGAGTACTTGAGGATAGGCCACAAGCCAAAAAGTCAATTTACTTTCCAGCCCAAAAGGAGCACAGGTTTAGCAGCCCATGTGCAACCCTAGCCCTAGTGAGTGGGCCCACCAAATGATATTCTCAGGTAATAATGTGAACAGGTTCCAATACAGTAATCTTGCCCAACAGAAAAATCTGAATCATTCTCCACAACACAAGTGCTTTTCACTTTCTCATCTTTTGTTTACTCCTTACAAAAAGTCTTCACCCTAACTCACTATGACATAATGCAATACATGAACTCTCTAAAGTGTAAAACAGACACGAACAAATATTCCTTAAACCACTGCTTTGTTGTCACTAACTCCATATCCCTATCTCCCTATATCTAACATAAAAGTAGATATATAATATCCTCCTACTCATCTTGTCTTATTGGCCATTAAGCACACCAAATTAGGTATTGGTGCCTTTGATTACTTTTTCCCTAATCTATCCTGGAATTCACTTTTCCATGGTACTATTTTCCTTGAACCAGTGAGCTGTGCATGACATGAAAGAGACCCGTATCCTATGCAAAGAACACCTTAATGGACAAACCACCAAATATATTTAAGAACATTTTGACTGTTGTTTATCTTTTACTTTTATTATGGTTTTTTTTATAGCATATTTCATTGTAAACTTGTGAGAATTCATGATAGAAGAATTCCAAACTCTCTCTTTCTCACTTGATTATATACAAGTAGATTTTAGAATTTCAGAATACAAAAATGCCTTTTCGCATAGTGCAATTTAGACTTTCTTCGCATCAAACAAGGAATTTCGAGAATTCCAATGGATAATGACTTAACTTTGAAATAGAATTTCAGAAAGGATAACTCTCATTAGATATGCTTTAGCCCTGGACCTCTGACTCAAACTAATTGATAAAAAAAATATTGGTTCAAACTAATCAAGCAGTACACGCCCACTGAAGATACAATATTATTTATTCACCATAATGGCTCACTTCCATATCAAGTTGATACTCTATGCCATAAGTACTTGATGGATATTAATCCTATGCATATCCCACCAAATTGTGGCATGATGAGTAGTGGACTTGTCGGTTTTAGACGCTGTGGAAGCACGGATCTCATTGGGGTTGGTTGCTACAAACGTTCTCAATATTACGCCAACCCTATATCAAGTACGTACTAAATGCAAAGATTTATAATTGTTTACAAGAGATCAGTCATATATGATTCACTCTTCACAATCCAAAGGCAAGGATGGACAACTTGGATGTAAACGCTGATGTTGGACGGTTTAGATCTAGTGGAAGAAATAGGGGAATGGCTTTCCCGAAGGGTTTTTCTCCATTCCTTCTCATTAGTACTTGTGATTTGGTATAAGTGCTGAGATGATCGGTAGCCACTTCACACTACTTACTCTAATAGTAGTGTGAGAGTTACTCTCATAGGAGCATATATATATATATATATATATATATAGAGAGAGAGAGAGAGAGGGGGTAATATTCACCTGCACTCATGCGGTGAAATGAGTTACATGCGATCATCTATCCATATCCCCCGGGATAGGTGAGAGAGAGAGAGAGAGAGAGAGAGAGAGAGTTTAAAAATCCAATAGTTCCCCCTTGTCCAGTCACACTCACACCCTCCCTCCCTCCCCATTTTTGATATATGAAACCATTTAAAACAACCCAAATATTACATTGATTATTGAATGATCCTGATCATTTGAGTCACTTTTTTTGTGGAGCGTAATCATATCTTTTGTCCATCCAAGAAAAAATTGGACCGCCGATGAGATGGTAACATCTAGTTCAGTTGCAATTTTGAGCCCATTATAATATATTAAGCTTGGAGGTTTTGGATCCAATTTTGACCGACGGTTATGATTTTGATCGGAAGTTACATCAACTACATTCTTTATCTCTTTATCATAACCACTCGTAACTGCTCTCCACTTTTCTTTTATTTTATTTCTCATAGACTTTGTTTCAATCCAAACTCTATCATTCTCCTTCTACTCTAATTCTCATTTTTTTATTCTATGATACCAATTCTTCAATTAGATAAATACATACTTATAATTTTTTTCTTTTGCTTTCTTTCTAAAAAATATATGAATTTTTTACACATGATTATTCAAATTGCAACGTTTGCCATATCCGTGCTAAGCACGGGTAATTTTGCTAGTAAATGATTATACTGGTGAGTCAATCTTGCAGAATTCAGATCAATAGGCAAAGGCATGGATGGAGATATGACTTTTAATGAGAGAATGTTAGTTGATTTTTTAAATATTTTATATCTATTTAAAAGCAATACATTTTTTATTTTGCCATTGTTAATATGAAGAAAGTACAATGAAGTAGTGATTAACCTTTTCAATTGAAAGTACAATGAAGTAATGATTAGCTTTTTCAATTGACCATCATCAGCCCCCCTCAAATGAGAATCCTGGGTCCGCCACTGGGCCTAGGATGGCCACTTCTCTCGTCAAATAATTCCTACGATTCTATCCTCCCTATGCCCAACATAGGCCAAAAAAATTTTAAATTTTTTTTTTAAAAAGATTTGTAGAGGAAGCAAAATGAGGAAAGGAGTAAGGGAAAGATAAAAGATTTAGACCAATTAGGTGAGCCCATAATTATATAGTGCTGGCCTAGTGGTAAGGAATAAAATAAGATTAACAACACTAAGCTATAGAAAAATTTTGGGGATGTTGGCCCCACCCGGGCCTACAGGCTTGATTTGCTAAGTTCAAAACCTAAAATTGTTTCTTTCAATGCAAAATAACTAAAATTTAAAATCAACCGTAAAGTAAAGGATGAAAACATGTAACTTATGTATTCGAAGTTAATGAGTGAGATGTAGTCCCGCACTAACAATATTTCAACAAACTAAATATAGAATATAAAATAAGAATTAAATATATAGATGAAGGGGGGATATTCATGTGCATCCTTCCCTCACCAAATGGTGAAGGGCAAACTTAATGGGACAAACCTAGCAATCCACTGATTATGGGACTCGTGAGGGATAGAAAGAGACATCTTGGATGAGCCCATATATCAAATTTGGGGTCAATTCCCCGCCTATAACCCCTTCATCTAAGGCCCACAAATCTAACGACTTTATATTAAAGAAGAAAATCTAACTCTCGATCCACCGGTCCAATCCATTCGGATATTTGAAGACTTGATGGATGTTGTCTACTTAAGGGGGTCCCATTCCCATTAGTGTATATGGTTCGGTTGTTTTATAAAGTCAGCCCCACAATGTTGTCCATCACCATAATATAGTGAGGGATGGATGCACATGAATATTTTCCTAAATGAAGAATGTTCCTTGAAATTGGTAGAATATCATATTAGTAAACGGGTCCCATGAATATTTTATGGTCATAAAACAATTTTTTTTTTGTAGAGTGGTCATAAAACACTTGATTTTGATTAAAAAAAAATTACGGGGCTTAGCGTGGACCTCATAAATGAGGGGTCTAAGTGCTAGATTATAAAAATTTTAAGTGGGCCAACTTTATGGAATGAGATTTGATTTGGATTCATAAAAAATGATGCATTATTTTGATTGGTTTGGATATCTTTTAAAAGTGGGCCCAATGATGACACATGAAAAACAAGTCGGCCCAAAAAATATATATTAAGAAAAGATTTATTGAGTAAGCAAGATGAGGAAAGGAGTAAGGGAAAGATAAAAGATGTGGACTAATTAGGTGGGCCCATAATGATATAGTGCTGGCCTAATAGTCTGGAATAAAAAAAATTAACACTGAGCTATTGGAAAACTTCCAGGGATGTTGGTCCAACCTGGACCCAAAGGCTTGATCTGCTATGTTCAAAACCTAAATTGTTTCTTTCAATGCAAAATAACTAAAATTTAAAATTAACCGTAAAGTAAAAGAATGAAAACGTGTAATTGTATTAGAAGTTAATGAGTGGGATGTGGTCTTGTACTAACAATATTTCAATAAACACAACATAGAATATTAAATAAAAATAAAATATATAGATGAAGAATGTTCCATAAAAAGGGTAGAATATCACGTCAGTAAATGGGTCCCATGAATACTTTATGGTCATAAAACACTTTTTTGGGTGGGGTGGTCATAAAACACTTGATTTTCATTAAAAGCTTTTTTACGGGGATTAGCATGGACCCGATAAATTAGGGGTCAAAGTGTTGGATTATAAAAATCTTAAGTGGGCCAACTTTTATGGAGAGAGATTTGATTTGGATTCATAAAAAAATGATGCCATTATTTTGATTGGTTTGGTATCTTCGATGTAGCTTTTACGGGGCTTGATGCAGTTTTTCCTCCTTTCTTAGTGGAGGAAAACTTGTGATTTAAGGCATTATGGGCCTGATGTAGCTTTTCCGGACCTCATTAGCTTTCCCTCCTCTCTTTGTGGAAGAAAACCTATGATTTAGGCATAATGGGACCTGATGCAGCTTTTCCTCCTTTCTTAGTGGAGGAAAAGATGTGATTTATGGCATTATTATGGGCATGATGTAGCTTTTCTACTTCTCTTAATGGAGGAAAACCTGTGATTTAGGCATTATGGGCCTGATTTACTCCTCTCTTAGTAGATAAAAACCTACGATTTAAGGCATTATGAGCCTGATGTAGCTTTTCCGGGCCAAATTGGAGGCTTTTCCTCCTCTCTTAGCGGAGAAAAACCTATTATTTAAGGCTTTATGTGCCTGATGTAGCTTTTCCAAGCCTATTGTAGCTTTTCCTTCTATCTCTTAGTCGAGGAAAACCAGTGAGTTAGGCATTATAAGCCTGATGCAGCCTTTTCTCCTCTCTTCGTGGAGGAAAACCTGTGATTTAAGGATTTATGAGCGTGATGTAGTTTTGTTGGGCCTGATGCAGCTTTCCTCCTCTCTTAGTGGAGGAAAACCTGCGATTTAGGCGTTATGGGCCTCAATGCATCTTTTCCACCTCTCTTAGTGCAGTTAAGCTTGTGATTTAAGGTGTTATAAGCCCGATGTAGCTTTTCCAAGCCTAATGTAGCTTTTTCTCCTCTCTTAGTGGAGGAAAACCTGTGATTTAGGAATTTTGGGCATGATGCAGCTTTTCCTCCTCTCTCAGTAGATGAAAACCTACGATTTATGCTATAATGGGCATAATGGGGCTTTTCTAGGCCTGATGCAACTTTTCATCCTCTCTTAGTAGAGGAAAACCCGTGATTTGGGGATTTTTGGCCTGATGCAACTTTTCCTCCTCTTTATGTGGAGTTAAGCCTGCAATTTAAGGGATTATGACCTTGTTGTAGCTTTTCGAAGCCTTAGTGCAACTTTTCCACCTCTCATAGTGGAGGAAAAACTGCGATTTAGGCATTATAAGAATGATGCAGCTTTTCCTCCTCTCTTAGTAGATGAAAACGTATGATTTAGGCATTATGGCACGGTGCAGCTTATCCTCCTATTCTTAGTGGAGAAAAGCCTGCGATTTAAGGCATTATGGGCTTGATTTAGCTTTTCTGAGGCCTGATGCAACTTTTCCTCATTTCTTAGTGGAGGAATATCTTCGATTATGGGTCTGATGCAACTTTTCCTCCTCTCTTAGTAGAAGAAAACCTTTGATTTAAGCATTTTGGGCCTAATACAGCTTTTCCTCCTCTCTTAGTGGAGGAAAACCTGCGATTTGAGGCATTATTAGCCTGATGTATTTTTTCCAAGCCTGATGCACCTTTTCCTCCTCTCTTAGTAGAGGAAAACATGCGATCTTGGTGTTATTGGCATGATGCAGCTTTCTCCTCTTAGTGGATGAAAACCTGCGATTTAAGGCATTATGGGCCCGATGTAGCTCTTCCGAACTTGAAGGAGCTTTTCCTCATCTCTTATTGCAGGAAAACTTGTGATTTAGGGATTATGGGCCTAATGCAGCTTTTCCTCATCTCTTAGTGGAGGAAACCCTGCGATTTAAGGTGTTATGGTAATGATGCAACTTTTCCTGGCCAGATGCAGCTTTTCATCATCTCTTAGTAGAGGAAAACCTGCGATTTAGGCATTATGATCCTGATGCATCTTTTCCTGCTCTCTTGGCGGAGAAAAACCTACAATTTTGGTATTATGGGCATGATGCAGCTCTTCCTCCTCTCTTAGTGCAGGAAAACCTGCTATTTAAAGCATTATGGGCCTCATGTACCTTTTCCAAACCTAATGTAGCTTTTCTACCACTCTTTGTGGAGGAAAACCTTCGATTTAGGCATTATGAGCATGATGCAGCTTTTCCTCTTCTCTTAGTAGAGGAAATTATGTGATTTAAGGCATTATGGGCCCGATGTAGCTTTTCTAGACTAGATGAAGCTTTTCGTTCTCTCTTAGTGGAGGAAAACCGGTGATTTAGGGATTATGGGCCCAATGCAGCGTTTGTTACTCTCTTAGTGGAACTTTTCCTCCTCTCTAAGCAGAGGAAAACTTGCGATTTAAGGCTTTACAAGCCTGATATAGCTTTTCCGAAACTGAGTCAGCTTTTCTTTCTCTCTTAGTGGAGGAAAACCTGAGATTTAGGCATTTTGGGCCTGTTGCAGCTTTTCTTCTTCTCTTATTAAAGGAAAATCTGCGATTTAAGGCATTGTGGGCCCAATGTAACTTTTTTGGACCAGATGAAGCTTTTCCTCCTCTCTTAATGGAGGAAAACTGGCGATTTAGGGATTATGGGCCCGATGCAGCGTTTCATCCTCTCTTAGTGAAGCTTTTCCTCCTCTCTTTGCGGCAAAAAACCTGTGATTTAAGGCTTTATGGGCCTGATGTAGCTTTCCCATGCCTGATTCAGCTTTTCCTCCTCTCTTAGTGGAGGAAAACGTGTGATTTAGGCGTTATGGGCCTGATGCAGCTTTTCCATCTCTCTTAGTGGAGTTAAGCCTGCGATTTAGGCATTATGGGCCTCATGTAGCATTTCCTCCACTCTTAGTGGAGGAAAACCTGCGATTGAAGGCATAATGGGCCTGATGTAGCTTTTTCAGGCCTGATGCAGCTTGTCCTACTCTTTTAGTGGAGGAAAACCTCTTATTTAGGCATTATAGGCTTGATGCAGCTTTTCCTCCTCTCTTAGTGGAGGAAAACCAACGATTTAAGGCATTATAAGTAGGGTTGCAAATGGGTATTCGATTCTCCAATTACCCAGTAGTTCTGACTCGCAAAAACCGGGTCTAGAATCTATTTTAAGTTCCGATTCATAAACGGGTCCGGGTCCGGAACCTAATTTAGGTTCCTATTGATAAACTGGTCCGGTTTCGATTCCATATAGGTTTCAACCTGTGGACCCAGGACCCGGCATATGAGTCTTTGATATTGCAATTTGTACTTTAAAACCAACTCTTTTTGGGCATTCTTATATATAATACTGGATGCACTATTATAAGTTGAATGATGCAGCTTTTCCTCCTCTCTTTGTGGAGTTAAGATTGCAATATAGGGCATTAGCTGTTGCCGTGTTTCGGGACACAATGCAACTTTTCCTATTTCTTAGTGGAGGAAAACCTGTGATTTAGGCATTAAGTGAATGATGTAGCTTTTCCTCCTCTCTTAGTGGAGATAAAGTTGGGATTTAAGGCATTATGGCCCTAATGCAGCTTTTCCTCCTCTGTTAGTGGATGAAAACCTGCGATTTGAAGGCATTATGGGCCCGATGTAGTTTTTTCGAGCCTGATACAACTTTTCCTCCTCTCTTTGTAGAGGAAAACCTATGATTTAGGCATTATTGGCATGATCCAGCTTTTCCTCCTCTCTTAGTGAAGGAAAACCAACAATTTGAGGCATTATAAGCCCGATGTTGCTTTTCCGAGCCTGATACATCTTTTCCTCCTTCTTAGTGAAGGAAAACCATTGATTTAGGGATTTTGGGCCTGTTATGGGCCTGATGTAGCTTTTCCTTCTCTTTTAGTGGAGGAAAACCTGCGTTTTAAGTCATTATGGGCCTGATGGAGCTTTCTCGGGCTTGATGCAGCTTTTCTTCCTCTCTTAGTGGAGTTAAGCTTGCAATTTAAGGCATTATGGGCCTGTTGTAGCTTTTCGGGGCCTAATGCAACTTTTCTTCCTTAGGAGAGGAAAACCTGCGATTTAGGCATTATGGAAATGATGCAGCTTTTGCTCTTTCCTTAGTGTTGGAAGACCAGCAATTAAAGGCATTATTGGCCTCATGTAGCTTTTTCGAACCAGTGCAACTTTTCCTCCTCTCTTAGTGGAGGAAAACCTGCAATTTAAGGCATTACGGGCATTATGCAGCTTTTCCTCCTCTCTTAGCGGAGGAAAACCTGTAATTTAAGGCAATATGGGTCACATGTAGCTTTTTCGGACCTAATGTAGCTTTTTTTCTCCATTCTTTGTGGAGGAAAACCTACGATTTAGGCATTATGTGTATGATGCAGCTCTTCCTCCTCTCTTAGTAGAGGAAAATCTACGATTTAAGGCATTATGGGCCAGATGTAGCTTTTCTAGACTTAGATATAACTTTTCCTCCTCTCTTACTGGAGGAAAATCATGATTTATGGATTATGGGCCCAATGCAGCGTTTCGTCCTCTCTTAGCGGAGGAAAACCTGCGATTTAAAGTTTTATGGGTTGATGTAGCTTTTTCGGGCCTGATTCAGCTTTTCCTCCCCTCTTATTAGACAAAAACCTGCGATTTAGGCATTATGGGCCTGATGCAGCTTTTCTTCCTCTCTTAGTGGAGTTAAGCTTGTGATTTAGGCATTACGGTCCTAATGTAGCTTTTCCTTCTCTCTTAGTGGAAGAAAACCTGCAATTTAAGGCATTATGGGCCCGATGTAGCCTTTCTGGGCCAGATGCAGCTTTTCCTCCTCTCTTAGGTCAGGTTTGGCAACCAAATCTTCATGGAAAAGATTTTTGGTTTCTCTAAATTGGTGGTAAATCCATATTTGGTAATTGTAAATTTCCGAGGATTTGGACGAATGGAAAACTTCATTTGTTAGGATTTTCAGATCCGACCACCCCCCATAAGATTTGAAAATCTTCACTTGAGTGGATTTGCACATTGAACCCTATTTTTCTCAGCTATATGTATTGATACACTCCAATATCAATGTGAAATCTTCAACTATACAAATCCCCAGCAGGGAATCTTTGTTCTAGTGGTAATGAAGAATTATCAGATCTATGGATTCCTTACCTGTTACCAAACATGCTCTTAGTAGAGGAAAACCAGTGATTTAGGGCTTTATTGTTACTTTTCGGGGCCTAATGCAGCTTGTCCTCTTTCTTAGTGGAGGAAATCCTATGATTTAGGCATTACAGGAATGATGCAACTTTTCAAGGCCTAATGCAGCTTGTCCTGCTTCTCAGTGGAGGAAAACCTATGATTTAGGCATTATGGGAATGATACAGAGTGGAGGAAAAACTGTGATTTTGAAACATTATGGGCCTTAATGCAGGTTTTCCTCCACTCTTAGTGGATGAAAACATGCAATTTAAGGCATTATAGGTCCGATGTACCCTTCCCGGGCCTGATATAGATTTTCCTCCTCTCTTAGTGGAGGAAAGCCTATGATTTAGGCATTATGGGCCTAATGCAGCTTTCCCTTCTCTCTTAGTGGAGGAAAAACTGAGATTTAAGGCATCATGCGCTTGATGGAGTTTTTTCGGGCTTGATGTTGCTTTTTCTCCTCTCTTAGTGGAGTTAAGACTGCGATTAAAGGCATTATGAGCCTGTTATATCTTTTCGGAGCCTAAAGCAGCTCTTCCTCCTTCTTAGTGGAGGAAAACATGTGATTTATGTATTACGGGAATGATGCAGCTTTTGATCCTCTCTTAGTAGAGGAAAACCTATGATTTTGGAATTTTGGCCTTGATGCAGCTCTTCCTTCTCTCTCAGTGGAGGAAAACGTGGGATTTAAGACATTATTGGCCTGATGGAGCTTTTTTGGGCTTATTGCAGCTTTTCCTCCTCTCTTAGTGGAGTTAAGCCTTCGATTTAAAGTAAGGTTTTTGGGGCTTGATGCAGCTTTTCCTCCTCTCTTAGTGGAGGAAAGCCTATGATTTACGCATTATGGAAATGATGTAGCTTTTGCTCCATTCTTATGTAGGAAAACCTGTGCTTAAGGGCATTATTGGCCTCACGTAGATTTTCCGGACCCAATACAGCTTTTCCTCCTCTCTTAATAGAGGAAAACATGCGAGTTAGGCATTATGGTCCTGATGTAGCTTTTCCACCTCTCTTAGTGGAGGAAAACCTACAATTTAAGGCATTATGGGCATGATGCAGCTTTTCTTCCTCTCATAGTGGAGGAGAACCTATGATTTAAGGCATTATAGGCCACATGTAGCTTTTTTGGACCTAATGCAGCTTTTTTTATTCCAGTATTTGTCGAGGAAAACTTACAATTTAGGCATTATGGGCATGATGCAGCTCTTCCTCCTCTCTTAGTAGAGCGAGATCTGCGATTTAAGGCATTATGGGCCCGATGTAACTTTTCTGGACCAGATACAACTTTTCCTCCTCTCTTAGTGGAGGAAAATGGTGATTTATGGATTATGGGTCTGATGTAGTGTTTCCTCCCCTCTTTAGGAGGAAAACCTGCGATTTAAGGCTTTGTACCTGTTCTGTGCCTAATTCAGCTTTTCCTCCTCTCTTAGTGGAGGAAAATCTGTGATTTAGGCATTATGGGCCTGATGCTGCTTTCCTCCTCTCTTTGTGGAGTTAAGTCTGCAATTTAGGTATTATCGGTCTCATGCAGCTTTTCCTCCTCCATCAGTGGGGAAAACCTGAGATTTAAGGCATTATAAGCCCAATATAGCTTTTCAGGGCCTGATGTACCTTTCCCTCCTCTCTTTGTGGAGGAAAACATGTGAGTTAGGAACTTTGGGCGAGTTGAGAACTTTGAGCCTAGTGCAGCTTTTCCTTCTTTCTTAGAGGAGGAAAACATGTTATTTAAGGCTTTATAAGCCTGATGTAGCTTTTCCAAGCTTGACGTAGCTTTTCCTCGTCTCTTAGTGGAGGAAAACATGTGATTTAGGAATTTTGGGCCTTATGCACCTCTTCCTTCTCTCTTAGTTGAGTTAAGCCTGCGATTTAAGGCATTATGGGCCTGTTGTAGCTTTCAGGGCCTTAATGCAACTTTTCCTCCCCTCTAAGTGGAGGAAAACCTTCGATTTTACCATCATGGTTATGATGTAGCCTTTGCTCCTCTCTTAGTGTAGGAAAACATGAGATTAAAGGCATTATAGACCTCATGTAGCTTTTCCGGACCCAGTGTAGCTTTTCCTCTTCTCTTTGTAGAAAAAAAAAACCCTGCGATTTTGGAATTATGGTCCTGATGCAGCTTTTCCTTCTCTCTTAGTGGAGGAAAACCTATGATTTAAGCCATTATGGGCCACATGTAGCTTTTCCGGACCTAATGCAGCTTTTCTTCCACTCTTTGTGGAGGAAAATCTACGATTTAGGCTTTATCAGCATCATGCAGCTTTTCCTCCTCTAATAGTAAAGGAAAATCTATGATTTAAGGCATTATGGGCCTGATGTAGCTTTTCCGGACCAGATGCAGCTTTTCCTCCTCTCTTACTGGAGGAAAACGGTGATTTAGGGATTATGGGTCCGATGCAGCATTTCCTGCTCTCTTAGTGGAGCTTTTCCTCCTCTAAAAGAGGAGGAAAACCTACAATTTAACGCTTTATGGGCCGGATGTAGCTTTTCCGTGCCTAATTCAACTTTTCCTCCTTCTTACTGGAGGAAAACTTGCAATTTAGGCATTATGGGCCTGACGCAGCTTTTCCTTCTCTCTTAGAGGAGGAAAACATATTTAGGGCATTATAAGCCCAATGTAGCTTTTCCTCGCCCCTCTCTTCGTGGAGGAAAATATGTGATTTAGGAATTTTGGGCCTGATCGATGCATCTTTTATTTCTCTCTTAGTCAAGGAAAACCTGCGATTTATGGCATCATGGGCCTAATGGAGCTTTTTCGAGCCTAATGCAGCTTTTCCTCCTCTCTTAGTAGAGTTAAGTTTGTGATTTAAGGCATTATGGGCCTGTTGTAGCTTTTTGGGGCCTAACGCAGCTTTTCCTCCTCTCTTAGTGGAGGAAAAACCATGATTTAGGCATTATGGGAATGATGCGACTTTGCTCTTCTCTTAGTGTAGGAAAACCTACGATTAAATGCATTATTGGCCTCATGTAGGTTTTCCAAACTCAATGCAGCTTTTCCTCCTCTCTTGATAGAGGAAAACCTTCGATTAGGCAATCTAGTCCTGATGCCGCTTTTCCTCCTCTCTTAGTGGAGGAAAACCTGCGATTTAGGCATTATGGGCATGATGCAGCTTATCCTCCTATTCTTAGTGGAGGAAAGCCTGCAATTTAAGGCATTTTGGCCTGATGCAGCTTTTCCTCCTCTCTTAGTGGAAGAAAACCTTTGATTTAGGCATTTTGGGCCTGATACAACTTTCCCTGCTCTCTTAGTGAAGAAAAACCTGCGATTTAAGGCATAATGGGCCTAATGTAGTTTTTCCGGGCGTGATGAAGCTTTTCCTCCTCTTTTAGTAGAGGAAAACCTATGATCTAAGTGGACGAAATCTTAGGATTTAAGGCACTATGGGCCCGGTGTAGCTTTTCCGAATGTGATGGAGCTTTTCCACATCTCTTGGTGTAGGAAAACCTGTGATTTATGGAATATGGGCTTGATGTAGCTTTTCCTCCTCTCTTAGTGGAGGAAACCCTGCAATTTAAGGCTTTATGTTATTGATGTAGCTTTTCCAGGCCAAATGCATATTTTCTCCTCTGTTAGTAGAGGAAAACCTACGATTTAGGCATTATGAGGCTTAATGCAGCTTTTCCTCCTCTCATAGTGTAGGAAAACCTGCGATTTAGGCATTATGGAACTTATGTAGCTTTTCCTCCTCTCTTAGTGGAGGAAAACCTCCAATTTACGGCATGATGGGCTTGATGTAAGTTTTCCTCCTCTCATAGTGTAGGAAAACTTGTGATTTAAGGCATTATGGGCCTCATGTACCTTTTCCGGACCTAACGCAACTCTTTTTTAATTAACTCTTTGTGGAGGAAAACCTACGATTATGGCATTATGGTCATGATGCAACTTTTTCTCCTCTCTTAGTTGAGGAAAACATGTGATTTAAGGCATTATTGGCCCGATGTAGCTTTTCCGGACTTGATGGAGCTTTTCCTTCTCTCTTATTAGTAGAGGAAAATCTGTGATTTAAAGATCATGCGCCTGATGCGGCTTTTTAGTGGAGGAAAACCTGTAATTTAAGACATTATGAGCATGATGCAGCTTTTTCTCCTCTCTTAGTGGAGAAAAACTTGCGATTTAAGGCATTATGGGCTTCATTAGCTTTTTCGGACCTGATGCAGCCTTTCCTCCTCTCTTAGTAGAGGAAAACCTACGATCTAGGCGTTATAGGCAAGATGCAGCTTTTCCTCCTCTCTAAGTGAAGGAAATCCTAGGATTTAAGGCATTGTGTGCCCGATTTAGCTTTTCCAAACTTGACGGAGCTTTTCCTCATCTCTTAGTGTGGGAAAATCTTTGATTTAGGGATTATGAGCTTGATGCAACTTTTCCTCCTCTCTTAGTGAAGGAAAACTTGTGATTTAAGGCTTTGTGGGCCTGATGTAACTTTTTTGGGCCTAATGCAGCTTTTCCTCTAATGGGCCCAATGAGGAGTGTTTTGAAACAAAATAAAAAACTTCTTGGTCATGTTTTTAATTTTAAGAAGTAAAGTATTGGGCATGGGTATATTTGGAATGGATGAGTATCGACAGAATTGAAGTAAGGGTTAATGTTATCAAGTACTTTGAGTAAGGAGGTTTTTAGGGTAAGTCAAGAAAGAATTTAGGGAAAGAAACAGTACTAAGGGGAGAGAATTTAGGGAAAATATCAATTTTAGGATAAAAATGAAAGATATGAAAATTACTTGAAAATTATAATAAGGATTGGTTGTGCCACATGTCACTGCGAAACCATCAGAGGGTATGGCACTTATTGCTCTCCCGTGAAGAGGCTGCTGCTTTAATATATACACACACACATACTCTAGCAACAACGCCCCGTGCTTATCCCGAGGCAAAAAGTAAGATATTACATTTTTAATTTATGAGATATCAAAATTAATTATAAACACATAATAATATATTCATACATATTTATATAAAAACAGTCAGCACATCTTCAATCATAAATACAAGTGTTATCTTCACATAAGCCAATGGTCATTTCAATTCCTCCGCACAAATTTCTTCTCTACCCCTTTGAAGTAGAACCAATACTATTTTAGAAACGATCAAACCGTTTTTTAGCTCTAGATTTTTTTTAAAAAATGTATACACATCGTAACTTTAAAAGCCATAAATTCAGATCAGAAAATGATGCATATAAGATTCAATAAAAAAAAAAAAAAAAAGAAAACTCCAACCTCAAAACATTTTTATCACAAGCCCATCTATTAGGTGGTCTACCAGAAGGTCGAGTCTGATTTTCGTTCACGTGTGACAATCTCTTAATAGAGTAGAGATCTATTTGGAAACTAAAATAAAATGATATTTTTAATGAAAAATTTATCCGTGTGAATTGTTGAAAGGTGGGCCCCAAATATTAAAATAAAAAGATAACAATCTTGAGAGGATGTAAGATAGATGGTGTTGAGAGAGAGAATAATCCATAATCCATATTGACCTAGAAAACTAATATCTATGCAAAATCGATGAGTAGGTCCTACTGCAGGAGTAAGTTAAATGTGCGGGGCCCACTAATTGATTTACATCTATTAAGAAACCAGAAAACAACCAATAGGCATGCCTCCCTCCATCAGTAGAGCCCACTCTTAGAAAAAAGGAGTTAAGAGAAGGCCATTGGGATTTCATCCAATACTGGAGTCCAATCTTGAAATATATTTCATACAAACTGGTGCCCACTACTGGATC
Organism: Umbellularia californica; assembly: GCA_028538565.1. NCBI lineage: Eukaryota > Viridiplantae > Streptophyta > Magnoliopsida > Laurales > Lauraceae > Umbellularia > Umbellularia californica. The sequence continues at coordinate 83,059,149 of JAPQWN010000002.1, forward strand.
CATCCATTTAGGGGAAAAATCTGAAAGGAGAGTAAAGGAGCTAACAGTTTCGATTTCAATCATCGGTAGGGCCTACAAAACATATTTAACATAGGACCCATTGATGATTGAAGATCTACGGAAAAGAAAACAAACCGACTGTAATGATTTGCTTATAATTTAGATAATGGGAAGAAATATGACTCAAATTCAAAGGTTCATAAAAATCTCTTATGAGAGGTTTTAAGAGAGAAAGAGTAGCCCTATTTGAAAAGAGAGATTTTTTAGGGATGATATGGCACCCGTCACAGCCCATGGAGACTTTTTAGGGATGAGGTGGCACCCCTTAGAGCCCACCTCCCCTTTTGCTTTAAAATATATAATATAATATATATAAATACTCTTCTTCCTCACACCCCAGTCAAGAAGTGTTCATCTCGCTCTCTCCTTGTCTTCCCTCTAGTCATCAACTCTTGTCTTTTAATAAATCCAAACTTCTCGTTTCTTTCTCTTTTCTCTCCATCTGCTCTTAATCTCTCAACCCTTCTCTCTCAATAAATCTCAACTCTCCCTCCCTCCCTCTTTCTATCTCGCGTTCCCGATCCCCGTTCTCTCTCTTCTGACTTCTCATTTAAGGGGTGTTTGGAAATGAGATGTTTTAAAAGGATTTTGCTATATAATCTATTGGTTTAGAATATAATCTATTCACCTAAAAAGGAGGTGTTTGAATAACTTAAAAAGTATCTTACAATATCTCATTTTCTTCCAAAAACCTTTATATTACATTATTCAATGATATGTTGTATAAAATAATCTTTTAAAACATCTTTTCTAAATACGAATGGAGAGTTTTAGTAAAAATCATTGGAAAGTTCATGAGCAACCATTAATTATAATGGCCACTATAAGTTCTAATATTTATGAGTCCCACTATTAAATTAGCCCCACAGTGCTTACAAATTTAATGTGAGGTCTTATAGCCATATCACAACTACATAACCCTTGTTAATTATCAATATTAGGTGGGTACTATAAATGTCGCGTCGGGTCTTTCATTGTGATTACCAACATTAGGTGGGTCCCATACTACCAAAATTAGCTGGGTCCCATGATTACCAAGATTGAATTGTGTGATTGTAATTATCATTTGGCCATCATTAAATGGGTCTCATTATTTGATAGCTCTCTTCGTATTAATATGACTACCAACATCAAATGGATCCCACAATGATTTCTAAAAAAAAAATTAAATAAGGCCATTTGTGATAATCACCATTAGATGTATTATAGTATAGTTACCAACGCTTAGTGGACCCACCTTAATTAAACAACATTGCTTGGATCTCCTGATTTAAACTTAGTCTTATATATATTTACAATAGATGTGTCCTACCATGATTATTAACACCAGTGATTACTAATTAGTGGGTCCCGTGTTGGGTTAATTAATTATACTCTCTCCATTTCTTATTTTGTACATTATCTTGTGACTTTTTTATAAATTTCCAAAACACTTCAAATGTATATTAAAATCCGTGAAGATCGCCAAACACCATAAGTAACACAATATAATAATATGATACATTTTATTCTATGCTAATAAAATCTTACAATATTTAAACTTATTAATATTATATTATACACTTATCCAAAGACTCTTTTATTGATAATTTTATATTTTCTCTCGCTCATCTATTTTCTGCTTGAACAGTCTCTCTCTCCCTCTCAACATCTACCCACATCTACTTCTCTTGTGCAAAATTCGTATCCACATAGACCTTGTGCGAGCATCCAAATAAAACGCGTAATGGGGTGTTCGCTAGTGAGTCCAGATGCTACCATGAATCCCAAAGCTTCAACTACTCTCTGTGGATTTCGTATCCACATGTCTCTTTTGTCAAATAGTGATTAACTACAAAGCATCACTCAATCACCAAAGATAAAATTTAGAAACAAGGGCCCGTGCTGACCCCCGCGGCCCTGTAATAAAGATCTCTCTCCAATTTGGGGATATTATTAGATATATATATATTACGAGAGAAGAGACTCATGAATTCCAAGGGGTAACTCAGTTGGCTTAGGACCACAGTTCGAAACTGCACTACCACACTGGGGCAGGAGAGTTTACCCGTCTTCCCTCTGGGCCCAGAGAGATTAATCCAGCCCAAAAAGTTGGAAACCCTCCGATACCACACACACACACAAAAAAAAAAAAAAAGGCTCGTGCTTGATATTCAATAGAGTGAGAGCAAACCATAGACAAATGATTAAATCTAACTACAGTATACCATAAATTTAATTGAGCAAAATAAAAAAATAAAGATAGGAACCTAAACAATTATCCAAGTAATATAAATAGAAGTATGGTTAAAGAAACTATAAAAAAAGAAAAAAGGAAGATACCATACTAAGTATTAAATTTAAGTTATGAAAATAAATTGTTTTATTGGCCATCTGCAATAGCTATTATCAGTCTCTCTCATCAAACTAAATTGTTATTGTTATTTTAAAATAAGCAGAATTTTCACTCCAATCTACTTCTGACCTTAGAGGTTTTTAGACCAATCAACACTAATATCCAACCTAGCTTTGCTTTGATTGAGCAACATGGGGAAACATGTTTAATGATCGATCACACATTCACAATCAAAAGAAAATGTCTAATGATATGCAGAGTCAGTACTATAGGCACAAATACTAAAAGAAATCCTAGAGATTAGGGAGAGATTAGTTCTTTACTTCTTTATATCATGACTATAAAGACTTATCCAAATCAATCTATCTGAGATCCTCTAGGACATTAACCATTTTACCAAGAAGAAGAAAAAAAAGATTGCGATAGACTGTATTAATCTAACTATCGAAGATTTTAGGGATTCATAAATGAGACAATTATATGTAATCCCTTTTTAAGGCAAAAATGCCTAGGCCCGTCGCCCTTTTCAAATGGGCTTGATTTTAGGGCCCATAAAAAAAATCTCCAGGCCCGACCAAAAAAGGGCCCACCAAAATTGACAAGCCTGACCAATTTACATCTCTACTGATTACGTGTTAATTGGACAAGTCTAGCAGTCCATTTGACCATTCAGAAGATTAAATGAATGCTATTTGATTAGTGAAAAGACCCATCGAAGTTGAAAGTAAGCAATTGAAGGCCCATTTGGACCCTTGGAACCCAATTCCTAACACCCAAGCGGGCCAAGTCACCTGTAAGTCTAATTACCTCTGCAACTCTTGTTGCCTGTAATGGATGTGGCAAGGAACAAAAGGCTGAGTCCTACAGGTAAATTGGTCAATGTTTGATCCTCCAGGTTATCCAAACACATCAGCTTTCATTTACATTGGAAAATGTTTGATCCTCCATGTCATCCAAAACACATCAGCTTTCATTTACATCTAGAATATTAATTGCAGGCCTTTCACATGGGCTACACAAGAACGACGGGATCGGAACCGGCTCTAATACCATGTGACATACCATATACCAACCCAAAAATTTGAAATGATAGGGGAAAGGCCCAAACAGGTATATAAAGCCCTGTCCAACTCAAGACTTGGGCAATGTGGGATGTGGGACTTCCCAACATTTACTCCTAAGCTGGGTTTGGTTGCACTAAAGTAAATTAAGGCTCTTTATGTGGGTCTAGATCCGGGTTTAGGTCTTTCGTGTAATTACAGATGAGTTAGCCTGAATTCGAGTCAGGTGGGGTAGACACTACATATTTGGGTTCAAGTCAGAGTACAATGTGGACCCCGATTGAAACCTGATCCATTTTCAGCCTACTCACAAATGTGAAAAACAGGCCCTACTTTACATTAGTTTATTAAGATTAATAATGCTAATGAGCTTTCAAGCTGATTACACCAAACAACAAACTTCATGATGTAATAACCTAAGTTCGGCGTGTCTTTCAAATAGCTTTTACAGGTTCACATGTTAATCATCTTTCCCAGGCCATGTGTTTAATTTTTATTTAAGATAGACATAACATGAAAGGATGGCTTGCCACAATTTGATCCTCAACCCAGTGTATACGTGAATGCAAGGTATGCTCATGGGCCAGACCAGTACCAGTGATATCTTACAAAAGCTTCACCCACTTCGGGCTGGATTTGGGGCACTGGGTCAATTGGGAATCTGTTTTCTGGCCTAGATCTAAATGGGCCAAATGTACTCCCATGTATGCTTAATGGCCTGGAATGACATCATGCAAACAGGGAGATCTATTTTGCAAATGAGCTAGGAAAGGGCCTAACTTTTAGGCCTTTGGGCTGAGCATGGTCCTTACCACTAGGCCTGATAACAGGCTGTGTTTGGACTTTGGACAAGCTTTGCCTATGAACATCACTAGTTTTTTTTTTTTTTTTTCAAACATCACTAGTTTATTCCCTCCAAAAGGTGGGCCTGAGATGGAGTACTTTGTATCGTCTCAAATGAGTGGTGCTGTGCTGGCAAGCTTGTCCATGTTCAGCCCAGTTAGTTACAAAACTGCTGGACTTAGTGGGCCTGACATGACATGTTTGGAAGTGGGTGCGCCCCCAAGTACTTGTTCCTCACTCCTTTTCCCTTCTGGGATGTTTCCTACTATGTTTGATTTAGTTCCCGCGGAAGAACTTTCTATTATTCTAGAATCTAAAGTGGAAAACTAAAATCCCCTCCTTTTGGATAAGTCATCAAGCTTCACTCTACCTGTGTTTATAATTAGGGTGCCTATCCATAACAACGGACTCGGGATTTTTATTTGAGTGGTGCGGGCAATGGTCAAATCAAGAAGTTAAATAATAAGATAGAATCTTTTTAAAATATTATTTAAGAAACTTCTCAAATCTCATGCGTGGGGTCGCACCCGTGTCGTAACACCGAGGTTAGCCCCTAGCCATTCATTACCCTAGAGTCACACGAAGTGAATCAAAGTAAAAAATCCAACTCGCCTAGACACCTCTGAGACTCCAGATCATCAACATTTGCTCCCATCTGGCATGCCTAACGGCCCTTTTTTGTAGTACAATACTAGCAAAACCTTGTGCATACCACGGAACCACCAAATGCACAGACTAATACGAATTTTTTAATAAATTTATTAATTGGTAAACTTGTGAGTCCTTCTTTTTCAAATTTCTAAAACATTTTTTAGTTATTTTATATCATTATCCTTTTTTTCAGAGTGTGTTTCAAGTATATGTATTGCCATTAAGGTTCATTTTGTCAATATTGTGTAATATATATATATATATATATATATATATTTATTATTTTTTTGTTTGACTTAGGTTAGGTTTTTCTCCTTTTGTTTTATTTCTTTTTTTTTTTTTTTGATATGGTCATTTTTTTTTTATGTTCATTTTCGGTGATGAGTCATTTTTTTTATTTATTTCTCTTTTTTTTTATCGAGTCATTATACTTATGAAACCCCTTGCCATACAGGGACCCAATGCTAGAGATTCGTACTTAGAAAGATACGACAAACATATAAATTATACTCGGACAATATTGTCAATGAGTTACATACCAAAATTAAAAGGCTTTATAACATCACTTATATCATTAATAAAAAAAATAAAAAAAAAAGATCACGCGGAATTATCTATCTAAACCCCTAACTGCAGTTGAACTTTTTTTACTCCATGCCCCGGTCCATATGCAAAGATAGTTGTGTTATTTTTTTTTATTTTTCCCTAGCGAAGCTCCCGTTTGAAGATAGCTTAATAAAATTTATTTTTCCTTCAAAGTTAAAATATAGTAAATAAATAATTTCAAAATATAAATTACTTGGCCTAATATGAGGCTTAGGTCTCTAATTCATCACAAGCTTGCAGTTAGCCCCAATACCCAATTCCTTAAGTTTTTTAATTTGGAAAGGCATTAAATCCTATGTCATTTTTAGTTTATGAACAATAATTATTTCATTTTGGTTGATCCTATTTTTTTACAATGGAACCACCAAACGCACAGACTAATACGATTTTTTTTTTTTTTGGATATCATCATTATATTTTTTTATGTTCATTTTCGTTGATTTTTTATATTATTTCTGTTATGTTATGTTAATATATATTAAATAAATAATTTCAAAATATAAATTACTTGGCCTAATATAAGGTCTAGATCTCTAATTCATCACAGACTTGCAGTTAGACCCAGTACCCAATTCCTTAATTATTTTGATTTGGAAAGGCATTAAATCCTATGTCATTTTTTGTTTATGTACAGTTAATTATTTCATTTTGGTTGATGCTTTTTTTTTTTACTATATTTAGGCTTATTGTTCGTCTTTGGTGATGCTAACATATAATTGAACATCTAGGTTCATTTTGTCAATATTGTGTAATATATATTTTTTATATTATTAATTTTTTTGTTTGACCTAAGTTTGTTTTTTCTCCTTTTATTTTATATATTTTTTCTTTTGGATATGGTCCTTAAATTTTTTTTATGTTCATTTTCATTGATTTTTTAATTTATTTCTCTTTTTTTTTATCGAGTCACTACACTTATGAAACCCTGTGCTATACAGGGACCCAATGCTAGAAATTTGTACTTAGAAAGGTACAAACATATAAGTTATACTCGAATAATATTGTTAATGAGTTACATACCAAAATTAAGGGCTTTGTAGCATAACTTATATCATTAAAAAAAATCACTCATGATTGTCTACCTAAACCCCTAATACTAGGCTCGGTTCTCTAATTCATCACAGCTTTGCAGTTAGACCCATTACTATGCATGTGTGAAGAGATGATAGTGGGAAGGTTTTTTTTTTAGGAAGTTATGGGTTCAATTACTTTAGAGAGAGGATAGTGGAGAGAGAGGAGAGTTGGCATGAAAGAGATTTTGACAACTGTTTTGAGGGATTTTTTAAAATCAGGATTCATAGTTTGGAGGCCTGTGGTTAACCGAAGGCAAACCACATTCCAATAGAGATATAGATATCCTTTTTTGTCAATGCTTTCACAAAGCTTCTACAACCTACAAACCAAACATTTTAGATTTTGGACACAAACATGTTTGTACCATGTAATTGAATGCATAAGAATTGAAGACTTTCATTTCAAAAAATGACTACAATTGAGAGAAAAAATGTGAATTTTCAAAAATAACCATCAAATTATCTCCCCTCTAATGGACAATGAATCAAGGGGAGGTGGGAAATGACTACACCTCAACCACCACCCTAGTAATTCAAGTCCCAGGAAAATGAAGGTTGCATGTACATCAATGGCTTATATCCTACACCCCACAGTTCATATCTTTTACCTCTCACTTGTTTAATAATCCTTTAGTGAAGCTCATTTAACCTTGAGTTCCTTTAATATTATGTGCAAACAAACAGATGTTGGAAAAGCTACAGAACAAGGGTTGCTGTCAAACAGAATGTAAATAAAACAATAGTACCCGATTGATGAAGACTGCAACCGTGATTTGTTGGCGAAAGACGAAGAGCAGCAACAGCAACAGATTTATGGCCAAGGCACGTCTGATGACGCTTTCTTTAAGACGAGTTCCGCCCCTTCGGATAAAATCTAGGTGCGCAGGTTCTCAGCAGAACTGCCCCAAGATAAAAAAGAAACCCTTCTAGTTCAGGTCCGGTTGCACGATTGGCCCGAACTGTAGACTCCTTTTTGGAATAGTTCAAAGAAAAACAGAGGAACAAAGAAAGAGGAAAGGTTCATTTTTTCTGTGTGTTTTTTCGATGATAGAGATGGCCCTAATATATACAGAGATTGTATCCGTTGGGCCATTAATCCTTAACATTAAAAAACCCATTAAGCCCTTTAATCTCCCTCGACATTAAACAATGATATAGCCATTAATCCACAACGTTAAAAAGCATTTAAAACGAAATTAAATTAGTGATTAAAAATAGGTTTAAAAATAAATAAAATAATAGCAAGAAGCTTCCATTTCTATATCATAATATGGGTCCCTCTAGGCCACCAGGCCTAGATCTGCACCCCCCCTGCGCGCAATATACATGCAGGATACTCGTCGCGGACGCACGCCCGGTTAAACGTTTTCCGAACCAGCCACCCCGAGTCAAGCCCAACTCGCGTGCTCGCATAGAGCCCATGGAAAAATGTTCCAAAAGTTCTTAAAGACTAAAGAAATGAAAACAAATATAAAGCCACTTCAAAAGATGAACTTGAGCAATGTGGGATGCCTTGTTGGCTTGTTCCCAATAGCCTACACTACCCATAAAGCAAAAGAACAAAAAGACAAAAAACCTTTTACAAAAAACACCTTAAGAATTTTTTGAAACACCCAAAAAACCCAACAATCTCCTCTCTATTTCAAAATATTCAAAGAGCATCTCACTGGTAAGCTGACAGAGCTTGAACCTCACCATCATGACATAATTTCAAACCTTTAGGAGTTGAAGTGAACAAAGTCTTGAACTTTAACTTTTTATATCAGTTCAGAATTATGTCAACTTTTGATTTTGGAGTCATTAGGTCAGCACTTTACGGCCATGTACTTAATCCCCGATTTCATAAGTGCTCTAAAGACTCTTCCCAAATTCTAATAGGAAGCGGCCCCAATTCCACACTCATATAGATGAGTTTATCAAGAGTGCTCTTGCAACTGTGCACCCCACCATATAGGTTATAGATCTCATTAAGGATTAAATTCAACCTCACTCGCTACAGGTTATGTACCAACCATCAAGTAATCTTATACAACAGGGATGAGTATAAAGTAAACATACTCTATATGTCAGTACTTCACATCATCGTGATAGCTTGTTTTCCCATTGGACCTAATTCTCGGGATCTCCGGTCATTAGGTTGGGTTCCTGCTATTGATGATTTATGAGCTTAAGACCCATCCCTTTAGTTGTTTCATTTATTTTTTTTCCCTTGCAAACCTTTTTGTCAAAGGATCTGCTAAATTATCCTTTGATCTCACATAATCAATTGAAATTACTTCTCCACCGAGTAATAGTCTCACATAGCTATGTTGTAGTCACACTCGTCTAGACTTTCCATTATACGTAGTATTGTTAAAGTATGCAAAGCTTTACAGTAAGACTACGGTGTCGTCAAGTAGTAAAAGACTAAAGAGTTCGGATTATCGATCCCACGGAGAGAGGATGGAAGAAGCAATGAATCCAATTAAATGAGAGTTAAACTAAGATATAGCTAATGAAGACAATTGAAGTGAACAATTAAAACTATTAAACTATGTGTGAAAAATAAAATTAAATCAATTGAAATGTAAAACAAAATTAAAACTACTTTAATTAACAATTTAAAATATAAAATGAATAAGATCTAAGCTAATCTAACAAACTACACTAACTGGTAAATGAATGGTGGTGGAAATGGAAGATTTAAAGTGAAGATGGGGTGTGAAATGTATAGAATTTTAAAACAAGTTGTGTAAAATGTGTATCTAACAATCTAGGAATAAAAATAACAAATAAAATTAACAACAATCAAAATAAGAGATTAGGCAATCCAAAATCCACTAAGCATGTAATTAGTCTAACTAATGCATGCAACTCCCAAATCTTCAATCCAATTAGCAATCTCTTGCCTAATTAGATTGGATGATATAACAATGAAGATTAAAGTAAAGAAAATAAAAGGCCAAGATCCTAGATCATAACCTAATCACCCTAACAATTAATCATCAAAATCAAGCTAAAAAAGATAAAAAAAATAAGGGCTCTAGAGCATGCTATGTGAGAGAACTCAATCCAACTACAAAGCATCAATCGAAATTATCCAAGCATCAAGTGTAGAGATAGAGCATGAGAAATGAGAGAGATTAGCACAATTAGATCTAAAATCTACTGATCAATTAAGGAACAAGTAGGGAATTTAAAATAAAACATGCATGAAATTGAACTAATCACATTACTTAGCTTCAAAAGGAGAACCTAATCCAAGAGCTTTAGCCACTAAACATTAAGAAAAAGCTCCAAATCTTCATTAATGATCTTCAATTACACATATTTTCTCTAAATTAGTTACAAAGAAGCTCCTAAATACAATCTAAAAATAAAATTACAAAAGACTAACTTGCCAAAAGATCTCCTTCCCCTTTCACTCTACAAATACATTCCAATTTTTAGGAACATTGAAGACATTTGATTGGCTCATTTAATTTTACAAGGATTGCTTCCATTTGATTGGTTGCTACTTGAAGGCTTTTGATTGGCTCATTTGCTTTCACATGGATAGCTTTAATTTGATTGTTGATTGATGGAGAGGTGACTTGGATGGAAAACAATAATATGCAATTAGTGGGATTTGAACCCATAAACTATTTTATACCAACCCAAGCTCTAACCAATACACCAACCACTCCTTTGTGTTAGAAAATGACTTCTTTTATCCTTAAAGTCTTCTTCTCTTATTTTAGCATTCTTCAACTCTTGCTAAGATTTCTTCATATAACTTCTTTATTGAAATCTCTTCTTGATGCCTTGGGACACTAGCCGGAAGGTTGAGATAGTTGCGGGGTCCACCTACACAAGAAAAATTACATAAAAATGCGCTATAAATAATCGGATTTATGCATGATAATCTGATAATTCGTTAATGTAATAAAATGATAAAATCTAAAAGATGCCGATAAAATTCATACTAATGAGGGGTAAAATATGCAACAATTAACACTCATCAATAATTATCACAGTGTTATCACAATGAATAATAATAGGAGGAATTGGTTTAGTCCACAAATGAATATTAAATAATAAATTTCTAATCCATTTAGATTCCATCGCAGTAGCTCCTAGAGCTGGGAGTTCTGAATCATTAGTGGAATGAGAGATTGCAGTTTGTTTCTTTTATTTCTAAGATACTATAGCACCTCACAAAATGAAAATATATCCACTTGTAGACTTAGAATTATCTAAATCTGAATTCCAGTCAGCATCACTATAACACTCAACTACAGCTGGTTAACTTGAATAACACAATGCATAGTTTATAATATGCTTTAAGTACTTAAGTACTCTAGATGCAGCATTCCAATGTTCAACACCAGGATTACTAGTATATCTACTCAATTTACTCACTGGATAAACTATATCAGGGCGAGTACAATTCATAGCATACATTAAGCTACCAATTACACTAACATAATCAAGTTGAAATACAAATTGACCATCATTTTTCACTAATTTAATACTTGGATCAATAGGACTAGACACAGGTTTATAATCACAATGATCATATTTTCTCAGTATTTTTTCAATGTAGTGTGATTGGGATAATTTAATTCCAGAATTATCTCCTATGATTTTAATTCCCAATATAACATTTGCTTCTCCCGAGTCTTTCATATCAAAGTTGTGGGAAAGAAGACTTTTCGTTTCTTCTATGCATTCCAAGCTAGATCCAAATATTAGTAAATCATCAACATATAAGCATATTATAATTGTTGAACAACCATTAGACTTATAATAAATACATTTTTTAGCCTCATTTATTTTGAAGCCATTAGAAAGAATGACCTCATCAAATTTCATATGCCATTGTTTAGGTGCTTATTTTAGACCATACAAGGACTTTATTAATTTACACACCTTTTTTTCTTGTCCTTTTATGACATAGCCTTCTGGTTCTTCCATATAAATTTAATCTTCCAAATCTCCATTCAGAGAAGCAGTTTTTACATCCATCTGATGTATTATCAAATTATAAACAGCAGCAATAGCAATCAAGATTCTAATAGAACTAATTCTGGACACAGGTGAATAAGTATCAAAGAAATCTATTCCCTCTTTTTGTCTAAAGCCTTTGGTTACCAACCTGACTTTATATTTCTCTATTGACCCATCAGGCTTAATTTTTTTCTTGAGAACCCACTTGCACCCTAAAGGTTTAGTACCTAAAGGTAAGTCAGTTAATTCCCTGGTATTATTGGCTAAAATGGATTCAATCTCATCATCTAATGCTTCTTTCCAAAAGGCAGCATCATGTGCAGTCATAACCTCTTGAAAAGTAGATAGATCTTCCTCTACTAGATAGGTTGCAAAGTTATGACCAAAACTAGTAGCAGTCCTTAGTCTCTTACTCCTTCAAGGTTGAGAATCCTCTTCATCAGGAGTTCCTAGAACTTTTTTGGATGAAAAAAGTTCTGATGTAAATTTAGTCTTAAAAAGAAAAAAGTCTTCAAAGAAGTCTGCATCTCTAGACTCAACTAGGCTTAGGTCTTCTAATTTCAAGAATCTGTAGGCAGCACTATCTTATGCATAGCCAATGAAACACACTCGCATGAGTGGGGTCCTAATTTAGGCCTTTTTGGATCTACTATCCTAACATGTGCTAAATACCCCCAAACTTTAAAATATCTAAGGTTAGCTTTCTCCCTTCCCAAATCTTCAAGGGTGTTCTATTAGTCTTAAAGCGTAAAACTTTATTTAAAATGTAACATGCAGTCAACAAAGCTTCACCACACAAGTTTTTAGGACTACTAGATGCTATTAACATAGAGTTAATAATTTCAATCAAAGTCCTATTTTTTCTTTCTGCTATTCCATTTTGTTGGGGTGTATAAGGGGCAGTACAAGTTCTCTTAATTCCTTTAGATTCACAATAGTTTAAAAAAATCTTTTGAGATGTTTCACCACCTCTGTCACTTCTAAATGTCACAACCTTTCTATTCAATTTATTTTCAACTTCAGTAACATAAATCTTAAATTTAGATAGTGCTTCAGCTTTAGTTCTTAGTAAGTATATATAAGTATATCTAGAACAATCATCAATAAAAGTAATAAAATAGTATTTACCACCTTTAGTCATAGTATTACTTAGATCACATATATCAGAATGAACCAACTGAAGTAATGTAGATTCTCTTTCTACATGCTTAAATGGCTTATGAGTAATTTTTTATTGAGAACACATTACACATTTCTTATATTCATCTTCATATTTACCAATTAGTCCATCATTACTCATATTTTTCATAGTTATGAAATTTATATGACCTAATCTACCATGCCATTCATCAAGTAAAGCAATAATATAAGCAGAAGAAGATGCAAAATTATTTTAAACGCACCCTCACATGCATAACCCTTACCGACAAATACACCTTTCTTGGTGATTACAAACTGGTCGGATTCTATTACCTATTTAAATCCGGCCTTATTCAAAAGATAACCAGACACAAGGTTCTTTCTCAATTCTAGTGAATGGAACACGTTCAACAATATCACTGTCTTCCCGAAAGTGAACTGAAGTTCAACCTTCCCTTTACCAATTACTTGAGTAGTAATGGTAGTTCCCAGAGTGAACTTACAATCATGTGTGACCTTCTCATAGGTCTCAAACACACCTCTGTCAAAGGTGATATGAGTGGTTGCACCAGTGCCAATCCACCATCCTTCGCTCTTTCCTATGCTGACAGCTCCAAACTGTTCTGCTTCAGTAACACTAGCTTGAGGCTTGGTTGTCTGAGATTGTTGTGGACATTTCTTTCGGCAACGACATTCTCTTGCAAAGTGTCCCGGCTTGCCACAAGCAAAGCAACTGCCTTTAGCCTGTGGCTTGACAGTCCTTTGATTTTTACTGAACCTTTTGTTCTGGTTTTGGTTCAGATTCTTCTTCTTAAAAGATGGTTATACTTCTTATTCCTGCCTAGATGTTGAACAAACTTCCCTTTCTTTTCACCATCAACTTGGGATTTAAATTCAGCTAGGTTAATTTTACCACCATTTTCTGCCAAATCCTTTTGATCACTAATCTGGGCTTCTTCCTCAATTCTCAAGTAGCGCTGAAGGCTCTCTAAGGAATAATCTTTTCTCTTATGTCGAAGGGTTTTTTGTATGTCCTTCCAAGTGGGTGGTAATTTTTCAATAACAGTAGCCAATTGAAACTGTTCATCAATTCAGATCTCTTCTTTAACAATTTCATTAATAATGGTTTGTAAATCATGTACTTAAGGAAGAATGGGCTTGTCATCATCCATCTTAAAATTCAATTAACGACCAACTGTATACTTCTTAGCCCCAGAATCTTCTGTTTTGTATTTTTTATCAAAGGCTTTCCAGAGGTCTTTAGCAAATCGGGCTTCAGAATACATATTATATGTGTTGTCTGCTACCAAGTTTAGAATATGGCTTTTGCACAAATAATCATGCTCTTTCCATTTCTTCCGTGCATAAGAGCCGCTTGGTCCTCCCATACTTTGTTTGTTATACTTTTCTTCTTACTTTACAACACTGGCATTATTAAATTATAAAGAAATTAGTCATTGCCTCTCCCATAGCATGAGCTCCAAAGTATCAAATTGTCAACTTGTGCATGCATAGAATTGTGGTATCAATTGCCCCCACCTATTTATCACCCCGCAAAATACAAGTCCCTGATGTTGATTGCCTTGTCTTTCATTCTCGACAGTAACACTTACTACACAAACACACAAAACACACCCCCCCCCCCCCCCCCCCCCCCCCCCATCTACACCTCCAAAGATGGTTCATGTGGTCACCATTCCTCTGCACTGTCATTATTTAAACTTTAAAGAGTCGATAGCAACCAACCTACAAACTTTGGACTCTCTCCCTTTAAGTCGCATCTGATCTTTCATCGTGACTTTAGCTATTTTCTATAGGTCCCTCCTTCGGTTTTCTCACCTACTTAAACGACAACCACACGTCGACACCTAACATATTGAATGCTTGGAAATGCATGTGTGGAGAACAAAACTCAAATTTAGAGACATATTTTCTATGAAAATATTTAAAAAAATTTGTAAACCTATTAATAGTCCGGGCGACTCTTTTTCCTTTTTTCTACAGTAAATTTGATCGAAGGATCGATTCTTTAGTATGTATGTGATATGAAGTTGCCAACAACACTCAACTTAGAGAGTATTGTTGATTCTGAATGGTTGCAATTGTAAGAATCTTCTGCAAACACTATGGATCTATTGGATGATCTAAAGTAGGGTTAGCATCTTCCTCTGTTAATAATCACAAGGAATGCCCTTCTTGTGGATACTCCACATCGCCAAAGGAGTTGAATCTCATACAAATTCTCCTTGGGATTTGGATAACGATTTTGATGGGGAGACTAAATTACTTACATAACTATAAACTTAATTTTTTTAATCTGGATGTATACTCTCTTTTTTGGTAAATAAAAATCTCTTTAAGGAAAAGAAAGCAACATCCAACATAAGAAATTCCAATAAAAAAAGAGAAATACTTAACCACTGCCCTAAGAATCAAAGAAGCCATTTTCCAACTTACATCCTATCTAATAGAAAAACAAAACTTAGCGAGCATATGCGCTTGCACATCATGTAGAGCTCTAGGAATATAGTCAAATTCTATGCAGCAAAATTTGAATATATGCTTGGTGGCATGATGGACAGTGTGATTTTTAGCACCTCTCCAACGCATTTTGCACGTTACTAAGCAGCACATTTATACGGAAAAACAACAAATTTTAGAAATATGTGCAGAAAAAATCGAAATTTTGATGTTGAAGGGAAGTAGTTGAACTCAAGACTTTCTCCATGGAAACCCCCTACATCATATGAAAAAGAACGATAGATTCCATATAAATATATGGGACAAAAATCAAAGAAAGAGTACTTGATGCATATTAGGGTAATTGCTTTGGTGTAATGATACTTAAAAGTGTCATGTGTGATAACACAGATTTGAGACCTACAAATAGCTACTTTGTGAAACTTACAAATAGCTACTTTGTGAAATGTCGTCAAAAATTTGGCCTGTGTCCAGTCTAGATCCTCCTAGGACTTCGCACTATGTAATGACCTTTTTAGTAACTACTACGTATTATTGAATGTTTATGCTTAAATTCAGCCCGTGGCCACACGCCTGGGTACATATTACTGAATGTTTATCGCCCAAAAATCTGCTAGATTTCACTTGGTTCTCTCTCTTGTTAAAGTAAAAAAAAAAAAGGCACCATGGTAGAAATGGATTTTTAAAAGTTGCACAGTATGGCAGTAAAACCCCGCTAGTTATGTTAACAAACATCCATTTTTAGTTGTTTACAAAAAGATACCTATTTTTTTAGGAATCTAAAAACAACCCTATACTTTTTGTGTTTTCATAAAAGATATATTGACTGATGGTCAAGCTTAATTAAAACAACTGTTCCCATTCGTCCTTCCCTTTTTATTACCAATTTTGCCCCTTGCATTTGTCGGAAAGTGAACTAATCTTTTAGACCTCGTCTCTTTCTCTTTTGATTAGTCCACAAATCTTACGGCAAACTAAGTTGGTCCCATCATAATACTGAACATATTATTGATAAATGATTAACATAATTTTATGGATTATTAATCATATTCATTAATCACATTATCAATCAAGTATTACGGGTGACCAACTCATTTTTGAGTAAAAATTGAGGACATCTAGTCAACATGGAGCATCCATTTTGAGCTACTCAGATTTTAGGATTCCACTCTTTCCACTCATTAGAAGCATACGTGAGATCACAGTCTACCCGGACTCATCCGTCGCTACTCTGCTAATTGTGAATAAGCTGCATGTGGCTCCCACTCGCTCCATGTGAACATTGTTTTAGTCTTCTCGAGCCTAATGTGCCAGTAGATCTAATCCAACACCAGATTGATGCAACATGGCTTTCACGGTGACACGTGCCGACTACTAAGGTCACATTTGGCAATAAAATTTTTAGGGAAAACATTTTCGGTTGTCCTAAAGATATGAAAAACCCATGTTTGACAATTATAAATTCCTGATGATTTGAACGAATGAAAATCTTCATTTGTTAAGATTTTCATATCCGACCTCCCCCCATAAGATTTGAAAATCCTCGCTTATACGGATTTGCACACCGAACACCATTTTTCTCAACTATATGCATTGATATACACTAATATCAAGTGAAATCCTCAGCTATACAAATCCTCATTGAGGAATTCTTATTCCAGTGGTAGTAAAGAATCATCATAGTTATGGATTCCAAGCCTATTACCAAACATGCTCTAAATGATTTCAGATGGAGCATTGTTATCAGCCCAACAACTAACGGCAAAAAAAAAAAAAAAGAAAAAAAAAAAAAAAACCTAACCAATGATCATTCAACCCAAGCAAGAGAGACCTGCAAATTGTAGGAAATTCCCACGATTTGCAAGTCTCTCTTGCCTGGGTTGAATGATCGTTGCTCAGTATTTTTTTTTTTTACCCGCTTTGTGGCCTCCTTGTGCAGCTCCAACTAGGGCAACATACGAGAATGGCTCCTTACCTGAGTGGTAAGGAGTGACAATTCTCACCTGGTTGCCTAGATTTTGAGTCCTCGAAACACCACCTCTTCCCGCGTGTATAGGCTTTTTCCCACTTGTGTGGGGTATCATCCCTGTGTGTGTGGGTTGTCACTTGGATCCCAGCCCCCTTAGTTGGATCACCAAAAAAAAAAAAAAACTAGGGCAACACACAAGACAAATAAGAAAATGTTTGAAAAAAATAAAAAGGTTAAAAAGAAATTTGGTACCCCCGGACCCAAAAGAGCCCACAAAAGTGGGAAGAGAAAACATGTCTAGAGATCGATTTATGGGCATCTGGGTGACATGCAACCAAACAATTACCTGAAATACCCAAAAGAGCAAAACAAGTGGGAAGAGGAAGCATTAGTCTCTTTGTTTTTTTTACCCAGCATATGAACATGCGGGTTATTAAAATAGTAAGAAATAGTAGTTATTAAAAAGTCTTAATTCTTTTCAATCGTAATATAGAATACTTGACGTTACACAAATGTGCTATAAATGAGATTTCAAATATAAGTGGGCATAAATTACTAAAACGGTTGGCTTTATGGGCAAAGAGGGACATATAAACTCAAATCTGTGGGGCCCACCTAGCCTCATGCCATTATCGATCATCATACCCTGGCAATACCCAATTTAACAAGAGGTTTCTTTTTATGTATGTTATCTGCAGATAATATCATTTGGTGACCAAAGTCCACATGTTTTTCTACACGTCATCCGTATTCATCATAAGTTAAAAGTGGTCAAAAGTTTTGCGATTTCGAAAAAACATTTAAACTATACAAAATTCCAAAAGCTTACTTTATGCTATTTTGAAAGAAGTTTTAATTTATGTGATTTCGCAAAATTTAAATATTTTTACGCCATCTGGCACCGGCTTTTTTCCATTTTCACTGCCCCGTAACTCCTTTCCCCTATTGTTTTCGCACCAAAATGAAAACACCTTCAACTCATTCGGCGTGTGGTCAGTATGGAAAATGTGTTGGGAAATATTTGGACTCCGATCACAAGACGGGGTTATCCATGGCTTAGGATGAGCATATAGAAATAATCTCATTTAACAAGCATTAAGATTTTACTTTATTTTATTTTGGCCCTAAACAATCTTCATCCATCCCACACGTACACGACACGTTTTTCTTGTCCAACACGTCTCTGTCCATGTTACGGAAGTAGTATGGCATTTTCAATAGCCTAGGCTTAGAAGATCCCAAAATGACTTTTTAAATTCTTATTCTGTGACTTGTTAGGGATGGATGCATACAAGTTGAAGACTTGACATATGGTAGGCAATGATTGATGATGTCATGTGCAATTTGAGTTTTGGCCAGCAAAATTAGTGGATTGCCCTTTCATCTTAGACCCTCAATTATGAATATTCACCTTTTGGATCCTTAATATATGACAAAAGAGAACCATTTGTCCAGCCTTTTGGAAGCACCTTGTTTTTTGGTGGGGAAGTGGACTCCAGATTTCCAACATTGGTGCATTTTTTTCTAATTGATGAGTACCATTGAATAATTGTGAACTTGCGTTTTGAATTTGGCCACATAAGGCTGATGCCTGAAGGGCTGAAACTAAGACTTAATTGAGCTGTGAGAAAAAACTAGCCTGTGCTTGGGTTTAGGGTTAGTTTCTTACTAGAATCTTGACAAAAATTTATCATGACGAGGAATTCATGACGTGATATGATGGGTTTTCATCTTACATTTGAAAATGTCATATTTTTTCACCCAAAATTTAAAATTTATAGCCACCTAGAAGATTTTAAATGACCTTTAAAATTCTTGAAATTGTGGTTCTATTTTTTCGGTGAGATTTTTAGATGTTTAAGTACAAATGAGCATTCAGGAATTCTAATAGGTTTGAGATTTCAAAATTCTGCAAATAGAAGTTATTTGAATTTCAATGAAGAAATAGGGCTAGTGTTCAATTGGGTTGTACACAGAGAATTTTACTTTTGATCTTTATAATGTGATCAATTTAAAGGTTCGCCTATTTTCTTTTATAGTGAAATTTGGTGAAAGCAACTGCAAGAAAAGAGAGAATTTTTTTGGTAGTTTTCATTTAAAGTAAGGTCATCATGATGTAGAGCTTCACAAGTTTACTCGAGTTTGAGCCGTTTGTCAGAGAGTTTACATAGATTGAATGGCTAATCTTTGGAGACTCTGCTCCACTATGTTGGGCATGCAGTCACATCCTTAATAATTTAATTGGTGGGCCACACTGTACATTGTTAGCCCAAATATTGAATCCTCTTGAACAAATATCTCAAAGTGGAAGGCATATTCAATGCACACTCATGCCATTTTTATATGGGGAGCGCTATAAAAATCTATGTTCAGGTTTTTTTTTTCAAAAAACGCCCATCCCAATTGGACCTACTATGGTGTATGTTAATCATAGAATGCCACTGGATGGAATAATTTAGATGAGATCTATCTATTTGAAAATTTTCAACTTCATTAGATTATCCTAACACTTGATTCATGGTCCCAAAGTTTAATGGTTTTAGAGACATCTCTTTCTTGTGATTTTAATCCAATGGTGAGTAAAAGTTGGATGAGTGTTAAATTTTATCTTTATGCCAATTCACGGGAGGTAGTATATGTGAACTAATTGAATTGGCTTAAGGTGGGCTCCACACCTTAAAACAAAGGAGAGTAAAAATGAGAGTTTTTTTTTTTTTTTTTTGAGAATTCCATATATATATATATATATATATGGAAGTACTCTTATGAGAGACACTCTCACCAACTTTATGAGAGATGGGTGGGGGCCCTTGTACCCTCACTTCCATATCCACTCTCACCAACTTAAATGCAAGGGCCCCCACCCATCTCTCATAAAGTTGATGAGAGTGTCTCTCATATGAGCACTTCCCATATATACATATAGGAAAATATTCATATGCATTTATCCCTCACAAAAAATGGTGAGAGACACCCCTTTTGGGGGTGTTTCAAGTACAAGAGGTAGTCCTACCTTTTGTATTTGAAACACCCCATACCTCTCTCTTGTACTTGAAACACCCCCAAAAAGGGTGTCCCTCACCATTTTTGGTGAGGGATAGATTCACATGGAGATCCCCAATATATATATATATATATATATATATATATATATATTATGTTGAAAGCTGTGGATCAAAATAGGACCCAACCAATCAGAGAGATCTACCTAAAAAACCATAGATTGGGACCCATGGTGGACCCAATCCCTTTACATGTCTCAAGCATTGTATTTGGAAAGGACCGGAATTCATGCTCTTTTGTCCACTTGTGACTTGACATTGTGGCAACATATTCAGCGGTCGTCCACGACCCAATTGCAACAAATTATACGGACGGGAATGCGTGGTGGAAATTTTCCTTGAAGAACGTTGGATTCCTTGTCCATGATGTCATTTTTTTTTTCAAATATAAAGAATGATGCTGATGGAGAAAAAGGAATGAGCATCTATTAAAGGTACTTTCTTTTAGCATAAAGGATCCCTATTCATTATTAGGGTTGGTTGGTTGAAAATAAGTTTTTGGAAAATAATATATA
This sequence comes from Umbellularia californica, assembly GCA_028538565.1. Taxonomy (NCBI): domain Eukaryota; kingdom Viridiplantae; phylum Streptophyta; class Magnoliopsida; order Laurales; family Lauraceae; genus Umbellularia; species Umbellularia californica. Next base: position 83,079,913 of record JAPQWN010000002.1, read on the forward strand.
TATGAGAATATTCATTTCCTCGCAAATATATATATATATATATATATATATGTGTGTGTGTGTGTGAATAATACTTCTATGAGAGTAACTCTCACACTATTATGAGAGTAACGAAGACCCTCATATCCATATCCAATGACAAAAGTGATTCGAGACGAACTCATGGTTTGCCCTCGCACCATTAACTTGAGAGGCGTATTAGCATAACTAAAGATAAGGTTCAATTGAGAGCAGCTATAGCTAAGGATGAAAGATATACGTGGAATGATTTTTTAAAAATCAAATAATACTTATCCTTATCTTCTAGACAAATGGTGTAATCTGTAACTTCTCTTATATATATATATATATATATATATATATTTATATATATAATACAATAGAATCCTCTCTCAATGAATGAAAGAGAAGGAGTGAAAGAACTCCTTTGAAACATAAAAGTGCGTATGAAACTAAGGTGCCAACACCCAAGGGCATAACTAGATATGTGTTGGGCAAGGCGCAAGAGAATTCACAAGCTAGGGTTGCAACTTTGGTCGGGCCAAACCTAATCCTAATTAGAAAACATAGATTTTCAATTAAGTTTCGTTAGTCCTTTGTTACTTTTGGTTGGATGAGACCTAAAAGGATCTTATTTTTTAAAATATGGGTTGGGCTTGGGTGAAGGACTCGGACAACCCAACCCAACCCAACCTAACACCCTTCTAACTCCATTCTTGACTAATTTGTTCCAATGGAACTAAATACATAGGAATTATTGGTCAAATGATCTTCAAAAGTATGAGGGGTCAAAGCGGCGAGGGGTCAAAAGTATATAATGGAGATGCGAATGTGACCTTCACTTTTCTTCTATTTTCAACCACTTTTAGAACTATGACATTTTAAGTGTTCTTTGATAAGTCTACTATTTTGTGTTCGTTTAACTTAAAATCAATTTAAATGGATGATACTTGAGTGATATATACGGTATGGTATAGGTTTTTTTTTTTTTTAGTGTTTGATTAAATAAATTTTAAAGCTTTTTTCCTCTTTTTAAAAAAGGTAACCAAAGGGCAATTGCTCAAATAGACATATAAATGTCTAAAGCAGTTAGATGTTTTTTGCTCTCTCTCTTTTTTCTTTTTTCTTTTTTAATTCTCCTATGCAGTTTTTATAGTATGACAAGCTTGGCTATATAACTTCTGCTTTATGAAAAATATGATTGCAAAAGAAGAAGAGAATGTTTCTACCTTATTTATAGTAGACCTTTCTGTAACTTCGACCATAATAATTATATGGCTATACTCTACATTTAGTCTATGATAACTTTTCCCATATAGATAAGACAAGTTTGCCTTTTCTAACTCAATCATACATATCAAACAGTTTATTTACTTTATTTCAAACAAATGTGTTTGATTGAGATAGAGGTGTGTTTATTTGATTCAACTTGACTTGCCAAACAGACTTTTAGAGTTATTGGAGTTGAATTAGATCAAACAAATGAGGCCCTTAGGGCCTATTTATTAGCATATGTTACTTATGCATTTGATATATAATAATTATTGTCATAACTAGTTAATAATATCGATCCAAGGTGAATATAAAAACAGTGATCAAACTCCTTTTTTGGAAAGTAACTCAAGAGATGATGAGAGTTGAATACCTAGCCACCACCCTAGTAATTCAGATCCTAGGAAAGTCAAGGTCGCATCTATATTGTTGCCTTATATTATTCACCTCCTCCCCACTAAACCTCATATCATTTATACCACCCTATTTAATAATCCAGTGAGGGAGATCATTTGACATGAATTGCTATGTATTCAATTCGTATGTTTTCTAATGCAAACAAATTAAACAAGCTCTTTGTATTTATATCCTCCCGAATGTAAAGGTAGCTTTTCCCTAAACCTTAGATCTCTTAATCCCCAATCCACTCACTCTCTCCATTATCGTTGCCAATTAACTAGGCTCCTCTCTCTCTCTCTCTCTCTCTCTCTCTCTCAAAATGAGGCTCTACCCCCCATGCTTGGGTTTTTTGAAAAACAAAAAACATGAGTGATTAATACTTGATTTAAGGATCTGGGTATTTATTTGACGGATTGATATGAGGGACCAATGATTTTTTAATACTAATTTACGGTGCATTTGTATGACGAGAGAGATCTATCGTAGAGAGGAAAGTTGTTCTGATTTTTTATGTAGCACCTTTTGGTTATTTGGTACAACACATTTTCCTCTCAATCAAGGAAAAAAATGAATGGGTTTTCCTTAGTAGAGGATTTCAATTTCCTATGTAGGCGACAAGGGTGTAGGATTCATCCCTCATGCATAAATAGAAGTTCTTAGAGAGTAGAATTCTCTTGCTACACAAACGTTCCCTTAAGATTTAGTTTTATAAAGTAAGGAAACAAAAAAGCAATTTGCCCATTAGAACTCGAAACAAAAGTCAATTATTACAAAAGCTCTTCAATGCCTGTCCTCGCTTTTTTTTGCATTATTGCAATAGTTTTCAAATGAATACCTTAGAGTAATTCCAAATAGAGAACATCTCCCATCTAATTTTGATGCCCTCTTAATCACCATAACCAAATCAAGAATCTAGATCCTCTGTCGCAACTATTACACAAAAACCGTATAATACATGCTTGGGACTCCATCTTGAAGATTCCATACACTCTTGAATGCCTCACCTCACTTTTTTTTTTTTTTTTGCATTATTGCAAAAGTTTCTAAACGAATACTTTAGAGTAATTTTACATAAAAAAGTGCCCCCTTTGTAATTTTGATGCCCTCTCAATCACCATAACTAGATTGAAAACCTATGTCATCTTACATTAGAACCTTGTAAAACATGCATGTAACTACATTTTGGGGCCCACATAGATATAATTTGCATTGTTCAAGATAGGGTTGCAAATGGGTATCTGATTCTCCGATTACTCGGAAGTTTTGACCTATAAAAAATCGGGTCTGGAACCTATTTAAGGTTCTAGTTTTTAAATGGGTCTAGGTCCGAAACCTAATTTAGGTTCCGATTGATAAACGGGTCTGATTCCTGGTCCATAAAAGTTATGGCCCATGGACCTAAAACCCAACATATAAGCCTTTAATATTGAAAATTGTACTTAAAAATCAACTTTTTTTGGACATCTTTATGTATAATATTGGAGATTTGGAGGTAGTAAACTTGATGCACTGTTATAAGCTAAATGATATGCTTTTTTTAAGAATAATGAAAAATAAAGAGAAATTAGAATTGATTTTGGAACTAGATCTCAGTCCTCTAGGTAGACCCAGTTTCGAAATCAGATCTGGGTTTTCCTATCGGAATCAGGTGATAAGTCCTTAAAAATGCACATTTTTTTTACTATTTTTGGTAAGTTTAAGGACTTATCAAGCCAAGAAAGCCTCATTTAGTATCATATCATGATTCTATGCATTTTTTATCCATTGTAGTGCATTCATGCATAATTTGCTCAAAAATCAGCATTTTTGCATCAAATCATGAAACCTGCTATGTTCGGAATTTTATTTTTCAAATGTGTTTTCATTCATCTTTTCATGAGAGATGGGCCCACAGTCATGCATTCATGAATTAAAGGTAAATTTGTCTTTTCACATAAAATTCATATATTTTTTTGGCTTGCAGGAAATGAGAAAAAGGGTCCCACACATGCACATGTGTAGGTCACATATATGGGGCATCTAAGAGGGGTCCACTTTCCTTGTACAAAATCCCAATTGCATTTTTTTGAAGATAATTCAAGATAATCAAAGAAAATCCATAAAGGGCCAAATCAAGAAAGAAGATTTCCAAAGAGATAAAAGTAGAAAAAATCCACACATATTGGGCATTCAATTTTCTCTTGATTCCAACTTAGAGTTTGCCATCTCATGTATCTCTCATAAATGTCAAGTCAAAGGAAGATTTGCTAAAGAATGAAATATGATAAGTGCATGAAGATAGAATGGAGAAAAGAAAGGAGAAGACTTACCAAGTGAAGAAAATTCTTACAACAAAGTAGGGACTAGGGAGAAAGAATAGGGCAGCCCATACCCTATTTAAAGAGCCCTTGGACATCCACTCCCTTTCATGAAAGAAAATACCCCCTCACTAGTGTAATTCCTCCACCATTCTACCCATCTCATTTCTCTACCATAACTCATCTCTCTTCAAGAAGGTTTATCCCAACTTGAAGCTTCAACTAGAGAGGTTCCTTTCATCCTAGTATGTAGTTGTTTTGAAATTTTATTTCTTTATCTTTTATGTAAAAACATTGCATATTAGTAAAAGTGTGATTCTTTTTATTATTATTCTTTTTCTTAGGTGATTAATGCTTAAATTGTGTTTTCCTTGTTGTTGTTCTTGGATTGACAACCCAAGATCCTAAGGGCATGAAATAAGTAAATATGAACCCGATTTGAGAATAAAAGAAAAAAAAGCACACTGATCACACATTTGTTTATTGCAATTCCCATACATTTACTTTTGTTTGAAAAATTCATACATTTAATTTCTTGTTAATGCCACACATTTAAATTTTATGCCATCCACACATTTATTTTCTTTTACACTACACATTTAAATTCAAGCACTTTTTGTTTTCTTTTCTTCTTATGCTTCTTATATGCTTATGTGAATTTTTATGCACAGTTTATGGTTGGAACTAGTTAGCATTGCATGCATATTCATATTGGTGGACTCTCTTACATGTTTAAGTGGCTGAGGAATTTAGTTAAAAAAATTTGAATGATGAAATCCGGCCAAACATAGTACTAAATCTCAGTTCCAGCATATAAATAGTACTTTCTGCACAATTTCAACAAAACTGCAGAAACAGTTTTTGGCGAAAAGTTTGAAGTGGGTAGATTAGTCAAATCAAAGTATTTTTATGTGAAATTTGGGGAAATTGAAGTTTAGCATGTGTTCTATCACGTCCCAAAATCTTAGATAAAAAAGATTTCAGGAGGTTGGTGAATCAACGACTCAAACATGGCTGGTCGGACCCACCTGCGTGCAGAATTTATACACAATTTTAGTTTTTTAGGTCATGTTCATACACTCATATCTCTTTTGTTTTAAATTGTTTTTAACTTCCATTTTTTTTATTTGATTCATGCATTATTGTAGTTCAAAACCCAGCCATTAAACTCAGTTTTAGGTTTCATTAGATTAGGAAAAATCATGCATAAAAATAGCCCTGCATACTAGTTTTTTTTTAGACTTAGAAATTTCTAATATCTCATGGCATACATGGCATTACTAACTTTCTAACTTTATGATTAGTTTCTATTTTTTTTTTATTTTAGATTATTTAGATAATTTCCAGAAATAAAAGATCTTTCTAATTTTTGTTAATTGAAGATTTTAACTTAGGAAGTTTCTTGAGATTTGGAAATTCTAACTTAAGGTATGATTGACTTAATGCTTTCTAAATTTGTTATGATTTGAAAATCTTTATTTATTTGGAAAGTCCTTAACTTTAGGGAGTTGATTAACTTGGTGAAAAAGTAGGTTGTTTCCTTTTTGAGTAATTTGATTTGTTACTAATCTTTGTTGAACATGTTTTGATTAGATTTATTTTGTTTCTAATTTAGTTTTCTAGTTTCTAATTTGATGTTCTAATTTGTGTGTTCTTTTGTAGCAACTTGTGATTCATTTTAGATTAGGCCTTTAGATTTAGGAATTTTTATTTTTGGAAATGTGTTTAATTTTAATTTAAAGTAGGAATGATGAATGTATTTTTCTAGATTTTAAGCTAAAATTAAATTTTATTTAGGGCAGGTAACAAAGTTGGAAAGCCTTATTTCTAAAGCTCCCCATGGATCGACCTGGCCTTACCAGTTATTACTACAATCGAAGCTCTGCACTTGGAGCCGCGATTATCAGGTCCGAAACCAACAAAATAGGTTCCGAGTCAAAATCGGATCTGAAACTAGAACCGTTATTTTGAAACAGGTCCGGGTCTGGGTCTACTATGGTTCCGATCCGGAACCATCCCGTTTGTAACCCTAGTTCAAGATGAATGCCATTCTCTCCACTGATATATCTTCAAGCTTCAGTTCAAAAGAAGTAGGTCTCATTATACAATTGATCACCAAGATGTAACCATGATTGACACCACATCAGTAGTGATGTCACGCCAACACCCTATCACGTTTCTAGATGGGGGTAACTTTTTGAGAATTTATAAATCCTCTAGACAAAAATTCTATAATTTTAGTAAAGAAACAAGCCCTTAGAGCTATTATTTTACAAGAATTCCTGACAAGAAATTGGTAAATTAGGAACTCATAGACATGTTGTGATGGTTTGTCCCCAGGCATTTGCATATGCCATATATCTTTACTAAATTTCAAATTTCTAATCACCTAAAAAGTCTCAAATAAGGTTTAGAACTTATGGAATTCTATCATCTTTGCTTTTTGCTCGAGTTTCTAGATGCTTAAGTACAAAGGGGGGTTTAGGAATTTCACATGCGGGAGAGTTCACCCCAATACGAATCTTTTGAATTCCAATAAAAAAAACAAGGCCCACATGGAGAACCTCCCCCATCTAATATTGTTGCCCTTTCAATCACCATAAAAGGTGTTACACAACATAAAGGATTTGGGGATTAATTATTAGCAAAAGAAAGAGATTTTTTGCAATTTATTTAGAATTTGAAGTCACTTTATATCTTGGTAAAAGTCAGCAAGCCTTTTATTAAAACAAACTTCTTGGTTAATACAAGAGAGAGGAGGAATCACAAGAAAATGATTTAAAATCAAACTTATTTAAAATCACTAACCATTAACCAATCTAATCTTATCTCTAGCAAACCTAGTAGCCTAAGGCGATCGATCGCTCATACCATAAAATTTACCTTTACCTTTTATTAATACAAACTTTGCATTTTGTTTTTGGAAAAGGAATCCTAATAGAATATTAGAAATTCAACCTGATCTAAAATCTCTATCCATTAAGTAATCTCAGCTCATTTCTATAAAATAAAATAAAAAAATTAATGGTTCCCAACCATTTGGTATGGCCCTTTAAAAGTCATTTTACATGGAGTCCAAATCTTTTTATGATTTCCCCCACGATGCATGGTAGGCTGCCCGCTGTGACGTGATGGACCTTGATTGGTTCACTCACAGTCACTGTGGAAGAAATCCTCATAGTCACCGTTTCATTTTACATGTGTGTGAAGAACTACATCCTACGCAATCAACAATCAAGGCTAATGGATTTGAAGATCTAGGCATTAATTTAAAGATTTTGGCAGTAATTTGATGATAGAAGATTCATGCATCAATTGTCCAAATGCACATCTTCCTGGTCTCCTCTCATAAATTACATCACCGGCATTGCTTAAATTTTTTTTTGACTGAATAACAGGGCTTGTGTCATATAGAAGTTGACTTGGACTAGGTGTACTTCTATCCGGCATAGGACCGGCACTGGCTAAACTCTACCTGAACCCAACCCAACCTGCAGCCCTCAGCCGGCAGATGGCCTGGTTATTTGGGTAATCAACTTGGTCTCAAAACAAAATCCATCTTAACCCGTCTCTGGATCTTTTGAGGACTTGGCTTTCAGTAGGACCCACTTATTGAAAATCTTAGCCGCTCAAAATATAATCCCCCCCAATGTATTAGGTATCCTCAAATCTTGCTTTAATAAGAGTTGGTCCCACTCCAAGATCAATTGTTTGATTAAAAGCATGATTAGCACAATTTAAGCATAATTGCATATTCATTAGGTATTAAATTTTTTTTTTTTTTTTGTTAAATGGTAAGTACTACAATGGGAAGAATGTTATTTGAGTAAAATTATGGGATAGGTGTAAAATAAAATATCAAATAAAGAATAAAAGAAAAGAGGGGGGATAAGACTAAAAGAAACTAATGTGACAAGAATTTATCATGTTGGGTCTTTTTTGGGTATAATGTGACATTTTGTCTTTAGACATTTGCAATTGCCATATTTTTTTAAAAAGTATTTCAAACTTTCAGCTATCTAAAATGTCTCAAATGACCTTAGGGATTCTAGGAATTCAATCCCCTTTGCATTTTCGTGAAATTTTTGGATGCTTCAAGTACAAGGGAGCATTCAGGAATTCTACCGTATCTAAGAATTTCAAAATCCTCCAAACATGAACTCCAGAAATTCAGTAAAGAAATTGACCCTAAACGATAAAAAAAATTACTCCTTTCCAACCTTATAGCTTCTTTTTTTTCCCTCATTAAGTACATTTTTAAAGTATATTTTCATCATTTAATATATTTTATCTCAACCCCTTTTTTATATTAATTTGACTCCTTCTATCTTACTCCACTGCTCCCATCCAGCGAAGAGACATGTCAATGCCATCAAAAGCCTCAAAGGATGGGTAGTCTAGACTCTCTCTAACAAAGAAGGAGAGATGGATCAAATCAAGAATCAATAAGAAAGGAGAGAATCAAACCAAAGAGAACTAAATCACATAAAAAAAAAAGTAAATTTTTCAGAGCCTAATACTTGACATTTTGTAAAAAAAAAAAAATGAAATCTTCCTAAAAGTGAGCACTTTTTTCATTGGACCCATTTCTTCTTCTTCTTCTTTTGTTTTGTGAAAGACCCCATTTCTTTTGTTGTATATTAAATTGACCCTTCACTTGTACTTGTACTCCTTGCCATCAATTTTCCCAAACCAAACCAGGGAGCCAAATCCAATCCCTTGAAGCACCATCTTGGCATCTACAGTCTGCACCCAAACCGCGTTAACTTGTAACCCCAGTTAGAGAAAAGAAAACCCCAAGTGGCAAAGTCCAGGTCAAATCCCAAGCTCCCTTCTTTAAATCATCCATTACAAATTCCCAACACAAACACAAACAGCTTTCCTTCCTTCCTTCTTTCCTTTTGGGCATTTCCTTCTCTTTCTTTTCCCTTGAATTTCTCCCTCTTCCTCCTGTTTGGCTACCTGTATTTGTATTTCAATTCAACCCCCCATTTCCCTCACAACAAACAAATACAAATACAGGTAGCCTAGGCTTACGCCTATCCTTTCTTCTCTTATTCTTTCTCTTCCTATGGCCATGGAATCCGTTCCCGTGGAAGAGCTGACGTCTGGAGCCAGCGGCAGAATAATTCCCGTGTTCCGCAATCTACGCAGAACCATGCTCTCTCTCCGCGCTCTCCGCCGTATCTTCATCTTCTTGCAGTCCTTCTTCCTCTGGTTCCTCCTCCTATTGCCCGGGAACCGCCGCTCCCAGTCGCCGCCGAGAACCGCCTCGCCGAAGCGGAGGTCGGGCTTCAGGAAGGCGGAGGAGGAGGACGTCTCCAGGCGGCGGTCCCTGGCGGAGGAGGTGGAGATGGTCCCGCCGTCCGCCTACGGGAGTGCCCCCTGCCGGTGGAGCACCTCTCTGTTCTTCGGGTCGAGGAGTAACTCGCTCTTCTCTCGGTCCTGGTTTCCGCCGTCCGGCGAGATGAAGTAAGGTTTCGGATACTTGTTACAAACTTGGGATTTTGTTTCTGGTTTCTTGTTTTTATTGATTTGGTGTCTTTGATTGGTTGGATGAGTTTAGGGTTTTGATGAATTTGTTTTGGTAATCTCTTAGTTAATCTGTTTGGTTGGATGTTTGTTTACATAAAAATGATTTCATGGTGATGACCCACTTAGTCCCCGCTTTAGCTTGATCGGAGGATTTGGGTCCGGATAGATCGGAATAGAGAAACAGAATTCATGTTTTAGTAAATGATTTGATGGTGATGAACCACTTGGGCCCCACTTTAGCTTGATCTGAGTATTTGGGTCGGATAGATCGGAATAGAGAAACAGAATTCATGTTTTAGTAATCATGTAGCGGCACTCAACACGATCATCATTATAGCTTGCTTTTTGTGCATTGATCAATCCAACCCAACCCAACGAATCAGTGACTACTTTGAGCTATTGTGGTTTTGAAATGCAAACGGAGGCTTGTCCAAATGGTTTCCTAACACTTGACTACTTTCCATGTTAGTGTTGGTTTTGGCTGCCATCATCTAGTAGTCTCTGTCCTGATCATCATGGTAGTGTTGAGATGACTATCCTCCTTTGCTTTTCAAAAGTGGTTTTGAGCTGCAGATGGTTTGAAAGTAGTAATTACATGATAACAGCTAAGCATTTTTGCAGCAATTACATGATATCATAATTGGCAGGATACTGGAAGCAGGATTTGGACCAAACTGTAAAATCTGTGCAATTAGAGGTGTAACATTGCCTACTTGGCAACACATCAGCACGTACCTCAAGAATTATTTGTTGTCCTTGTGTTGGGTGTTATTGGTACTGTTTTCGCCTTTGACAAATACTCTTTTATCTATGGTTATTTGCTCTGTTATTCTAAAGGTCCATATGCCTACTTCATAAATGATACTCAGTATTTGCTAAGAAATGGCCTTCTAGGAAAGGGATTTGAATCTAAGGTGGAGATTCGCAAGGGATTGTCAAACCTCCACCATATGAAACCAATTCTTATGAATTTCATAGCCACCTCTAGATCTCCATTCTTGACGCTTCATCCCTTTAGTACTCCAATGATAAAAGTCCATTCCCAATGAATTTATCCGAATTTACTCAGAATTTTGCAACTAGAACCTAACTAGTATCATGGATGAGATAAAAAAAAATGCTGTGAGTCAATGGAGGTTGTTTTCCAGCATCTCTAGAGGGATTATAATCAGAGGATAAAGTGTTTTAGCTGAATAAAAATTCATAAAAATTATTTACATTGGATCCATGACGTATTTCTGCACCTTCTTTACAAAAAATAAAACGACAATAGCCTGTTGCACAGATGGAAGGTGCTCATCGTTGCAACCAAAAGATTGTGGGTTCAACTCAAGTGACCAATCACAAAAAAGTGAAAACGAAAAAGGATTGCACTTTTTTACTCTTTACCTATTTTTGGTGTATCATTAAGAGCCTCCCATTTTGTATTGGTAATCGTTTAATGAATCATCATCATAGTGATTAAAAAGAACAGGCTTCCGAAGAGAGAAGCTCACAAGCTTTTCTTTCTTGGTTTTATTTTTTTGTTTTTATTTTCACTTTCAAACGATAGTGAGTTCATATTGTTAGTAGTTGGTGGTCAGTCATAGCCAAACTTTGCGGGTAAACCTATATCCTTTTTTTTGTTTGGGTTTTTTTTTTCCCTCTCAATATTTTTTTTAATTTATTTGGATGATCTGTGACATTGAATATTGTATAATCTACTGATCATTACCAGTCAAACCTTTGTTTTGTTTGAATCTCCAAAATCAGATGAGCATCCCCTGATACTTGGGTAATGTTAAGGTGATTCATGCATTTGAATCAGCCTGTGTCCAGATGCGCCCCACCAGCCATGAGGCTGATTTTGGCTGGGATTTGGGTCCAATCGACAAGAGCTGGATACTGATCCACTGTCCATATTTCTTAATGGGCTAAGTTGGGTCCCAGCACTAGGGCCTGTCACATTAATTGGCCTATTTGGCTTTTAAAACTTACGGAATATAGGATGCGTGTTATCGTATTACTGTATCTGTAAGTATGTACTACTAAAGCGGGAACTGAAAAAAAGAATTTCAATTTTGGTTATATGTCTTTTAAAGTAGCCATTTATGGTTGAGAATCTAGACTTGATCCAAATTTGAATTTGAATATTAAACTGGGCATACTCATGTGCCGATTATTTCTTTAACTGTTTTGTTGTCAGATTTCGGTTTTGAACTTTGATCTAAGCTGGACGTCAAACCGGCTTCACTTTAGTACATTTGAAATACAATCAACACAGAATCTAAATTCATATCCATGAGGATCTGGCAGATTCTGATGTGTTGACTGTCACCATAGGTGTTAAACTATGAAAGCTAGTATCTGCTTCATGTTGTTAAGCTGAAACATGGGTTGGACTAAACCCGAACATGTCCCGACTCACATATGCCTTGACTCGTACTGACTGGTCCCTACCCCTAATGGATATGGGTTGGGTCAGGCCGGGTTTGATAATAGAATTTTTTATTTTAAAATATTATAAGAAACATATTAAATTATATATTTTCTCTTGCATGCAACTTGTAACCGAGTTTGAAACACTCCCCCCTCTGAATCTGACATTGGTAAGAAGGTTCCAAATTCATACCATCTGGACATGGAAAAACCACCACGAAACCGGCCCCTAATAGGAGTGGCTTTGTGTGGATAATTAGGGGCGGCTCAGGGTGGGCAACTCATTTAACCCAACCCTTGCCATCCCTATGTTAGTTGCACTTAAAACTATCGAGACCATTAATTCACCTTGCCAACCCAAATTTTATGTTAATGACTGGATTATTCTTTTAACAAGCTTCCACTCAAACTGTGAAAGGAAAAAACAAAAATGAAAGTTGAAACACAATCTACCTTATAACTTAAGTGGGTCATAGATAGCAAACCCGTTAACCATGTAAGTCATTAATTGGGTCTTGTTTTAGGATAAATTAGAGAAATGTGTTCAAGTAACTGTCTTTTTTTTTTTTTTTTTTTAAAGAAATGTAATACATATAGAGCCTTCTTTAGAAGCATTTGAGGCTTACGCCTTGAGGTGAGGCTTTCCAAGAATGCCCTGCTGCACCTCACAGCATGCTCCTCAACTTTGAGGCATGGCTTGCATTTAAGGCATATTTGTTGCCATATGAGGCACACACACCAAAGTAAGCATGCATTTCATCGTGCTCCATATCGAAGGAGCATGCTATTAAACTTAATTTAACCCTATTAACTCATTAGAAGACTTGTTGACAGTCAAATAGCTATCACTTTATCGTTTTATCAATATTCTTCTTATGTAATATTTTTTAAAAAGGAGTGCTAATGAGGCTATTCATCGTGCTTCGGGCAATTAGAACGCCTAGTTGCTTTACTCGACAATGATTTAAGATGAACTGTACTTGTTCAGACCATTGATTTGTTTGTACACCATAGAGCCAAAAGGTTTGAATGCCCCTTCTGTCCTTTAATATCAGCTATTTATCATAGCAGAATCACGGTGGGGCCATCTCTTTGAAAATCCAAGCCATTCTCAAATTAACACAAGATAAATGATAAATGGGCCCTAGAAGTTTGAGATAAATTAAATGCCCTACCATCTCATTGAAAATCCATGCCATTCTCAAATTAACATAAGATAAATGGGCCCTAGCGATATTAGCCTTAATTTGAGAAATTAAGTGTCTCATATTTGAGCACTAAATTATGATAAATCATATGTCCATCTAATAATTACATGAGCCCTAGCCATATTTGAGCCCTAAAATGAAATAAATTAAATGTCGCACTAATAATTATATTGCCCTAGCAATATTTGAGCCATGTGCACTAGCCATATTTGAGCCTTGAATTAAGATAAATTAAATGTCACACTAATACTTATGTGGGCCCTTGCCAAATTTCATTCTAATATATGTTTCAATATATTTTTACATATCATATATATTTATATTTTTCCAAAATATAATTCCAAAACGTTTCGCCGAAATTTCGAATCGACCAAAATACTTCAGTTTGGTGGCCAAACTGAGACACCGTTTGAAACGAATTTCTCAACATTAATATCATTGAAAGGGTCTTCTTTTTTTCTTTGTTTCCATTTTTCTTTTTCTTTTTTTAAATAGTAACTTGTATTATTCAAAAGCTTTACAGTATAAAAGAATTACACCAAGAAGCAACAAGGGAAACCCAAAGGGTCTTTTTTCAAATATAGGGAAAAAACTGCTTGGCACTCCAGCTTTGTGGATCCAATTTTAAACTCTTTTACCTGTACTATAGTAAGCTTTCATTCCACTTCGTATTCAACTTAATGGCATTCTTTGCATTTTCAGGGGCATATTGATTATTATACATGGACTCAATGAACACGGGTAACGGTTTGTTCATTTACTTTTGTGCCTATTCCTTTTTACAGTTTGTTTTGTCATCTCTAGGACTTCAGTAGTGTGGATCTTGAGTCATTCTTTTTCATTAATAAAAGGAATTTATAACTGCTTCTGTCAAATTTATGTTACATCTATATGGTTGTTCTCTGATTGACTGTTTTGTGGCCATTATAGTGGAAGGTATGCTCCCTTTGCTATGCAGCTGACATCATGCAACTTTGGAGTATATGCAATGGATTGGATTGGTAAGTATCCAGGTTTTTTTTTTTTTTTTTCATTAGAGAAAACCTATTCCATTGTTTCTTTACATTTGTTAAAGTTTTACTACTGTGTAGTTTTATCAATCAATGCATCACAAGGGAGAAGAAGAGCTAGTTCTATCAATTATAGTGGGGCTCAGTATTTTACGAGTTTGGTCAATAAACTATCGATAGTTTAGATGCAGAGGCTTTTGAAATTTAGATGCATGCATATTTGTCTGTAACAATGTGAATGTGCTACTATCTGGAAAAAAGATATCTCCTTTATCAAAAGAATAGTGTTGAGCTCTGGGATTAAGGTTCTCAGCAAGCTGAGCCAGCTGAGCTCATGAGTTGATCAAACTGAGCCAGCTCACGTGTCTGTAGAGCTTGATTTGAGCTTAAGCCGAGCACAAGCTTGGTCCAGTAAACTTGAGTTGAGCAATGGTTCTATCAATCCGGGCTCCGGGCTTAATGTTTGCTATGTTCTTCTTGGTTAGACTCCACCCCTCCCTGTTCCCCCCTTTTTTTTTTCTTTTGAATTCCTAACATGCCTTGAGCATGCAACCTCATGAACCATTGAGCACCTTTCAAGTTCCACATATGGCGCAGGTTGTTATAACTACAAACTCCAAGGTACTCTGCATATCCATATTGCGTCTTGTTAAATACCCAATCTTTTGATGTATAATTTCTTATCAAGCTATAGCCACACCCTTATCCTTGAAGGTAGAGTGAAGTTTGAAAGTTTAATATGCATTTAAAAAAAAAAATGGTTCCCTAATATCGACATTTTTGCAACTATATGCTATAGAGTTATATATCATCTGCATTGCCAAAGCATGCATACTAATTCTTAGTTCTTGATCCATTTAAAGTGACTTTTTGTTCTTTTCATCTTTTTAGGCCATGGCGGAAGTGATGGGCTTCATGGATATGTACCTTCGCTTGACCATGTTGTTGCTGACACTGTGAGTTCTTTCTAATGCTGTATTTACTGTTCATTTTTCATTTTTTGGTTGGCTTGTTGCTACTGTGGTGGCTAGTATGGGTGTCTTTAGGTTATTAGCAGAGCAAATTGGAGCTTGAACTTTGTACCTCATGGCTCATACTATGGAGGAGGTATGCCAAACAATGGACCAGCCATTGTTGGCATATCAGCACTTATTTTATTGGCTCCTTTACTGGAAAGTGTTGATGTCATGGTGTTACCAGGACTGTATTGATTGTGATTTCCCTGCCAAATGATTGTTCTGAAGTTTCCATCTTGCTGATCACTTGTGTGTTCCTTATTTTTATTATACAGGGAATATTCTTGGAGAAAATTAAATCAGAAAATCCTGGCATACCATGCTTCCTTTTTGGTCACTCGACGGGTGGAGCTGTGGTTTTGAAAGTAGGTCCATGAAACTTTGCATCAGTAACTGAAGATCGAGCTGAAATGTTACATGTTTCTGATATTTTGTCATAATGGTATTTTGTAGGCAGCTTCATCTCCCCATATTAATGGAGTGATCGAAGGAATTATCTTGACTTCACCAGCTTTGCGTGTGAAGCCAGCACATCCGATTGTTGGGGTAATTATATTCTTTTTGATACATAGAAAACCAATGGTTTAAACGTCGGAAATTTGAGTTGTTATCTGCCAACTCTGGCTAGTCTTGATTGCATTGCACTGAAGTTTTGGTTTCAAATTAAAAGATCTGTTGACATTCTTTCAGTGTATGAATTTAAAGATATCGTACTTGGTGGTTTTTAAAGGTCTTGATTGCCCTGCCATCAGTCCTGTAAAATTGCGAGTTCAATTTGTTGAAAAACTTAGAAACTTCACCATTTAACAATCTGTTGAATGAAATATGATGGAATTAATACATGATTGAGGCATTCTCTTGTGTCTTAACAGGCTCTAGCTCCTTTATTTTCTCTTTTTGTTCCGAAGTTCCAATTCAAGGGCGCGAACAAGAGGGGCATTCCTGTGTCGAGGGACCCGGCAGCTCTGGCGGCCAAATATTCGGACCCATTGGTCTACACTGGTCCTATAAGGGTTCGAACAGGCCACGAGATCCTTCGAATCTCCTCTTTCCTGATGCAGAACATGAAATCTGTCTGTGTCCCATTTTTTGTTCTTCACGGAACGGCCGACAAGGTTACCGATCCTTTAGCTTCGCAAGATCTCTACAATGAAGCTGCTTCAAAATTTAAAGATATGAAACTCTATGAAGGCTTCTTGCATGATCTTCTCTTTGAGCCTGAGCGCGAAGAGGTTGGCGGAGACATCATTGATTGGATGGAAAAGAGACTACAGCAAAGGACTTGGTAAAATCCAGTCTCATACATCTTGTTACTGTCTTATCTGCTTCTGGGTGGAAGGAAGGGGGTCAAGGTGATGAGAGGCAGTTCATGAATGCCTCGCTAAATGAAATCTCTGTATAAAGGGTAGCAAATATATATATATATATATATATATATATATATATAAATTAGTTCATGGGGATTCATCCCATGGTCTGGTAATATGCAACTGTATTTTGCAGCAATGCTGTTTTTCATGTCTCCATCTCCAGCTCGAGCTCGTGAAGTGGAGATCAATTCACTCTTTACATGATATACACCTAAATAATAAGCTGCTCTCTTTGACTGCAATGGGTATGTTGTTTGGAGCATGCAGTGCACAATTTATTTGATTTGTGTGAGTCTACTGTTATTTAAATGATTCCATAATCTGTTAACGTGATTATATCTCTAGTTTACCCTTATATACTTATTTGTTGGCTGTGTTATTGTAAGAGTAACTGACCAAACACACATTGTCTGGAGGGGGAGCTGGTGCCCTGCCTGGACCATGCTATTATCAAACTCTCTCTCCTTAACACTCCATACGTATATGGGTGAGGCTCGGGTTAACATCTCATTCAAAACCAGCCTCATGGGATTTTGCCAGCTTTGGATCACAATTGCAGGTGTTTGCGAGCCATTGATGAATGATAGATGGTTCATTGAAACCCACTTTGGTGGCTAAGATATTCGCATTACAATTGGAGGGCTGGAACAACCCTCATCCTCAGATATGGAGAGGTGAGGGAATAGCCCAAGGTGAAGGCATATAGGGGGCAGCAAGTGTGAATGAATGGTCAGAAACTCAGAAGAGGTTGTAGAGATTGGGGATGTCTTTTCTGCTTAAAGCTGTCCATTGCCTATGTGGGATATCATCTCATGCCTCTCTTTATGCTGGTTTCCATGCAGACAAAACAAATGAAGAAAGCTCTAATTTTTAACTATGTTTTTGCATCTGTGAACAAAACATTTCAATAGGAAAACTCATGCCAATTAACTGTCAAAAGCAACATTAAGTGAAGAATATATATAAGGGAAATGTGGATATATTGAAAATTCTTCAATCCTATCAAGTGAAGAATGCTAATATAGCATATTGTTGCAAAATATAGCAAAAGAGCACACATTAAGCTTATTTTGCAAAATATAGCAAAAGAGCACACATTAAGCTTAGGCCGAAATTTAAACCAATATGAGAACAAAAGTATTTACGATGAAGTATATCCATTCAATCTCGAGCTTCAAATAATTAATGCATCCTAATATTGATAAAAAAAAAATAAAATCTTATAAAAAAAGAATGCTATATATTTGTTATTACTATCTGTCATTTTGCTATATATCAAAATTTTGAAAACCAGTGAAAGTGGTAAAGAATTTGAAATCGTGGGAGCAATGTACAACTGAACATTTAAATATATAATTTACATGTTTATAAGCTTATGCCAATAAATTCAACGGGTCGTCATATATGTATACTTTAATTTCTTCTTCTTCATATTTTGATACAGAGGTCAAATTTTAAGAATGATAAATAATATATTTGTACGTTTTAGATTTACTTTTCTCTTAATAGTATTTTTTTAAAATTCTTAAATTTTAATGTATATTCATTTTTGGCCGGGCCTTTGTTGCTAGTTTCAAATCATTCATGGCCTAATATTAATGTAAAACATAAGTTCGGGCCAAATCAAGAGGACGGTAAACAAAAGGGCAAGCCACGCGCTTTCCCAAGCTGATTTTTTACTCATTTCATAAAACCACGCGCTTTCCCAAGCCAAAACCTACTTTAAATTCTGAAAGCACAGCACATATACAGAGAAGCCAACACCAAATGCAAATGAGTTGGATCCCTCACCATATTGGGACTGCCACAATGAATAGATTGTCACCCACTCTCTTATGTTTTTTAATTATGTTACATATAAACCCATCTGTTTAGGACTCTGTGGGCATAAACAGACTTAACTGATCATATAAATAACATAGATATCCCCATGACATGTCTTCTGTTAAATGAAAACAAGAGTACATTACCAACCCCCCCAAGATAGTTATAATAGATTATTGATATCTGTCTAGTTCTCTGCAAGACAAGGCCCTCTCAGGCCAGCATTATTAGAAATTATTTGAGCCAAATCCCACGTGGGGTTTAGTATTCTATCTAGTGGGCCCTTTTCTGATAGGTGAATGTTGTATCATTTAATTGATTAGAGAATCCTAATCACTACATCAATGTCCTGTCCAATCAATTTGTACCTTGTACATAGCTTGTACAAACATTTTTGTATGCTTTTTTTGGTTTTCTTTTTGAAAAACTGTGTAGCCTACTTCACCAACCTACATGCACATGGATGGTCAGATACTAATGACATAATGTTGATTATCATCAACCTCATTATCATGGCCTCCTTATTCAATTTAAGTTGAGTTGGCGTGGTACTGTTCTCACAGTAAAACTCAAAATATGATTTGACAAATGTCTACACATTAGATTCCGATCAAAAAGTAAAAGGGAAATTCTATATGCACCCACCTATTTTGCTGAGCACATCCACATTTTTTCTTCATGTGTAATTTTTTTTTTCTAAAAGTGGGTATACTCAGCAAAAATAGGAGTGCATATAGAATTTCCCAAAGTAAAAATATCTACACTAGGCTACTAGTGTAATGCCACCCATCTTATTTCTTTGGGATTGGGACTCACACATGTATGGGAACAGCAGGTGGTGAAGTAAAACCCCAATGACACATTATGTCACATTTGTGTAAGCATCCATTGAATGCTCTGTACCTTTTGTATAACTCCCATAAGGAAAGGTTTTTCTATAGTTTCATAGAAAATCAAGCCAAAAATAAGTTTTATATATATATATATATATATATATATATATTATCAAACAGTCAAAACTAAAACTCCATGGAAAATCAGATCACCTTTTCCACATAAACATGTTACACAAACGTGTCTTGAAATAGGAATGGAGGAACTATCGAGCAAAAGGATCAACCATTTTTAAAGCATCTAAATAAATGAATTGCGTCATTGAAGATTGTCCATTGAAAGTGTGGGTGCGTAACTCCGAGGGATAGCTCAGTTAAGTCAACAATCACGGCATGCTCTTGGAGATTAAGAATTCGAAATTGTGTTATCACATTGAGGCCATAGGGGATTTACTCGGCTCCACTTAGACCCGAAGGAATTAGTTAAGCCCAAAGGGTTGGAACACCCTCCAATATCCCAAAAAAAAAAAAATAATAAATAAATAAAGTGGGTGCGTACGTGCTAATATTATATGGCTGAGATCTCAATGCGATTTAATTATCAAGACCAATGCATCAAGAGCTAGCATAAAATTGAGCATTTACACCGAATGCCTCCGGCCGTTCATTCTGCAATTCTCTCATGAAATGGTTCCCACGACCAAACAAAGGTGAACTGCAGTCTCTAATAATAACAAGCCTCTCTTACCTAATAGAAACTTCTATTATCTAATACAATCCTTGCATTAAGGTATTTGAAGTAGACCTACGTACCAGTTGCTCCATTTCTCCAATTAATTACAAGGAATGGACTGTCCACCAAACCTTCTTCTCAAATGGTGCTTTCCGAATAAAAAGTTTTAGTACAACTGTCAGCACCCCAAAATCTATATTTGGATTCAAAGAAACAGTTCTGTGACCTCCAAATTGGGGTATAGGAAAGGTAGGGCCATTTCTGCTGTTATAGTAATCTGGTAAGAGCCACAATAGACAGGCAGTGGAAGAGAACCATCTTCCACTGAACAATCCCATTCATTGACCTTGGCAATGGAGAAAGTTGTGTTGAGGAGTGGGTACCATCAGAGGGTGAGTATTGAAAAGTACTTATGCTCCTCTACTGACGCCTCATTTTGGTAGAAATGGTTAGATGAAAAATCAACCGGGGCACGAGTTCAAATCCTTAACTTATAGGCGTAAGTATGGAAGAATTTGTTGGGTCCATTAGCCCTATCATATGCAAGATGACTTGAGATAATCTAGACAATTTGCGTTGCTAGCTGTCTATATGATGTAAGGCTCTGAAATAAACAAGCAGGGGCATATGGACCCCGCTTTGAAACTTGTTCCAATTTAATTTACATATATATCCAACCTGAAGTTGACTGGACAGGCCCAACTCATACAAGGGGCTAAAATCATCAACATAGACAGGTGACTCAAAATGTGAGTGCATTCAATGAGGATCAATATTAATCCTTACCCTTGTAAGGAACAACAGCTAATACCTGAACTGTGAGCAATATATAAAAATCTTTCTGTCATATGTTTTTCTTAATATTTATAATATTGCATGATATACATTTCCTCTTATTTTTTAACATAATACTCGGATAGGCAAGTATTCAAATATGAACCCCAACTGAATCAAGACTCGCTCTTGGACTAGATCAGAACAAAGCCCCACACCTAATGTTGTTTGGCAGTGAATATAAGCGATTCACATTAGTCAAGAACCAAAGGCGCGTAGTTCAATTGGTTAATAACCCCATATCTCATATAGCTGCGCAAGTTTCGGCTTTGAATATGCTGTAGGCTCCTTTCCCACTAATGTGGGCCTTTTCCGTATGTGTGTTGGCTCTCTTCCCACTTACATGGGATTTCTCCCTGCATATGCAGGTGCTTTCATTGGTCCCAGCTCCCTTGAATAGGGTAAAAAAATAATAATAATTAAAATGATTAACATGAGTCACTTGCTGTTGCTCTCACTCATGTAGTGCGTGTGTGTATGCACGTGTGAGTTCAAATCTCCGATAAAGCTAGAGCCAAGAAGAATAGGAAGATTTTCACAAAGTGCCTTAAACTTTTGGATTATTTCAAAAAAAGATAAAAATCGAAAGTTCTCAAATTAGGATCCAAGATTTCCACAAAGTCTTCAACAATCGGCCAAATTAAGTGTTTTCCAACTGGGCTTCTCCCAATTTTTAAAAAGATTAAAATGACCTTCGAGTTTTGGTCTTTTTGAGAAAATAGGGAGAAATCTTGCCACAAAATACTTAGACTTAATTGAAAAGTTTGTGGAAAACTTGATTTTCATGTCCATTTTGAAAGAAGCCACAAACTTAATGCCCCTTTTTGAAAGTTTCCCAAAAAAATATATACATTCATGCATGCCACATCTGCTATTCATGAGTCCGCACGTAATATTTGCATGTGGAATATGCCCACAGGAGTTTTATGACGGCACATATAACCACTTCTTTCTTTTTATATTTACAAACAACCACTTCTGTTAATATAATAATTCCAGTTAATTATTCTAGCTGGCAATTACAGGCCAATTTTGACTTGATGACAAGATCTGTGAAGAACAAAAATACCTCTAAATCTAACGTTGCTCAATTAAGTCCAAGAAATCAAACTTGATTAGACTAACTTGATAGTTCATGTTAAGTCATTGAGTTTAATTTATTCCAATCAAATTAGTTTCTGACCTGATTTTCAATTCTTTTACTCCATAATATGTTGATGAATCTCATCGTCCACTCAAAAGTGGACACTGGCTACCCTGACTCACACACCATATCCTTTTCCAAGTCCGTAACCGATAAAATTAGGGATCAATCCTTAGTTATTTTTACATATGAGTGATGCATCATGAGTGAGCTTCCGATGGATTGACAAAATATTGTCTACATATCGGGGTGACTTTTGTGATTATTAGTTTAAAAAAAAAGAGAGACAAATGAGCGTAATTTTAAAAAGGTACGGTTGCTTAATTATTCATTAAATCCTAAGAAAGATTAAATGAAAAGCTTTAAAAAAAAAAAAAAAAAAAAAAAGAAGAAGAAGAAGAAACTCACTAAATAACCCATCATTATCATGACTAATCACAACCTAATCCACTAAAAAACCATGAATATTACTTGGGTCCTAACCCCACTAGATGGAATCAATCTGAGCCATTGATCATCATCTCCTCGCTGGCCTCCAAGGCCGCCATCCTGTTCTGCAGCCTCAGCTGCTCGTAGAACCTCCCAATAAACTCCTCCGCCTCCCTGTCGACGTGGCAGTCCTCGTCAGCATCCGCCACCGGAAACGGAGAATCCGTTATCCTCAGCTTCCTTACCGGCGGCCCCGGGCTCGGCCCAAAACCCGGACCCGGCGACACCACCGACTCCTCCCAAATATCGGTTCTCTGCATCTCCAGCGAGTTCTGCAGGGCCGACACGCTCTTCCCGTCGTAACGGTGGTTTTTGCGCTTGCTGAAGTGGAAGGGGAAGGAGGAAGAAGGATAAGCTGGGCTGTTGCTGCAGCTGAATTCGTACTCCCGCGGGGCGAGGGAGGACACGTGGCAGTCGTTTGAGGTGCAGATGGAGGTGGGGTGGTGGTGGTGGTACAGGAGAGTAGTGATGGCCTTCTTGCCTGCGATCTTGCCACGTTTCATGATCAAGTGTAGATCCACCATTAGTTTCCTCTTTGAGATGATGCCTTTGAGGACCATGTAATACATCATCCTTGCAATGCTCCATAGTCTCTTCCCTAGTCTGGAAGGAATCGACTTCTCCATATTCTTCTTTTCTTCTCTGAGAGAGAGAGAGAGAGAGAGAGAGATTTGTCTGATTGAAAAGAGGAGAGGAAGGAGGTATTTAAAAGAGTAGTGAATGTGAAAGAGATGAAAACAAATGCTCAGCCAACTGACGGGGGAGAGGGTGATTTAAAGCGAAGTGAATGAATGTGGAAGAGTTCAAAACAAATGATTAAGTCAACCCAAGGTTTAAAAAAACCAGAAGGTGGTGGGGAATTGTTTGGGTTCTTTGGGTTGTTGGCTTGTTTGGCAACTCTAATATGAGAGTTAAGTAAGGTAAAGTTCTTATTTCTCAAAAAAAAAAATCACATAAAAAGTGCTTTAATTCAAATTTCCCACCACATTTAAAATTAAAATAAGAAAGTAGCCTTATTTTTCCACTATAAGACAAAAAAAAATCCACTTTTCAATAAAAAAAAGTCAAAACGATTTCATCACAAACAATAAAAAATAAAATATCATTATAACCCACTTAAATTTTATTATTTCTTCAAAATAACCTTTACTCTACTCAACTCCCAGTAAAGCCCCCAGACAGCCTCAACTTCGACTTTGACTTGATTTTTAAAAATAATAATGATCTTTACCCAAGTGGGGGTACATGTACAAGTCAGTTTGGCTGAAGGGCACTATTGTCTCTTTGAAGCTTTCTTAATTTGGTGGATGGAAAAAGGATCTAACAGCTATAGGGGATGGCAATGGGTTGTGTTTAAATGGCATCATTAGCCCTAACCCGCCGCTCCTTTTACGGGTGGGTTTGCTAGTGGATTGGCCGGGTTCGGAAGAATTCTAAGTTTTTAGATTTTGATCCAGGTTAGGTTCGAAACATAAGTTTCAATTGCTCTTGAATCACCTTGCCCTCTTTTTCTTGCATTTATATGCAATCAAATGCACAAGATTCTACTAGTGAAAGCAGGAGTAAGCAGTGATTAGTAAATGGTACATGTTTGTGAAATCCAACCCGACCCAAATCTGTCATGACTCGCAAGGCGGATTTCGTATCACAGGCTCTAAACCGGTCATGAGTCTAGTAGAGTATGGGGGCAGGAGCCGGATCCCCTGTGGGGTGGCACATTGTTTTTGTAATTTAAAAATGGAGTTGGCTTTTAAAGACAACGCCGTTCTTTGATTTCAACAAGTTTATATGTCATCTCCTGATTGGTCCAAACACGGGATCCAGATTCATGGGGGCAAGTCTTGTGTCAGTCGGGCCAGATATGAGTTGCCTTATGATCGAATCTGGTCTGACCTGATACTTTCCCATCACTAAACAGCTCATTATCGCGGCTCACTGATTTCATAATGAGAATCAAGTCAAGATTTTAACCTTCGAGCAGACCGCACTATGTGTATATGAGGTCTAACTTCACTTGGATGCAGTCCTATTGCTGGGAGTACAATGGACGGAAAGGTCTCTTTAGATATAGAGGTTTTTTCTAGATTCAATCCAATCGTGGATAAAGATTAAATAAGAAGGTAAGACTTAAGAGTTTGAAAGGAGCTGCACTGATCAATTATGTGGGCCAAATACAATAAAGATTCATTGCACATGCAGATCCCTCATTAACCCAAGAATTCAGGTAGTAAAAACCAAGATGATTAAGTGCATGTTCACAATATCAAACATGACCACGAGATCAATTTTCACCCGTTGGATCATCACCAATCTCTAGATATGAGGCAAAAATGTGAGCTATTGGATGTAATTTTGTGGATTATGTGGGCCCCAAACACAAGATCCAAACCGTTAGATCTCTTTAAAAGGTTGAGCACAACCATAGGGTTAATTTTCATGGCCGAAAAACCTTGTGGATCGTGAGAAATATGTGAAAAACTCTCAACCATTATTATTGAATTTAACATAGATCATTGCATTACCAAACATCTCTTTTGATTCTAGCCTCTTTTGCCTATGACTTTTTTTTTTTTTTTTTGTTGGGGGGGGGGGGGGGGTGTGTTCTATTTTGAATGTTCTTTAAGAAAAAGACTAGTGATCCCAATCATGGCCTAAGTTGTCGTGTGTAGAGATGTATAAAGGTTAGAGGTTGGATATAAATTTCCTATTTATTTATGTGGCCAAAGTGGAGAAGGGGCATTAGATTCATGATCCAGACCATTAATTAACTTCATCCTATATGTGTTGAGCTGATTCCTCTATTGTTACCGTGCGATTGGGGGACCTTTACTTACACTTTGATGCCATCAACTAGTCCTCTCACTTGGGACTCCCTACCTTGGTCAATGAACGGAGTGGCCCATCCCATCAATGATCAAAGGGAAAAGACAATCCTGGCCGTCCAATCCACCAACTTTCTCTATTGCAATAACAATGCAGCAGAAAAGGAAACTGGTGTGCTAAAATGTGCACCGACACTTGGTTTAATGTCGGGAAGTATCCATGACCATGAAAACATTATTAGCCACAATTGGTTCCAAACCACTAAGATACGAGGCTCCAGTCTACACCCACAACATTATTGATCCGTTTTCACATGGCCTTTGGGTTTGTCATTATCCCCACAAATTATCCTCAAACCTGACCTTTCTTTGCCTAGTCCCAAATTCAGGTTTTTCAACAAATGAGCCCCACCAAACCTTGCGTCCATAGTGATAAAGACAACCCCTAGCAGTCAGATTGGCAGCCAGCAAATAGTTAAAAATTGCAGGAAATCGACTAGCATCGACAGTGGGTTATACAATCCTTGCTCTGTGAAGCATTTTCTATCACAATGTAGGGAGTGATCAGTGATGGGGTGTGCCCCAGAAGATGGTATTCCCATCAGACGATCATAACCCTCGATTCTAGGGCATCAAGACTATATTGGGGTGAGTTTGGCCTAGGATTATAAATGGGTCGGTTACGGTTTGGGTCTATGGTAGACCCGGAACCGGAACCGGAACCTTTAAGGAAAAGGTGGAACCGGATCCGGACCTGGAACCGTTTCGGAACCGGTATCTTGGCTCCAGAACCGGAACTAAAACCATATATGGGACGGGTCTCGATCCGGGTCTGGGTCTAAGTAGAGAATGATATTAAAAAAAAAAAAAAAAAAACCATCGTTTTTAGGAGAGATTTTCAAAAATCGAGGTAATACGTCGGATCTCGGGTCCATGGGTCCGAACCAAGGTGGAACCAGACCCTGTCCCATTTACTTATCAGGGCCTAAATAAGGACCCAGACTCGTTTGTTAACGGATCTGAACTTCTGGGTAATCGGAGAATCGAGAACTCATTTACATCCCTAGTTTGACCTTACGGTAAAAGTATAGAACATCATGCATGTGTGCAAAGTAAATCAGAAGGCCAATTGTCAAGAAAGTCATCCTTGGCTATATCCTGTATGAGTAAAATTTTATAAAACTAACATCATTTGCTAGGATAAAACTGGAATGACTCAATTAATTTGAGATTCTGAGGATTTCCTCATGAAATAATCTAGAAAAATGCAAAATGAATGTGGATTATTGTGACACTGAAAGGGCCACGTACTTTAATGGGGATAATTCTAATGCGAGGGTCTTACGTACCAGTCCGGATATGCTGAGGCTTTACCTATGTCGTGTCCAAGGTGAGGGCGACCCATGGTGATGTGATGGACCGTGATTGGTCCACCCACAGTCACCATAACTTCCATGGGTCCCCTCCCTATTCTTGTTATTGGACCACCAGAACCGATCAATCAAGCAAGAAGATAAGGCCAAAGCTTTGATTGAACCACAACATAGCTGGCAGAGTGGAAAATATAGAAAGGAAAGGTCTCTAGCAGCCTATCCCAGTTCAATCAAGTTGCAGCTGATGTAACATGTTTTATATAATGCTGCATTTGGCGGTCCGTCCTTATCTTCTTTTTCCTTCACTGGAAAAGTATATGTTATTCAAAATCATTGAATCTGATTTGGTTTGGTAGAGTCATTGTTTTTCGATTGCTACATGATGTAAGAGCACTTTTTGGCGCCCTTAAAATACAATCAAACGTATCAACCATACAAACTATAACACAAGTTGAACAAAATACCAGCACTCATTGGGTAATAAAAATGATCATATCTTCCTTATCTTAATGCACTTTAAGGCACTGTTTTGTTTTGGATTATAGATTAAATAGGAATTGAAAACTCTAGAATTTATGGCCAAATGATCGCTCACCAAAGGATTATCAAAGATGTGGAGTACAAATGACATACAGTGAAGCTTGGGGGGGAACACAAGGCAGCAATATAGATGGACCTTGACTTCCATAGAATTTGAATTTCTAGGATGATGGCTGGATAGATATTCATTTTCCATTTTCCGTTTCTTTAAAGGGGAGGTTATTTTGATAGCCATTTTTATCACACCTTTGACTGCGTTTTTAACAACTTTTGACAGTACTTCTCACGTAATTGATTTTGATTGCATTCCAACTTTGACAGTACTTCCCACGTAATTGATTTTGATTGCATCCCATGCACACAGGCTCTAAGTCATCATATTCATGAACAAAGCAAAACAAATTTGGAGAACCGGTCTCATCACATTTCTGAGTTGCAAGGCCCCTCCTTTCAAGTTGGGTAGAACGAAAAGTCCACATATTTTTTTTTTTTAATGGTGAAAGATTATATTTATTTAATGAAAAGTCTACATTGATAA
The DNA here is from genome assembly GCA_028538565.1 of Umbellularia californica. Lineage (NCBI taxonomy): Eukaryota > Viridiplantae > Streptophyta > Magnoliopsida > Laurales > Lauraceae > Umbellularia > Umbellularia californica. Next base: position 83,107,568 of record JAPQWN010000002.1, read on the forward strand.
AACAAAATAGAGTAAATAAAAAAAGAAAGAAAGAAAGAAAAACCCAAATGATGCCAATAAGAATTATAGCTCACCAAACGTTAATAACTCATTCCAAGTAATAGAACTTGTCTGCCTTTCAATTGATTTAACTGCTACCTATAGTTCTGTTTTTGTTCTGCTTCAGTCTGACCATGTGATTTGATTTAACCACAAGAGCAGCCCCCTGCTTCTCGCAGAAAGACCACTGTTTTCTCTTTCAATTATTTCCCTCTGGAATTGGGTCTTATTTATATCAATTATTATTATTATTATTGAGATAGACTTCTATATTCAATAATTAATTTAAGGGGACAGCAATTTCTCCAAGTACTAAAAAAGTTCTGCAAGTACTGAATGTGAAGTTAGAACCTAACATAATTAAAAAAGATGTTTTCAAAATGAAGTAAAGATATACAGATGAGAAGCATGATTATATTATCATATGTTCCTCAGAGTCCACACTAATCGCTATCCGACTCATCTCCAGAATCTATGTTTGTTGGTGCATTCTTGTAACCAACCATCGCTTCCTTGTAACGCTTCTGATCAGCCCGTCCCATAGCCTCGTAAGGCTCCTTCTCCTCAGCTGCATGCACAGACGACACTTAGTACCATAATACCATAATCACATGTAATGCGAAGTGTTTTTTTTCCTTTTTTACATTATTTCAATGCAAAATAAACGAAAGAGATTGCATTTGGGCGAAGCCTCCCATCTTCTCAATTGGTTCCTCAGAGAGTAGCAAGTTCGCCCCCAAATCAGAAAAGTCAATGGCTTGCATATATTACAGGTACCCTAATAAAACATAATATGTGGTGAATTGAGCATGCACTACTTCATGTACATAAAGATGTTTGCATGTTTATGATGAGTGTCATCTACAGTTCCACACTATCAGAATCCAACGCATTGTTGTCAAACAGGTTGGGTCCAAGGTGGACTTGAACCCATTCATGATTAAAGTTGGTTAGACTAGGCCTTGATACCTGATGGGTCTCGTAACTCTCTGTGTGCAACCCCCCCCCCCCCCCCCCCCCCCCCAACCCCCACCACACAAAAAGAAAAATGTGTGCGTGCAAGAGTGTATACTACATATACGTTAAATGGTCTTACCACTCGAGCTGGCTGGATGGGGCTTGCTGATGATCCGACCAAGGGAGAAGGGAGGATCCACTCATAATGGGCCCAAATATCAAATTAAGGGTTCAGTATCATGCCTCTAACCCCTTGATACATAGCCCACAATTTTAATGGCTTTATATATATATATATATATATATATATATATATATATATATATATGGGAGGTGCTCCTATGAGAGACACTCTCACCAAATTTATGAGAGATGAGTGGGGGCCCTCACTTCCATATCCACTCTCACTAACTTAAATGAAGGACCCCCAACTTAAACGTGAGGGCCCCAACCCATCTCTCACCAACTTGGTGAGAGTCTCTCACTAGAGCACCTCCCCATATATATATATGGTTATCTGGTGCGCCCGGTGCTCATCTTGCGCACCGGGGGTGGGGCCCACATGATGGTCCATCTAAATGGACCCCACAAGCACAACCCCACTAAATTTCACATGGGGCCCACCTTTGCACCCATCCGATGTATTATACACCGTTGCATCGACCGCACACCCATCCAAATGGACTGTACAATGTTAAGCTTGTGGGGCACAAATGGAGGTTGTGATGATCAGGGATGGAGCTCATTTTTTGCTGAGATGAAGGTCCAAGGGAGATCTTTCAATCCCCATAGTTCCATCCGAGGTGGGGCCCCGTGTGGGCCCCACGTCGAGGCGTGCACCGAATCAGTACATCTGTGTGCGTGTGCGTGCATGTGGTGTGTGAAATTCTCAAAAAGGCCCCCTTTTTCTACCCCACATTTTTTTTTTTTTTGGGGTCATGGGAGCCATGTTGAGTCAATCTAGTCTTTTATAACACACTACCCCCCATGAATAGTCACAAGTCCAAGTATGACACTCATCCAACTTTTCCTCACCATTGGATTAAAATCATAATAAAATGATGCATCTAAACCATCAAGTTTTAGGGCCATGGATCAAAAGATTAGATCATCTTATGGACTCAAGATTTTGCACATAGGTAAGCCTCATATGGATCTTTCCATCCAATGGACTTCCATGATCATCATGCATCGTAGTGAGCCCAACTAGGAGGGGCGTTTGCTCATATTACAAAAGACAATGAGTAAAGTTTGCTTTCTCAGGACCAGTCATATAGCAATATAGAGGGAGGGAGAGGAGGGATTTTAAATCTTCAAAAGTACTGATTTGGTTGGTTACTGAATGCGCGGATAGCAGTGTGACTCCTCCTTGGAGATGCTCATTTGTGGATAATAAGATCAGAACTAAATACTGTCCATAGAACGGTACTTCATACATGAGCTAAGCTGGGGGGTAAGGGGTCGATGGAGGGAAACACTGCCAAGTCATGGGGTAGCTTTCTGCTCCACTGGATTTTGTACATCACTATTTGCATATAATATGTACGCTCTCGCATTTTTCTTTTAACTTGCTTTTCATTCTCTCAAAAACAAAAATGACATTTTTGTGCACTTCATAAATCATTGAAAAAATATCCCGTGGGCCAGTATTAATTTGTGTATTTGTGCATATGTCCCCACATGCATGGCAATGCATTTGGGATACATGCGGTAGTAAAATAAATAAATACCGTATAATCCTTATAAAATGCCCCACATGTTTATGTACCAAGCACATGAGCACTTTCATTTTAATTTATCCAGGAATACAACTCAGCCAACAAATGCAGGTACAGATACATGGAATCATGCATAATGGAATTTCTTCAATCAGGACCCTTAATAGCTTCATTAGTCCTATAGGCTGACATGGAAAATAAAAAGAAACAGAAGTTGAGAAACATACCTGACATCTTCTTCCACCTCTCCCCAAGAGCCCTGCCTATGTCTGTAAATGATAATCCAGGACTGCCTTTCTTCACATTCTGCAAAAAAGAAACACAAAAACTCATTCCCTACTGACTGCACTGCAACAAACTGAAAAACAATTCTGCAAAAATAAACATGTGCCCACTGATTAAAACAATACGTTCTTCTCTTCTTCTTTTTTTTCCGTGTGTGTGTGTGTGTGTGTGTGTGTGTGAGAGAGAGAGAGAGAGAGAACAATTCTTCCTCAGACTATACAGCACTTTCAAAGATGGTATGAACTGATTTTTTTTCGCTTTTTTCTTCTTTTTTCTTTGCAAAAAATATGCAATAATTGATAAAAGTTTCCTAAAGAAAGAAAATCACGATAAGTGATTCTCTTATGTCTTAATTAAATATGCTATAAACAAAAAAGGGTTCAAAGTGTGCATATTGCAATGATTAGGAGTTTATTTGGCAGACCACCAGTGCAAAGAAATACCCTTATAACAAGTCTACTAAGTTTTAGAAAACATATTATAAGTTGTGATGAACATAGGAGTTCAACTTAAAATATAGCAACACAACATCTATGATCCATTACTATTCACCATAACTTACGTCTCTTTCAGCTTGTGAGAAGAACATGAAACCCGACATTGCCCTCTTGGGTGCATTAGGGTCCTTTTTCTTCTTTTGTTTTCTCTTCTTTGAACCATCCTCATCCCCATCCTTGGATTTCCTCTTGGAAGAAGTCTTTGGAATGGAGTCTTTCTTAACTTCCTTCTTCACAGGTTTCTGAAGTGGCAAAATAAGATCATCAAGACAAAGTGATAAATGTTAGTCCATTCAATAAATAAATAAAATCTACAAATACTAGTGGATGGCATCAACAAGAAGAGCTAAATTTAAACCCAATCCCTGGAACCAGTACTGTCAGATACTCTCAAACACTTGCAATGCAGGATCTTTACTTCCCAGCGCATCAGAGAATCAAACCTTAAAATTCGGAAACCTTGATAATAAAGTTACCGTTGAAAAGATATAAAAACAAGGAGACCCTATTTGCTTACTTCTTTTTCATCTCCACTCTCACTAGCATCAGAATCATCTCCTCCAGAATCATCAGTAGGGGAGCCCCCATCATCTTTTTCGGCAACAAAATCTTCATCCTACAAACAGTAAAAATATATAAATAAGTGACTAACCAAATGAGAACTCATATAAGATGCACATAACATAATGGATACATGAATCTGTAGAAATAGTACCTCTTCATCACTTTCATCACCACCAGCTTGATTTTTAATTCGCTCAAGATGAGGATCTACAGCATCATCATCATCGTTCTGCAGAACAGCAGTAACACCATTTGCAGTTTGCATATCTCCAAAGTTCATGATTTTCAAACCCTTTCCACTGAAAATAGAGAATACCAAAGCCGCCACCTTTTTAGTTGAAAGAGTAGTTTTGACAATATGGCCATAATAAGACACAATAGGTTCTTCTAGAAAAAGTATAGGTTGACAGTGACTTACCTAATGAAGTCAAAAAGAGTGTGATATTCGTTCCTCTGGATGTTGCGGAACAGATGTTCTTGCTCGTTCTTCAGTTTTACAAGAAGATCAAAATAATGAGATGACATAGTTGAGCCACCAGCACCATGTCGCTCAAACTCAACATATTCAATCTACAGAAAGAAATAAGATGTCAATTCTCATCAAACGAATGCATCCAGCACATACATGCTGAATTACTGAATAGAGATAATTCGCATAACAAAAAGGTATAGGGAAAAGGTACCTCGTCATGGAGAATGAGAGTGGGAGGTTTAGGCAGAAAGAAGAAGCCCTTCTCAAGTGGGTACAATACTCCATCTTCAGCTTTCAATGAAGACTTCACTGCATAGCCATCTTGACAACTGCGGAACTTTCCTGGTCTAGTAACTTTAGCACCAGATAAGCCACGCAATATAGTAGTAAAGACTTCAGGAATTAGCCCCTGGGGATCAATAGATATTTCAATCAGAATAGCTGCACATATAAACAGTCGACATGAAATTGCAAAGTGTTAAAGTGAATCCGAGGCAATAGAAAACAAATGTCAAGGACATGGAATGTCCAGGTTGATGAATTGTATTAAAACAATAAAATGCCACTTTCACCTTTGGCAACATGTTTCCCCGCTGTTTTTTTTTCTTTCAAATCCTTTCAAACCCTGTATCTGCCAGTTCAGAACTGTATTGCTACTGCTTCTTAGGAAAGGACTTAACAAGAGAAGTTCAATATTTATTTTAAAGCAATCAAATGCCACTTTCACCTTTTGTAAGATGTTTCCCCTCATTGTATTTTATCTCTCAAATCCAGTATCTACCAGTTCAGAACTGCATTGCTACTGCTTCTTAGGAAAGGACTGAACAAGAGAAGTTCAATATTTACTTCAGCAGAAGCCAGAAAGCAATCAAGGGAAGAAATGTGAGGCAGAAAGGTGGCCTCAGAGTCTCAATCGGTGATTCAAACGGCTGTAGATCTCTCCATTGCTAGCCAACTCAGGATCAGACCCAAACTCAGTAAGCTCAGTGAAGTCAACTCAGTGATTCAGGAGTCTTGTCAATTTTTTCTTTAATTAAAAATATAAAAAAAATATATAAAAAGAATTAAATATACTGAATGAATACAGAAATTATAATTAGGGATAATAGCAGAATACCTACCTGTACTTTGATCATATTTTAGATTACCCCCCTGTATTTTGGTCTTTTGTACTAAACCTACCTGTAGTTTAAATCACAATGCAAATAGAGATGACCGTGACGGAAAATATAGAATGACAAATTTACCCCTCCATATATAAGATGTGTCTTAGCGTTTCTTCAAATTGAGTCTTCTCCCTCTCTCGTCTGCATATCCAGAGCAACTCTTCTCCAACCTCTACAGCCAATCCTCTGCCATCGATAAGGTGAAGATGAAGATATCAAAAAAAGTTGCAAACAAAGAAGCTGAATATGAAAAGAGTCCGGATCCCCTGTTTGGTTGAAAGTTGAAACAGGGGTTTACTGTTCCGGCTACTCCCTTTTCCGGTTCTTTTCCACGGCTCTGACGACAAGATTGCTACAAGGATGAAAACCGACAGCCCAACAATCCTTCTTCTCCGGCAAAAATAACCAGGCACTCCAACCCATCCCAATTAGTCCAACCCTTTTTTTTCTTTTTTGGTAAAAACCCTCCTCTGTTTGTCTCAAAAATGTCTCTAATCATTTTCTCCAATGAAACCCCACAACCTCTATAATAAAATCCCATCAAGTTGAGCATGAAAAGGGGGGCAAGGAAGAGGTGTCCGGCGGCGTACAGGGCGGAGCGCTCACTGCCGCTGCCATTGCTGAACTTGAAATGGGTGTGGATTTGCATATTGAGGTGAAGAAGATCGATTGGTACGAGATTCACCACGCGTCAAAGCAAGGTGGACGGTTGAGATTGAAATTGACGAATCAAGATGGGTCACTACCCAACACGAAAAGAGACTCACAGAGACTCACAGAGAGAAAGATGAGCGATGTAGAGAAGATGATCACCATCGGCCTCGGCTGGGGTGCCACAAACGCTATAGTGCGTCGAGGTGGATCATTTGGGATTAGAAGCTTTGATCGTCTCCATCAATACCCCATCAATCTTCTCCCAAACCACATCGTCCTTGGTTAATCGTCTCCATCAATACACCATCAACCCCTTTTCTCGTAAATCTCTCAGCATCTGCTGCTTTCTTCTATATCTTGAGCGACGCTCCACCAACGGACTCGAACATGGAAATGATTGTAATCCGGATTGTTGGTGATGGGGTCATGTGGATGGTCCATTTGAGAAGCTAAGATGAATGGTGATGGTCCATATGAGATTGCAGGGTGGAGCGCAGGCCGGAGATTTTCTGTATTGGTCAGAGAGAGGGAGAGCTGCAGATCGATTGGGTTCAGAAATTTGGAAAGGGGGAAATGAGAAAAAAAAAAGGGGGGGCTGGGATTTTTTCTCCCCAAGGGCAAATAAGTCTTTTTGGATGAGTAATTTACCGTCAGTATGCACCAGATACTATTTATACGACCTACGCCGTTAATACTAACAGAATCTGTGAGTTTTGCATATTAATTAAAACTACAAGTAGGTTTAGTACAAAAGATCAAAATGCAGGGGAGTAGTCTAAAATATGACCAAAGTACAGGTAGGTATTCTGCTATTATCCCTTATAATTATAAAAAAAATATATGAATCATCAATCATTAGGCCCCATTATTTGTTATTCCCAACTTTTTAGTTTATATGTATGTGACCTTGTTAAACTAGAGCATCCACTTAATGGGAAGATACTGACAATTAATAGTCCAAAATTTTGAGATAGGTAAGATATGGCTATTTGATATTTTACTCTTGCTTTTCAAAACCTGACAGTTGAGTTAACTCTTCAGTGCCAAATGTTTTCTATTTAAATTTTAAACATTATACTGAAATGCCATTTAAACATGGAAATTAGAACTGCTTTGTTATCTTCATTTAAATTATAATCTTCCAACCTTATACTGCAACAATCAAACATCAGGGTGGTAAGAACTTGTATACATTAACAATATGATTTGAGTTCGATCTAGAATTTTTGTGGTTATAAAACTTGTTTAAAGTCAGCTTTTTCACAAACTTGCTAGCGACTCTGACGAGTAGACTAATTTTGCTGATGTCTTAACTTGAGTTGGGTTGAGTTTACCATGAAAGTTGAGTCTGCATACTACCAAGCCAAGTCAACTTGGCAAAAGTCACCAAGTCGACTTGACAATCAAATATTTTCATATCAGTTTTATTTTTAGAGACACAATAAGTGGAAGTGACTAGGTTTTGTAGCTAAGGTTCTTAAATCCTAGACAAATAACAAAACCCAACGACTAGCTAGTTATTTTCATGTTATTGTTTTTCCCCCTTCCTATAGTGTGATGCGGACAACTCGTGGAGTAAAGTAAAATATAATTGTCAAATCAAGAAGAAAAAACGGAGGGAGTTGGGAGTAAAAGCACCCATTTTTTGTCATTTTGTGCTTTTTAAAGGATATTTTTTCTTCATTTTGTGTCTTTTTAGAGCATCCTTTTTTTTCATTTTGTGCGACTAAAAGTAGTTATTTTGTCTTTTTGTGCTTTTACAACCAAATCCCTCCACTATCTTTTTTTCTTGATTTGACACTATTTCATTTCATTTTACTCTACCTTGCAAACATACATGCCCCTAGGTTGATGCCCCCTAGGTTCTAAAAGAAGAGGAATCCTAAAACGATGACTCAAAAGATTCCTAAACATCGCGTTTTCACTAATAAGCATGGTGTATGGAAATAGCACATTCATTTTCATTCTCAACATACCAAATTATGTTTTATCCTTTTGCGTATCTTGGACTTTGATTCGTTCTACCCTCCTACCTAAAGCAGCCAAGGATCATGGCAAGTTCAATACCTTGACGAGGTCAGCCCATTATTTCATTGGCCTGCGACGCAAGTTGGGCCAGTTAGTACATGACTATTATTTAGTAGGATTTTTTTTAGAAAGTTGCTTGTACAAGGATCATGGATGAAAATATCGGCCGCTACGTATATTGGCCGTAGCGGTGGCCACCACCACGCTACAGCTGATTTATCGCCCGTCGCACCCGTGATGGCCGCTACGACCGCCACGGGGCCGCACAGGGTGAGAAAAATTCTTGCTTTCCATTTTTTTTTTAATGCATAAGAAGACTTATTTCTTTTATTCTTCTCTCCAAATAACATTTCTACACAACTTTATACCCTTTTATGTTTAAAAGAAAACAAAAAAGCACATGATTTTGCTGAATTACAGTCGATACAGAGAGTTCTTCTCAAGGATTCTTCTCTAAGTACATCCTATTAGACACCCCCTTTGGTAGATGTATTTTTTTTCTCTAGGTACTCTTAAGTCTTGACTTCATGACATAGTTCTTTTTTCTTTTATGAGCCTTTCTTTAGTTTCTAAGTTGGCATAACTAAGCAACATAAACACATGTAAAAAAATATGATCATTACTATTATTTTCTATTTATATTATAAAGCGATACCGGACCTCATACAATGAGAGGACTGCTACGCCCCTTATCTTAGTTACTTTTGCAACAAAAAAATAAAATAAAATAAAATAAATACATTTTCTCTCATTTTCCAATATTCTAGATTTTCTACAATTTTTTCATATTTTTTTAATGATTTTTCCAAATCGCACCGCTACGCTGCTACGTAGCGTTTTGACAGCAGGCAATTATGCCCGCTGCTACCGCTATTTTCATCCTTGACAAGGATGTCTTCATAGAGAACTAGAAAGCCAATTGTTTTTAGACTATTGTTTCTATAAAGGTAGATTTGCTTGTTTTAGAAGGGATTTCCATTAAAGGAAACTGGGAAAGATGAAACTAGAGGAAATCTCTATATATTTATTCAATTAGAAAATAAATTTTAAGTTTTTCCCACCTTAAATTGTGCACACAGGTGTTTTTTATCTGAGGTTGATTGGCAGATCATTCTCAAGCTTCGACTTGTGTTTTGACCTTCGGATCCAATCATAGTTTAAAATAACGGTCCATACAATTACGATATTTACAATATAACGGTCACAGTATCAAAAAACAGTGAAAATAACGGTCCATAACGGCCGATATTTTGAAAATATCGTTCGACGATGATTTTTTTTTTAAGTTTCTTTCCTCTTCTTTTTCATTTCATTCTTTCCAAAACCATTTGTGGAGCTTCTTAAGACTATGTTAGAGCTTCCTAAGCTTATTTTTTTCTCCAAAACTAAAGTGATTTGCAAGATTTTGTGGATTCTCATATAATGGTGTCTTCCCTTCGCAACCACAATACCCTTACGTTCATACTCCGATGTTTTAATTAATTAATTAATCTTGATGTAGTAGTAAATGTTACTTGAAAATTGAAACTCAGGCACAATTTACTTGGTTGTTGAATAATTGAGTATTGTACATCTATACTACTAGTAGTAGTTTCTTGACTTTTAAGTGTTTAACACTAATGATTAGTTCGAAATTATGGCTGCAATGCACAATGTAAAATTTATGATATTTGGACTTATTTTAATGTATACATGTAAGCCTATTTAATTCATAGCAGTCTTTCTAAGTATCAGATAAGACAGCGATTCAGGATGTAATGACTTAGGGGAGACTGATATTTTGCTTTAAATTGTTTACTAATGGAGAAAGATATTGTTTTCTAGCATTTTAGAATATTCTGGATTTTTTGGATATTTTTTTGAATTTTTTTGGGGTAAAATAAAAATTAGAACCACAATGAACCGCATAACACGACGCAATATGACACAATGGCGACCGCAATTTTGTACCATGGATCCAATTCCATCACCTTTTGGCATTGATGTCTGTACCAGAGCTTTGGCCGCATCATTATTCTTCTCTCAATTACTAATAATGAAGCTAGATACCTCAGAATGCTCTATTTGAGACCATAGGGTAAAGTCTCAACTTTTAAATGCACATGATTATGATGAAAGGGGGGTTTCAGAACCACATCTCAAGGATAGTGTAGTGAGCCTTAATCAGATACCAGATCTTATAAATGAGCAGCATTTAGATTTCCAAGAATTCAAGTTCACTATAGCTTCAGCAATAACTGCAAGAAAAAACAAAAAAAGAGGGAACCTTTGATGATCACCTTATATGATGGTTCTAATCTGTCCTTGTACTTTGTATTCAAGAGTTCTTCATTAATTGACAAGGTGCTTTCAACAACATAATCTGTTTCAAACTTCAAAGAAAGAAAACAATGGGAAATGCACAACTAAAATATCAGAATCATGTCCATCAAAACCAGAAACTGGGAGACCAAACAAAAATAACTAACAATACCTGCAACACAATATGTGGGTACAAAGTTTGCCCTTTGCGGATAGGTGGATCAAGAGTCACAACAACAAAGGTATGAGGCTGATTTGACTGCAAATCTCACAGCATAAAACATGATATGAGACCCAGAACATCAAATCAAACCATGGGAACAAAGATAATTTCAAATGTGTCACAGTCGCCACCATATTATTATGTAAATAGATAGCAAAACCAATAAAAAAAATATATGAACAGACAGCAAAATTGGTGATAAAATAAGTAATGGAAAAATCCATTTGCACGATATTTCAATTAAGATAACTTAGAAGAAGAATGGGTTATGGGCAAGACCTTCGGAAGTAGAAAAAGGCGGACAACACTGCTGTATTGAATTTTGAAATCATTTGCCTGTCCCTGGAGCCGCAAGAATGACAGATGAAGCTCAACATTATACCGCCCTCTGCAAACAGCAGCAAGTTCACATATTAGCTTTAAAGGGGATACCAATCTGTGTGCACACATGCATGTCAACATATTTTTTGAAAATCTCAAGGATGGGTAGGCCATCCCTAAGCATGGGGTGGTCTGGCCCATGGGCCCAATCAGCCCATCCATTGACGTGCCGACCTGTGGGACCCAACTGTAAGCATGACAATATTTAAATGGGGCCTCCAACAGGTAGTTGTGAGTGTGGGGTGTTTATATGTTGAGAGGATGGTCCAGTTGAGAGACCAAAGGCCAGCCATACCATGCTTCAGAATGGCCTGGCCATCCCTGAAATTCATAGAAAGGCCAAGTTGTCCTGAAAAATCTGATACTTACACAATTGCCTAAACATATTTCAAATCAGGAACAGTATGACATATACCTTGGTGTAAGAATCGCAGTCCCGTCAAACATAACAACAGCTTCATCATCTGATGGCCCAACATCAGCCATGGACATGATTTTGTCTCGGAAAACCTAATGATAGAAGTAATTAAAGCAATTTTTCTAAAACAAATAGGGCAAAGATGGAAGCCACAGTAACAAACCAGTCAACTACATAAATCAGACTAAAAGCATTTACCTGAGCAGGAGGATGTGTTTCATCACCAATAAATTGAGTGTTGGAATTCGGAATATGAAAGCTTATCTCCATCAATGAGTCCTTCTGTAATCAAAATACATTAGCAACCAGATTGCTCACTAAACATATAATCAAATTATCTGTTGGATACAATATCATACTAAAACCCCATTTCAGACAGAATAGGATCAGCAAACAATACAAAGAATGAAGCAGTAGAGCTAAACAAACCTCATTAGCCCCAGTTGTGTCATCAACATGGAACTCCAAAACAACCTCATTTTTTCCCTGTGACTGTGTCTGGGATACATCTGCTAAAGATACTTCAAATGCTTGCTTTGAGCCTACCATGAAAGTCAACATATTCCCTGCAAGATGAGGAGCAAGATTTGATTGACGTTCAGGCTCATCTTACATAACAAAAGTAACAAATAACTTCACACAAGAAGCGTTAAAGACAAAACACTATCAAGCACGCAATCTTTATGGGGGAACAATGCAAGGTGGTGTAAGTTCAATTTTTCAAGTTGACTCTGATCTTAGAAGGAATAATAAAAGAAGCCCAAAACAGAAAATACTTCTATACCACAGTGATAGCATCAAATCCATCAAAACTGTGAGCTAACATAGTCATTAGCACTCAAGAGGTAGCATCAAATCCATCAAAACTGTGAGCTAACATAGTCATTAGCACTCAAGAGGATACAACCAGACATAGAACTCTCTCTCTCTCTCTCTCTCTCTCTCTCTCTCTCTCTCAAATATATTATAAAAGAACAATTCCAACATAAGCAATTGGAAACATCAGCACAAGCAAGCTTTGACCTTGAATACTCATACCAAAAGATGGAATTAATAACAACTTTTCTACAATTCCATGCCGAAATGGCCTAATGAATTTCAATCCAATGGCTAAAAAATTATTTTGAGAAATCTCCTCACTTCTGTCAACAACTTGTGGTGATGGGATTACTATTCCATGCTGAAATGGCCCGTTAAATTTCAATCCAATGGCTAAAAAGTTGTATGGAGGTCTTTCTTTCCTAAAAGGAGAACATTAGTCATACTAGTGTTCTGACTATGTTTCATTAGATTTCTTTTTGTTATTCGCAAGGCTAATACTTTTAAGACAAATGATTTTAAGACATGATTTTATAAAATTCACATACCCCTAAACTGGCCCAAACAAAACTAAAATATCACATTGGTAACATTAGACAAGTTAACAGTTATCTATCCCATGGATCCAATATTTTGCAATAACAAATCAACTTAGAAAAGCTACGTGGCCACAATTAAAAAAAAAGGTTGAAGAGGGTGACAGTATTTGAGTATTATTGTTGTTATTAGTGTTGTCAAAAAAACTGGTTAGAATTGAAAGTGATATTTGGTAAAAAAAAAAAATAGCAAAGTAGCAGTAAGAATTGAAGAAAATCTCTCTCTCTCTCTCTCTCTCTCTCTCTCTCTCTCTCTCTCTCTATATATATATATATATATATATATATATATACAAGCATGAAACCTTGTTTTAAAAAAAAAATCTCCCCTGTAATTTCTGTTCTCTACTCACACTCAACATTCTACAGGTTGAAATCAACTATAAAGCCTACTCTATCCGATCAGCATTAAAATTCCTCAGTTCCAAAATGAAATACCATTTAAGGATTTAGGTGATTCACATTTTCAGTAATTAGTATAGATTAACAAGGGATGCCATCTGAGGATTTAGGCGGTAACCTGAACTTCATCAGTAATGTTCGTAAGAAATACGAAATTGGGAGAAACAAAAAAGGAACACAAGAGCCTTTAAATGTAAAGACCACAAGCTTAGTCCAAGATAGTTCGCAGAGGAGATCTGATGGAGTTTCACATCAGCCACAAAACTCAAAAGCACAAGTGCAGAATCAAGTAATGACTTAACAATTAATAAAATAATAGAAGAATAATTTACCAACCATTTAAATCAACCTCGCCCCAGTTATGACCACTGACAGAAAGTTGCTTCTCTTCTGGTGTTATTCCAACAGAGTTTTGAATGTAACTATTCAAGTTATTGACATCCTACATGACAAAATGGTTAGCACCAAAAGGCGGGAATTAGTATATTCAAGAAATCTCAAAACTCAGCAGACATTTATCACTCTAAAAATTAAAAAATTTAAAAAGAAAAGAAAAGCTGTCAGGAAAGAATTTCTAGAAGCTCCTTATATGTATGTATGTATGGATTCAGCTCAGAAAGTTGCACTTTTGAACCTTTCTGTAAGGCCAACTGATGCATGACAACCTTGAGGTCTAGATAGGATGGAAAGCTCTTAATGTGAATTAGGGGTGTGCGCATGATCCAACGATCATTACCATCTAAGGGCCTAAAATTTAATGGTTTTACAAGTTCCTCCCAGAAACCCAGCAAAATAAAATAATCATAACAGCAGCAACAACAGCACCAATGAGACAAGATCATCTCAATAATGATAAGTAAAATGTGTTTAAATCACCTGCTCACGAAAACCGGTAAATTTGTAAAAGAGACCATCTTTGATCCGAAACCCTAGCTGAAACGTTCTGGGGACCTTCATCCAAGTAACACCAGCGATGTCCTTCTTGTCGATTTCCACCACCTTCCCCCCTCCCAGTTTCTTCCATATAATACCTCCCGAATGCACCCTCAGCTGTCCAGGGTTCTGTCACGAAGAAGATAAACCCTAAGTTACCAAAACCACAAGCATAAAAACCCGAGGAACGTACTTCAGAAACGATTACTAGAAAAACATTAAAAATAAAAAAGGAAGCTAGAAACCCCAAACCCTAGAAACAAAAAGGACACTGACTGTGCCCTACAAAATCCCACACTCAAATTCAAATAAATATATCTATATGTAACAAAAAAAAAAAAAACCTAAGTTAGCCAATCCATGAGAACGAAAGCAAGAACTAAGAAAATGGGGCCATCAGAACCCATTTCTTTTCCAGATTTTCAGAAACAAGTATTGAGAGTAGTAGTAGTAGAAGAAGAAGATGAAAAACCCGTACTCGAATTTACATGATCTTTAAAAAAATTGCCCAAAATCAAAAGAACAAACAAAAACAATAAGTAGGGCTTATGAAAACCCATTCGTTTCCAGATTACAGAAACAAACACTAAAAAAGATGGAAAAAAGAAGCTCAAAGCCTAAGTCCAAAAACCTAGAATGCAAGAGAACTCCATATTTACAAAATCCCAAACTCAGATCAGCGTACCAAGCAACAACCCTACTATTTGAAACCAAGAGCAAAACCCTAGAAAACACTAGCCCTAACAAACAACAAAAACTTTCCCAATTTCAATGTCACAAAAGGAACGCCTCGAAACCTAGAAAATCACGAACCCAAAATGCCGAGAAAACGAAAAAGAGAACCTCAAAAAGCAAAACCCTAGAAACTCAACTCAAACAACACCATAACTACAAAACGAGTACTACTCGAACTTTCGCACAAAAGCAAAAACCCACCATGTGAATCCGAAAACTGCTTCGTAAAACCTCAAAACCAAGAGAACCCGAAACCCTAAGATCAAAAACAAAGAACAAACCCTAGTTCAAAACAGAAACCTCCATTCATTCGCTTGTCAAAGATTAACAAAACAAACACGTCAGATTCCGAAACCCTAGAAAAAGCAAGAAACAGCTAAAAAAACCCTTCATTTGTTGAAAACGATGAAGAAAAAAAAGCAGATTAACAAAACCCTAGAGCGAGAGAGAGAGAGTGAGAAAGAGGATTTTACAGTTCCGCCACGGCCTCCAAGGAGGATGTTGTTGAAGAAATGCCCGTCCGCCATTTCCTTTCCTCAGAATCTCAATTCGAAGATGGAAATTGATTTCAGACGAATGGGAATTTCTCAGCTCGAGAGAGAGGGAGAGGAATTTGGATGGGGTTTATGAAAAGAGCGGTTAGAGGAGTTGTTATAAGCACACATGCTCAAGTACCACCAGTTTTTGCCGCCAATTAGGGCTCTCAATGGGCCGGGTTGCACAATGTGACCCGACTGTAAAGCCCGACCCTCGGTTTATACGGTCGCAGGTCGAAAAAAATCTGACCCGCATTTAAATGGGTCGGACTAGGGTTAACCCGCACACCTTATATAATCTGCGTAATCTTCGGCCTATATAAATCCATTTAAATAAATAACTTGTCGGTTTAATAATTTACTTCTTAGAATAGTCTATTTATATGGAATGAGCAAAACTTGTGTTGGGCCTTTTTTGACATGGCTGCAACTTAACACAACTATAGTCTATAGACTTAATATTTAAAAATAGATTTAATTTGAAAAAAAATTTAAAACGGTAATTGGGTCAAAACAGTTGACCCATATTGATGAATGCAGTTATATGGGTCGTGTTGACCCGCATCAAGTAAATGTCGAGGTTACATGACCCATTTCTAATACAAATAAAAATATCACTCGTCAACCCAACTTGGCCCATTTGCCACCTCAAAGATTTGGGATGCCACTAGACTCGTATAAACTAGCTTAATAACCCGTGTTGAGCATGAACATGTTTACCAATAAAATTAGGAGCAGCATACATAAAAATCAATTAAAAAGAAATTCATATCTCATGGAATCATCCCCAAATACTTTCACTGACGGAACAGCAGAAAAAGAGGATTATGACGGTTCCTTTTTTTATAATCCAAGAGTTTGCGGTGTAAAAACGATGTAAGAAAAGTGGGGTGGAAAGGAAAGAAAAGCATACATGTGTAAAGTAAGCGAGATTTGGAATGGAAATGAGGTCGATGGGAGTAATGAAAAGTTGGAGTGGTTGCATATGAAAGTGTAGGGAGAATGTGGGTGAGTTATAGAGAAAGGGATATAACTCTCATTCAAAATCAATAGTTATTGTCAAACTTGGCTTTAAAACCCCGGGCTTTAATATAGTATAATAGGTTTAGGATTTGGATACCAAATCAAGCCAGACTCATACCCCACAATGTAGGGCATTAGACTTGGTTATAAATAAATATTTAACATGAATGGGTCATTTTACCTTTTACACACGTGATAGAAAAACGGGTTTTACATATACAAATATTATACGTGCAAAACGCATTACCATGTTGGTCAAAACATGCCTTCGTCGTGAAGCAGGTGAGAGAGGACTTGACGTTGGAAAAGTGGCTTGTTTGATTTTATAGAAAGCATTAAACGATTGTGATAGAGCTGTGGCGGGAACCAGATGATCTTTCCCTTGTTCTTTATTCTTATTTCTTTCTATTTTCCCTTATTTCCTCCTTTATATTTCTCCCTTCTCGCCATAACTCTTCGTCCACTCTCCCTTATTAAGTGAGCTAATACTAGATCCTTGTTTCTCATCATTTGTGAATTCTCCAAAAGTCTATGCAAGTTCTGTTGAAGATACATTTGGCACACAGGCTAAACGGTATGTGCCATTGACCTTTCTCCATCTGTTCTCTTGTCTGTTATTTGCAGGAGTAGCTATTGGAGGCAATGTTTGTAGACACGTAAATTTGACAAGAAGAAAATGGATAGAAATAAGAATCTCCAGGGGGGATGGAAATCGGATTTCGCATAAAAGTACATATTTATGAAAAATGAAGCATCGGGAAAATGACTCATTCATGTCAAGAAAGTAGGGGTGCACAAAAAATCCGTCGATTAGTAAAACTGATATGATCCGATCCGATCCGAAGGTAAACGGATTGGTGACGGATTGAAAATCTTGTAATCCGTTAGCAACGGATCAATAACGGATTTCACCCTCAATCCGCAGGTTCAATCCAATTCGATCAGTTAACATTAAATATAAATAAAAAAAATTTAAGGGGTCTAAATATAAGTTAAGGTGTCTAAATATAAAATAAGAAAAAAAGTTTAAGGTGTTTTATATCAAAAAATTTACAACATGTTTGATATCTTTCTTTTAATATTAGATTGAACGGATTAATCTGATCCGATCTGGTCCTCACGAATCGAATCAGATCAGTTTTTAACAGCCACTGATTGGTGACGGATTTGGCCCAACCCGCACCAATCTGATCCGTGTACACCTCTACGAGAAAGCATAAAAATTAAGTGCACAATGCCAAAACGAAGGAAATGACGCAAGTTGTATGAAAAACAAAGACTGAAAGGCAAGGGTAGGCAAGAAAATACTGTAATCCAACATGAATACGGTGCCTCGGGTCAAAGTTTTCAAATTTGGCACAAGGGATCAAAAGAGTTCAATGAAGCATGATCATGCATTTTTGGTTTCTGTACCAGAAAACCCAAAAACCCATACTTCATAGGCTTTTAAGGAGCACAATACAGCATATACCCCCTCCTAAAAAGTTGAACGATCACCTTCCAGGGGTCATATTTTTCTCGAAATAAGCCGGATCGCAAACTACGAGCATCTACTCGGTTTGGAGGACAAAGATCGGATCAATGGATTGAGAATCACTCCAATCAAAGTTTTTGCAGGGATATGAAAAGGAGAAGGAGGGTTTAGGCAAGGAAGGCACCCCTATTTCACAAAATCAGTCAATTAGGGGATGAAAGCGACCTCATCACCCAAGATAGAGACAAGACGTGGACCCATTGTTCCACCCAAAAAACAGAAGACAAAGAAATCTTTCTAGGGCACATCTCCTATAAAAAAGTTCACATCGGGATTATCATTAGATCCATTAGGATATACTCGGCAAGAGCTTTCTAGCAATATAAAATATGTAAAAATCTGAGAGACGAATCAAAAGATATCAAGATTGCAAGTTTCATCTATACAAGAGGCAAAGGACAGAACCGAGCGTTGGGAAGCCCTCCCCCTAACCTAAGCACTTGGCATAGAAGCAAATCCTTCCACACCAAAGCTCTGGGCATGGGGAAGCACTCCCCTATGCCTGGGATGGGGTTCAAGTGCGGAAAAGACTCTTATTCCGCCTGAAAACACAATAGTAAAGCTTGGAAGGTCATGTCTCCTTCAATATATATAGCTCCAATCGAGATAATCATGGATCGTATAGATATCTACTCGAAAAGAGCTTTCCAAGAGTTGGTAGAACGTCGCAATTCGATGGTTGAATTGAAAGTTATTCATATTTAAAGTTCAGGAATACAAAAAGAAAAGAAAGAAAAAGGCAGGCATGGGAGTATATCCCTATGCCCAAGCCCCAGGCATGGGGAAGCACTTCTCCATGCTTGGGAACAGCTTGTCGTCGCACAACACCATGTTTTTGTGTCGCACAACACCATGTTACCCCACCTAGAAATGTAACATTTAATTTTTGAAGGCCATAACTCTTTGATATAGCTTTGATTGAGGAATCTTAAGCTCCATGGAATCTGCTTGAATTTTATTTTTCCAACGGTATATATAACTCCTCGATCCATCGATCTGATCGAAGGTTATGGTTGTTTAAAGTTCAACTACTATTAAGTTTACAATTTTGCATATTTATGCATCATTTTAGGATAAATTAGGAGTTTACTTAGGTGAATTACATCATTATTCATCTAATTCCATCATTTCATGCATTTTCACCTAGATTCCTGATTTTTCATATTTTTTCATACATCTTCTGCATTAACTTGGAATATTATGCAATTTTTCTCCGAAAACTCCCAATTGGAGTAGAACTCTGTCTGGATGGGTCCCGCTTCAATATGGGCTTTTTAGTATTTGATGTGTTGAATTAGAATATGCAGAAAATGAGAATTGAATGCCTTTGTCACGGGACCCACTTTCAAGCATACGTATTCATCTTGGTCCCTGCATTGCTAAATTAAAGTTTGCAAAAAAGTAAATTGAAGAATTCACCAAGTACACCCCACGCACACGAAAATCAATCAAGGGGGGATCTACTCATCATGTTAGTTGAAGAGTCCTAACTACAGTAGAAGACTTCTCATATGGCCCACTGTTCAAGCAGATGAAATGTCCCACATGGTAGGGTTCGTAGTAGTTAAAGATTTAAAATGATTGATGGATTACTTAAATAGTATAATTTTGATTTGAATAAAAGAAGAAGAGTTTGAATCAGCCACAACTGATCTCCTTTTAAAAATGAAAGTTGTGCGATGATAGAGTCCATTGCAAATCAAATTTCAAAAGTTAATCCCATTTTTTCATGACAAAGCATCTTCAAATGCCATAATTTTCAATCCGACCGTCGGACCGATGAAATTCACCTACCGTTGGGAAGCTTATTCAGAGTAAATATTCGTGGAGCCTAAAACTATGCAAATCGGAGCTAAATTGACAAAGTTATGGGCCCAGATATTTTCATAATCTTTTTTAGGCAGGATTGCAATCAAATCCACACCGTTGATAATCCATTGTTGCACATCCCTTATGGGACCTCATGTGAAGATTATCCAAGCCATCCAGAGGTTTATATAAGCTTCCACCTCATTCAAATTCAAAAAGGATAAAAGATATACCTTATCAGATAAGATAAACCAAATCTGCAGAGAAGGTGTCCAAGTTCAATGTATAGTAAGATAATCGGAGTTATAAGAGGAACCCGAATGAAGTATACGGTAGATGAACCCTCCCTTGGACATCCTCTCTTCTCTCTCCTTTTGTATTCTATCTTCCCTTCTTCTTTTCTCCATTAATTTTTATTTTTATTTTGGTAGCCTTGGGCCATGTCCAAGAACTTGTTTTGAAGGAGAAGTTGTAAAGATGCAAATTTTAATGAAAAATCAAATACTTTTCTTTGCAATGGCGGCCTAAATCCATTAATTATAGCTATGGATGAAGATAAGTAATCGCCACTTCATTTGTTTTGTAGTTCTAATTTGTGTGTCTTGTTTATGTGATTAATGAGTTTGCCTTCGTGCCCTTGGCAAATCTTCATTCTTGATTTCTAAAAATAAATTTTAATTTTTTACTATTCATGCTTAAGTTTGATAGACCATGCTATGACTTAGATCTTTTGATAGTTTATGCTTACTTTTGATGGATAGAACTTAGATTATTTTTATTCTTTTATAAGATGAAGGAAGTCTTGGGTTTTGAATTTTATAATTGAAAATGGATTTTTAAAAGTTAGATTTTCCAAATTAAAAACATTGATTTGTCTTTAATTTGAAGTAAAAATTGGAACAAATTAAGGTTACTTGATAAAAAAAAAAAATGGTGCATGCTTATTGGATTCCTATGCTCTAATAACTTTCATTAATTGGTAGATTTCAATTTCTAAATTAGCTGCTTGCTTTTATTTGTAAATACTCAAAACTTTCCTTAATTGTTAGTTAATTAGTTTTGTTAATCTAAAAGTTTCTTTGTTTAGCTCCATGTGGGTTCCACTCGTTCTTGCCACTGTCTCATCTAGGCAGCTGTGTACTTGCAGTATTTTACGATTGATAAAGATTACATCAACTACCATGAAAAAAATGGAAAAAACAAAGTTTAGGCGGGAAGGAGTTTCTCCCCACACCTAGGCACCAGGCACGGGAGAGATCTCCCATACGCCCAGCCAGGGCATAGAACGACTTCGTCCTACACCCAAGGCCATGGGGGAGCCTCCCACACCTATAAATACCCCCCTTGAGCTCTCATTTTGCAGCACATCCTCCATGCTCTTTGCCCGTTGTTCTTTCTTACACCGTCTCTTTTTTTGTCTGTCTAAAGCTTACATTCCTTTGGTTTCCTTATTTATTGAGGGATTCAAGGGGATATAGAGTCCAGCCCTTACTACGCAGTGGGGCTTGTATATACGTGAGTTTTGGTGTATTATCTTCCTTCCCTAAGAGAACTCTTGCACTGCCATTGAAACTCTATAGGTTAGGTTGACTCCACCCATTTGGTCCATTGTAGGCTGAGCATAACATTAGGTTTTTAAAGGTATCCCCCTTTACAAAGTTCCCTTGACATTGTTGGCATGCAAAAAATTCAATATGCACCCCAACAGGTCAAAGGCAAGTATGAAGGTATGCACCACATACATAAGGCCAATCATGCCTCATTTAGATGAAGGAAGCTTAAAAGAAACTCCAAAGTCATTAGAAGCTCAAATAATGGCTCAGCACCGAAAATCAACGTATGTTTAAAATTTCAAAATGCTCAGACTTAGACCTCAACGACAGCAATTGAACTAGCTCAAGGGGTAAGATCAAGGTGAATTCCACTCCATGGTCAGGGAATACACATTCAAGGTGTTCCCCAAGGTTTTAGAGTAATCCAAGGTCATTTGGATAGAAATCCAAACAAACTACCAAAGGCCCCAAACCCTAACTCTCAGACGTGGACTGGGATTCCACATTCAATCAGCTTTCAGAGGTCGAGAGATAATTCAAAGGGTCAAACACAAGTTTATAATCAAATCAAGACCAACTGGGTTCAGATCCAAGCAAAGAGCGGCTGAAGTCAACCTAAGTCAAACCTGTTCATACATGGTGGGCTGGGAACCACTCTGACTGACTAATAGAGGCTCTATCAAAGAAAAATCCATCTCAAGCAAAGATGTTTTCCTAAGATTTGAGGGCAATTGAAGGTCATTTTGACATATTTCCCACATACTGACCTCCCATGTCTGAATGGCTATAGGACATGGCACATTGGAACTCACTTTGACCCACTTTTGGAGGTCGAATCATGGTGAGATATTCTTTGATGGTTAATAACAAGTTTCAAAAAGGTTTCCTACAATTTCAAAGCCACTAGAGACCAATATCCAAATTCCAAGAAAAGTGTGCTCAGACATGGAAGCCAAAGCTCATTTCTAGAGGTCAAATGGTGATGAAATCTTCCTCAAAGTCAACAAATCATTCCAAGATGGATTCTCCAAAATTTTAGGACAGTTGGAGATCATCTGGGTCCATTTCTCATATGTTGGCCCCCTTTCGAACGTGGACCCACAGTAAGTGTTTCGGTGCACTTTTTCAAAATGTAACTCTCTAAAACCACTGCAACTGCTCTCCTACTCTATAAATAGGACCTCGGTCACCCATTCAAGTACAAGTGATTGCCCTTGCAACTTCCGTAGACTTAGAGTTTTCAAGCAATTCTCTTCCCTCTTCAGATCTCTTTTCAAGAAGGTGAGATTTTGTTAGAAAAGGCCATTCAACACATATACTGTCTCTGGAACTCAGTCTTTAAACCTCTGGAAGTGTTCCTCTAAAGGAAGAGACTGGCCTTACAAACCCCTTTGAGAGGCAACTTATTCTGTAGGAGTTTTAACAAACATTACTCATTTATTAGTTGATTATCTACTCAGTTGATTGGGATATTTAGTTTGTTAGTTTGTAATAGACATTATTTAATTCATGACTTGATTTAGACTTTCATTTAATAAATTGGATGGATTAATTAGACCCTTGACTATGATTATCATGATACCCATTATGTGATTGGTCGCTTGATTTCATTGCGATATTTTGATCATGATTGTGTTATGTAGGATCATTCATGCATTGAGATTTGAGGGTCCTAACGATCTTGGGTTCCAAAGAAAAACCTACAAAGGCCTAGAGAGAGACAAGAAGGAGAATGGGTGCAAATTGGCTAGGCCATATCATAGATTTTTGGACCATAGATTGGAATTGGGCCAACCTATCAGACATGATAACTTGATTGATCCATGAGCACCCTTACAAGACTGCACTTGAGAAATGTGTTTATGGACCTTATTTTTCCCTGAACTCACAATTTGACCATTAAGTTTTGGTTGCTCAATTATAGACATGTCAGATGGTCAAGTTTGGGTGGGAAGAAGTTGAAAGGGCTAGGTTCAAGTCAACCATCGGCTCAATCTGAGCCTGACCCTTATTATAAGCCCATCCATCACCACATCATCCCATGGTGTAAATCATCTTATACAGAGAAAAACAAAACCTAATAATAGATTGGGACTGATGATTATCAATATTGCTTACAGTATCCTCAAACAACCTCCTTTTTATTAATTTAGACTAACTTAAAGAGTTTTATTCTTGAAAGATCGTTAATGTTCAATCTAATATATGTCCTTTTTCATGTAGGTTTTATATATATATACATATATATATATATATATATTAAGCATGCCACTTAGCTCAATGATAAATTGTTTTCATCCTTTTAATGTAAACACGAGGGTTCCAACTTGGTCTTCCTCATATGAAGGACTAGAAAGAAATTGGGCTGCCCAAGCTAACTTAGGCTTGTTTGGTTGGGCTTGAAAAAAGAACTTGCAGGACATTGTGCTTTTGAAAATTTGAAAAGCCATTTAAAGTCTGTTTGGTAATGACATTTTCAAAAGGGCTTTTTTCAAATGGAAAAGCTATATCAACTTTTATGAAAAAGTGAGTGAGCCCACTTCACGATGCAAATGAGCTTTTTTACTTTTACGGGACACTAGAGGAGCAACGACTGTAAGTTTCATAGGACAGTGGCGAAAAACGGCTTCTTTTTGTTTTCTTTCCTTCTTTCTTCATCATTGTTTCTCCTAACTTCTTTTCTTGTCCCTCTATTTTAACATAAAATACAAGACCACCCTCTCTCTTCCCTTATTGCAGCATTGATATAGAAATTCTGCTGAGATTTCAAAACACCATAAATCTTTGCTTTCTCAAATACCAAAGCTCAAGCATTTGGAAATCCAATTATCACCAAGAGGATTTGATAAATCACAAAGAGAGAGGGGTTCCGATGACTCATACAAGTAGTGTTTTTTATGTTTTTTGGGTAAATCCTCTTACATGTTTTTTTGGTGGAAAAACTGTTGGCTTAATGGGTCCACACCAAGTGGGTTCGTGGTCATGGGTATTATGGTAATTATACCGGCACTTTCTTATTGACTAGGATAGGGTTTCTTGGGGGATAAGAAAGAGGACATTATATATGATGTAATGTGTAACCCATTATGTACTACATATTATGCCCAAAGAGTGGACCCAAGGAGAGTCGAGTTTCTTTCCTGTTGATGTAGGTAAGTTTGCCGAACCACATAATTCTCTTATGTGTGATTGCTTGTTCTTGTGTGGTTGATTGTTTGCTTGATCGCATTGATTCACGTTTCCGCATACATGCGCACAATAAGTGGTATCAGAGCCTAGGGCTTCTAGGATTGAATTGTGCGTGGACGATCGACGAATTGGATCTCAATAGTTGAGGTCGGTCTCTGTTTTTATTTTTTTAACGGAGGACCAGATCGGGGTTTCTTCGATCTCTAGAGGGCCACATGATCAGATTACTTGCTGATTGAAGAAGAATAAGATTCGTTTCTTGATTCCGGATTGTAGACCGTAATTGATGCACGGTGGGCTGGCATCATCGCCGCCATCGTCACTGGATCGGAGGAAGACCAAACCGCCATGCAGTCGCTGCCGCCGCCGCGTCATCTTTCGCCGGTTTGCCTGAGCCGGAGAGGAAGAAGAAGACCACTATAGCAGGCCCGGGTTCTGGTTGCAGAGACAGACCAACCAGACGTTGTTTAAAGAAGAAAGACAGGATCGCCATCAGACCTACATCATCGTCGGACTTCTGCATGTCGCCGAAATAGGAGGATCGCCACCGATCGCCGTGCCGTGCCATCGCCAGACTCGAGGAAGAAGGCAGTAGGCTGCCGTTTCTGGTTACAGAAACCAGAAGGAGAAGATGACATCATTTGTGAACTGGGCCAAACCAGGTTCTGTCTAGGTCCGGATCAGTTCTGATCCGACCTGCTTGATGGACTCGCTTTTCCGCGCGTGGTGCTACCGAGGTCAGCAGACGTGAGAGTCCATGGGATCCAACCCTTTCGCGACCGGAGGCGAATGCGAGCATCAACATTTTTTTGTACGGGTATGCCAAATTCTCTACTCTACTTGAAATTGACAAGTGGTGGTTCGGAGATCCACCTTCACAAGTAGAAAAGGAAATCAACTTTTTTTCTAGTTTTCCATTGCACATATATTCTAGAAAAGAGACATGGTTTGCTTGCCGTGAAAGGCTATTTCATTTGTTTTGCCGTGAAAGGCAATTTTATTGCAGTGAAAAGCAATTTACAATTCTTTTTTATAATGGAAGACAAGAGTTGTGATTCATTTTTTATGTCTCTTTAGAAAAATACAAACTACAATGAAAAGCGAGAAAAAAGGGATCTAACTTCTCAGGAGATTATGGGGACTAGTTCAGATTGATGGTCGCAAACCATGTGTGGACTTTGCCATTATCCTTCAAATGAGAATAGATAATGCTTTTGATTCCCTTGGCTCGGCTTAAACCTTAGATTTTTAAAGGACAACGATAAAGAGGAGGTCCTATATCCAATAAAAAGCCAAATAGACGGGTTGAAAAGCCACGTCTAAGCCGTAGAGAAGGAGAAGGAGAAGGACCTTGGGGGTGGCCCCCCAAGGGACTTTTGGTCACCTTGTAGTGGTGGTTGGTACCGGACTTCTTCAACGGAGGAGAGATTGTTGTAGCATCTTTGGCAGAGTTCTCTCTTTTGTATAGATTTTTGATTGATTTTTTTTATTTTTCTAGCTTGATTTTTTGGATCCATTTCCTTTGGAATGACCCCTCTTTATAGGCTTTTGGTAGCCATTAGGTGGGTTCATGGGCTTTTAATGCATTAAAGCCGCATAATGGGAGGAGTTACATGATTTAATTCATTATTTTTTGTAACTCTTTTTCCTTGGCTTTTGATTGGTCAATAGAGAATTAAGAGCCTTTGGTCACCTTTAAGCTCCATAATGGGAGGAGTTACACAATTTAATGTCGTGTTGTAACTCTCATTTGCTCGCTTCTGATTGGGCCGTCCGAAATAATAAGTTAATGACCGCATTCAATTGTCATAAATCGGGTCATTTAACTGCATTAAATAGTCTTTGAGGCGCTTGAAGAGTCGCTGGTTGTGTCGCATCTTTTGAAATTCTTTTTGTGATGGTCGCCGATGGATCCTTATGCTGATCGATGTGAGATAACCTTGCAACTTCAGACATTGGTTGCTACCAGTGGGCCGGTGACATCTGTCTTGTCGATTTTTTGATCAATCGAGCAAAAAGTGTGCTTTCTTGGTCGACCGATTGGCGATTTCGAAGCGATCAATGATGATATAATGCTCTTGACGGCGGATCCGTGATATTGATGAAGATCGACGGATTGTAGGCTTCAAAAGTCAGAATTTTGGAAAACCACAGGGGCTGGACATCTCAAAATGCGAAAAGGGACCGAAAAACGGTCATTCGGCAAAAATACGAAGACCATGCACCCAGGGTTGCCGGCAACCATGGGGGATTTTTCCCCTTTTGGTCGTTGATTTTTGGTCGTTTTTCCGATTTTTTTTATTCTTTTTTCTTTGGTATTTTTCCTGACATTTATGTACATGTTTTGGCTGGATTTCCCTGTAGAAAACTTGACGAGAAGCCTTCCATATCGGAGAGCAAAGTTTCAGATTTTCCGGGAAAGCGGAAGACTTTGTCGCGCAAAGCTGCCTATTTGCCGTCAGAAGCCAAAACTGGGTCAAACGATGTCGGAATGACCTAAAATTTAAGGTAAAACCTCCTCAGCAATAAATCAATCGTAGGCTTCTATCTGAGTTTTGAAGTCGTGTGGGATCCTGTCGCCAATAGACTTGATTTTGTTGCGAGGGAAAAGCCGTGCTTTGATGTACGGTCAACCGATATCTGATCGCCCTGAAATTTGACAGGGAACCTATTGGAGTCATCTTGAGACTATCCAATAGCTCCGATTTGGAAATCCTGGTCCCGAGGAGCTCCGCTGCGGGAGGCCTAATTTGGCTTCCGAGAGTCAAAGTCTGGTTAAATGTTGTCGAAATGACCTGAAATTTGACATGTAGCCCTTTGGAAGTATTTTGAAGTCACCCATGTGTTTTGTTTGATGAGTGAACGTCTCAGTGGTTCTCACCGTCGAGAGACTTGATTTTGCTGTTCAATGGTTGATGTGAGGTCAAACGTTGTCGGTTTAAAACTTAACATGGAACCTTTTGGAGGTATTTTGAGACCATCCACAAGCTCATATTGAAGATCTAATATCTTCGACGCTGTCGCCACCGGGGGCTCCTGTTCAGCTGCTGGAGGAGTGAAGTTACGCCAAATAATGTTAAAATGAAAAGAAACTTCATGCATACTCTTCTTTTAGTTTTTTTGAAGAATCTTGTAGTTTTTGTTTAATTCTGACAAGATTTGACGCTTGAAGTAGCACGCCTTATTGTGGTAAGATATGGCTCCATGTAACTTCTTGATGTTGAAAAGGCAAAATGACATTTTTGGTGTTAACACTGCTATGGAAGCCCAGCCTAGAGCCTAGACCAGGTCAGGTTCGGTTTGGGTCAGTTCAGCCTGACCCGTGAAGTAGAAGCCCATTCCAGCAGCTGCTGATGCCACATCAGCGAACAGTACGGTCAATAGCAGTTTTTGACCAGATTGATGGCTGAGAATTGTTCTCGCGATATCTTGATCATCTGAATGCGATCCGTTTGCGCCTACAGATTCGTTGCTAGCAAATCTACGTAAATGTAGAAGAAGATTGGCAGTTTGATGGTCAACAGGAAAGTTTGACTAATCAGAATGCAGAAAAAAGTTTTCGCGATATCGAAGCCATCCAGAGTTGGATTTTAGATCCGTTTCTTTCAGCGTGCTCATGGTGACGAGATCTATAGATTGGTGGAGACACTAAGGTATTAAAAGTTATTTATATTTCTTAATTATTTAATTGAGATAGAGACCAACACTGTGAACACTGCCATGATCAAACTCAACCATACCAATTAGTTGATTTGGAAATCTAAAATGGAAGATATACTCTATTGCAAAGACCTCTATGATCCCATTGAGGGGGATAATGCCCGACCAAAAGAGATGTCTGATCCAGATTGAAAAAAGATGCATATAATGACCATTGTCACATTAGACAGTGGGTGGATAACAACATATTTCATCATGTGTCTAATGAAATCAATGCGAGAACTCTTTGGAAGAAGTTAGAAGCAAGATATGAGAAGAAAACTACCGTGAACAAAGCTTTTCTTATTAGAAAGCTTGTGAACATGAAATTCAAGGAGGGTGGTAAAATTGAAGATTACATAAATGATTTCCAATGTATTTTGAATGAGTTAGCTACAATGAAGATGGTCCTTGACGATGAGATGCAAGCTTTATTTCTTCTAAGTTCTTTACCAGATACATGAGAAACATTAATTGTTTATGTTAACAACTCTACTCCAGATTGTGTGTTATCAATGAGTCAGGTAACTAGTAGCTTGTTAAATGAAGAAACAAGAAAGAAAACTGTAGGGACAGATAATACACAAGCCTTTATTACTGAGAAACGGGGGAGGAGTAAGAGTAAGGGACTAAATGGGCTTCGTGGCATGTCTAGAGGTGGATCACAGACTAAGAAAAAGTCTAGAAAATGCTTTCATTGTGGCAAGGAGGGTCTCATTAAGAATAATTGCTTTACCTTGAAGGAAAAGAAAGAAGCTAACAATGAGCAGAAAAATGACACTAACACTACAACTACTTTGGATAATGAAATAGTGGTACTTGTAGACACCTCATTTTGGTACCCTATGAGGGGTGATTCAGTCCACCCTACTTAATGATGCCCTGATTAGGTCCCGAGTCAAAGATCACCTTTCATTGCTGGACCTCTGATCGCCCTGGGAATTTTCTCATTGCAATCTGCTCGTCGAGGGCTTTCCATCTATATGTAAAACTCCAAGATCCGACGAGCGTATCGAAAATAGCAACAGCGGGTCCCGTACTCCTTAGGGCACCCCCTGAAAAGTCACCTATCATTGCTGGACCTCTGATCACCCTAGAAGTTAGCTTGTTGCGATCTAATCGTTAAGGGCTTTGCGTCCATATATAAAACTCCGAGATCTGATAGGCGGATTGAAAAATCATAATAGTAGGTCTCACACTCCAAAGGCACCCACATGAAAAATCACCTACCATTTCTGGACCTCTGATTATCCTGAAAATCAATTCATCGTGACCTACTCGCTGAGAGCTTTCCGCTAATGTGTAAAACGTCGAAATCCGGCGAGCGGATCAAAATCTAAGAGGCCAGGGCCCCGGCGATGATAACCTGACCAAACTCCATCGGACCCCACCTTCTAGGCCCGAACCAATTCCTTTAGTCCAAACCCGAACTCAACCCAACCCATCAAACCTGTGCCTAACCAAACCCACCAGTCCTGGCCCAAACTCACCTGACCCAAACCCATATCCAGACCTCATCTAAGACTTAACCCCAACCTAGCCTGACCCGAACCCAACTTGAACCTAGACTCATCGAACTCGCCTAAACTCAGACCCGACCTGGCCTGCGATCTCCTTCATGGGAGATGAGAGTCCACGAGATATGGACTCTCCAATCTCCCTGATATCTTTCTCCCATTCTCTATCTCTCCCAACTCCCTCATCCCTGTCTCTTTACACGCGCAGATCATCCCTATCTCTCTTCATGCGCAGAACCTCATCTCTTAGCCATCCCTGCGCAGACCTCCTCTGATCTTCATCACCATCTCACCCTTGTCCATCCCAGAACGGGTAGAAACCTCCCCCATCTCCATCTCTGGAACCCCCTCACAGCAGCCAACTCCACTATCTCCATCTCACGCACGTGCAGAAACCTCGCCACCTTCATCCATCTCAGAACGCAGATCTCATCAAACCCATCCTCACCATCTCCTTTGTCACCACATCCCATCATCTCCACTCCCTGTCTCCCCGCATAGAAACCTCCCCCATCTCCATCCTCTCTTCTCCATCTCCAAGCCCATCGCCCCGGACCCTCTCTGTCTGCACCCCAACCGAACTCCGGAACCAGTGTCGCTCCATCTCGCCGCGCGCAGAGCTCACTAGCACCTCTACTCCATCGCCCCCTCGCAGCTGGACTTGCACTCACGGGTAAAAGTTCCTCCCTTTCTTCTTGCTTTGCATTGCTCTCACACTAGTGCACGCCACACCATCTTCTTTTTCCTTTCTTTGTTTTCCTTTCTTTATTTTTTCCTCTCCTCCCTCGGCCCTTTCTTTTCTTCTTCTTTTCTTTTCCTCTTTCCTCACTCTCTTCCCTCTCCCCCTTCACTGCGCACTCCACCGCTTCACTGCCCTGCACTTAGCACCTGCACACGCTTCTTCCTCTTCTCCTTCCTTTTTCTTTCTCTTCTCATCTCATGCCTTCATCGCTGCCCATCTCACCTGCCAATACCCTGCACCACACCCTACACTCACCGCACCACCTTTTCACCACAGCACACATCGAGCACCCATCTTCTTTCCTCCCTTATTCTTTCTTTCTTCCTTCTTATCATTCTTGTCTCCCTCTCTCTTCCTCCCCCTTCCCTGCATGTAACACCCTCTTTCTTTCCCCTTTTCCCGCGCACACCCATCTTCACCGCACCCACTTCTCTTCTCCTCTTCCTTTGCCTCTACCTCTACACCTACACACGGCGCCACTTCTCTCCCTCCGCTTTTGTCCCTCCTCTTCAATCTTGCTTTCTTCTTTCTCTTCTTCTTCTTTCACCCCTGCCCTGCCACCTGCACAGCCGAGCCTCTCCTCCTCCTCCTATTATTCCCCTTATCCTTCATCTATTTTTCCTTCTTCTTTCCTCCTCCTCTTCTTCTTTTGTTCCCCTCTCTTCCCCCTCTCGCACCACACCTGTGCACCCACCTGCACTCAGCACCTGCACACCCATCTTCTCCTCCCCCATCAAAGCCACCATACCTACGCACCCACCTGCACTCGGCACCCTGCGCACATTCCTTCCTCTCCTTCCTTTTCTTTCTGCTCTTCCTCTTCTTCTCACTTGCATTACACCCCACACACATGCACCAACCTCCACGCCAGTGCACACCCCATCTTCCTCTACCCTTGTTCTCCTTTCTTTCTCTCCTTCCTCCTCTTTCTCCTCTTCCCACTTCCCTGCACTCTAATCTCACCTCTGCATCACCGCTTCTCCTCCCCTGCGCACCACACTCATCAACACGCCCCTCACCTGCTGCACCCCACCTGTGCGTCATGCCCTCTCCCTGCACCCACTTCGCCGCATACACCCATCTCTACTCCATTCTATCTCCATGCACACACCACCTGCCTCTCTCTCCCTTCCTTTTCCTCTTCTTCTTCTTCCCTCTCCTCTCCTCTCCTCTCTTCTCCAATCTCCCTCCTTCTCCACTCCTACACTCACTGTCACCACACATACACTTCTGTCTCCACACTCACCTAAGCCAGCCCATTTACCTGGCTCGAGCTGGATTACAAGAAAGGGCCCGAGACCCATCAGGCCCAGAGCACTATGCCTATCAAGCCCATGCTTTTAAGTTAGTACTTCCAGTCATTAATCATTTCAGATTATTCACAATTTATGTATTTAACATGCTTCATGCATCTAATTATGCCCATGCATCTAATATGCTCATCCATTTGAATTAGCATTTTTTTTAGTTTGATTTATTTTGCTCTTAGCCCATGCATTAAAATATGTCCTTGCATCTCAACCTGCCCATGCACTCAACCTGTCCATGCATTTAATATGCCCTCATGCATCATATGATTTAGTGGCATCTTTATTTTCTAGATAGAATTTAGTTGAGTTTCTGTGTTAGATAAAACTTGTAATTGCATAATTCATAAAAAAAACAAAAGAATAAAAAAATACAATTCTAGACATTAGTTAGATTAATTAAAACAATTAGGTTAGGTTTAATAATTAATCCCCTTTTCCTCCTCCCCTTTTATTAGGATTAGGGGATTTAATTAGGAAGTTTAAATCAGTTAGGTTAATTATTAAATAAAAATTAGCAGCTTACTCCTTCCTCCTCAACCCTTTTCATTAGGATAAATTAGTTAGGAGATTTTAGGCTTTATAAATAAAACAAAAACAGAACACAAAAATAATAAAAATCCAAAAGACCAAAAACAAAGTAAAAGATATTAAAAAAAACCCAAAAATATTAATAAACTTGAGTTAGAAATTAAATAGCGGTTTAGGCTGATCAGGTCAAACCCTGGACCTAGATCTTGGTCTCCCCTTAACTAGGTTAGACTACTTTTAGTTTCTTTCATTCTAATAACTTGGGTCTCACTCTCTCTAGGGGCCCCGCTAAGGGACCGGGAGAGCAAATGAGGGCGGTCAGGACCCTATGATAGGGTAGAGATCCATTTAGGGAAATTGACTAGTTATATTCGACCCAAGTAGGAAATCCCCTAGTTAGGCCCTTTTAGCCCCAATTATTAAAAATCGAAAAAAATTATAAAACCAACAAACCAACCCCAAAAATATTTTCTCCTCTTTTCCTCCACCTCCGGTGCTAAATATTCATTTGAACTCAAAAATTAAAGGGAATGAAGGCTGATTCTGAGAACCTGAATTAACGAAAATGACGAAACGAGACGAGTGATTTCACACACCCCAATATCATTTTATTTACTTTCGGCCTATCATCAACCACCCTCAATCAACCCCGGCCCATCATCGGCCATTTTTACTTATTTCCAGCCCATCATCGGCCATGTATTGTTATACTTGCTATCACACGCAAACCCACTGAAATCACAACTCGAAGTTTCATTTGCATCATTCTTTCGATTCGAAGAATCAGCCTTCAAACCCTAGGTTGTCAAAGGACATTGAAGGGGGTCCCCGGGAACGGAGCTGATCCTCTTCTAAATATTTGGTACCTTCTCCCTATTTTCTTAGTTTATTTCCATTTTATTTCATTTACCCCCCTAGAATACTTGGATTTAATTTCAATTAGTCTGCATGACCCTGAATGCTGATTTCCCCTGCCTAGTTTACTATGACCCTATTTTGAGACCCATAATTCGACCCAAATTTGACTCAAATTAAAAGAATCAAATTAAGTGACAAGACAACTGTCGTGTGTCGCCGGCGGCACATCAGACGAGAGAAGAACCCATCCTATTTTTTCCCGCTCTCTTTCGACTTTCGTTGAAGGACGGTGTTGCGGCCAAATCCGTAATTGGCGATCGTGATCCGTCGATTTTGAGGGTAGTCGGAATCCTTATTTTTAAATAAACTTTTTGGCACTTTGGCACTATGAAGATGGGCAACACCAGTCATTTGAATATTGTTGGGATCGGTGATGTCTGCATTCAAACCGGTATTGGTTGCACAATGACGCTGAAAAATGTGCGATATATTCCTGATTTGCAGTTGAATTGATTTCCGGGACTTCATTGGACCATGTAGGT
This sequence comes from Umbellularia californica, assembly GCA_028538565.1. Taxonomy (NCBI): domain Eukaryota; kingdom Viridiplantae; phylum Streptophyta; class Magnoliopsida; order Laurales; family Lauraceae; genus Umbellularia; species Umbellularia californica. The sequence goes on from JAPQWN010000002.1 coordinate 83,141,596, forward strand.
TATGAGAGTTACTTCGGAAATGGCAGGTGGAAACTCACTAAAGGGTCTCTTATTATTGTGAGAGGGAAGGCGTGTAATACGCTGTACAAGACACATGTGAAACTATGTAAAGGTGTGTTAAATGTTGTTGAAGACGGGTCCTCTTTAAATATGTGGCACAAGAGACCTTGACATATGAGTAAGAAAGGAGCAGTTGTTAGCAAAGAAAGATTTGATTTATTACTCTAAAGGTACATCCCTTAACCCTTGTGAATATTGCTTGTTTGGTAAACAACATAGGGTTTCTTTCTCTATAACATCAACGATAAAATCTAATGTGTTGGACTTGGTATATTCTGATATTTGTGGTCCCATGGAGGTGGAATCATCGGGTGGCAATAAGTTTTTGTCACATTTATTGATGATGCATCCAGGAAGGTCTGGGTTTATGCGTTGAAATTGAAGGATCAGATGTTCCAGGTATTTCAGCAGTTTCATGTCATGGTTGAAAGAGAAACAAGAAAGTTCTTAAAATGTCTCCGCATAGATAATGGTTGTGAGTACACATCCAACCAATTTAAAGGCTATTGCTCGAAGCATGGTATTTGACATGAAAGAACAGTTCCTGGTACTTCACGGCACAATGGTGTGGCAGAGAGAATAAACCGCACTATTCTTGAAATGATAAGATACATGATTAGAGTGGCACAACTACCCAAGCCATTTTGGGGTAAAGCTGTCTTGATTGTCGTTTACCTGATTAACAGGTCTCCCTCAGTTCCTTTGGATTTTGACCTTCCGGAGAGGAAATGGACAGGTAAAGATGTTTCTTATTCTCATTTGAAGGTGTTCGGATGCAAGGCTTTTGCACATGTACCAAAGGAGTAGTGATGATAAGGCAGTATGTTGCATTTTTCTTGGCTATGGTGGAGCTGAGTTTGGTTATAGGTTATGGGATCCAGAGAAGAGAAAAATTATCAGAAGTAGGGATGTGGTGTTTCATGAAGACCAGTTCTTTGGAAATATTGAGAAGACTGGTAAGTCTAAAGAAGTTGTTGATGGAGTGCTCGATCTCACACTGATTCTTTCTCCAGTGCAGACCATAGGTGGAGAAGGAGGATAATATGATCTGGATCGTGATGAGGAGCAGAGGTCGCTAAATGAACAGGGTGTTAAGTAGGGGGAGCAGTCTCCTCAGTTAGAAACCACAGTACCTTAGGTTAAAAGGTCTACTCAAGAGCGTCAACCATCAACAAGATATCTTGCAGTAGATTATATTTTGCTTATTGATGAAGGGGAGCCAGAGAGCTACCAAGAAGTAAAAAATCATGCAGATAAAAATGAGTGGATGAAGGCTATGTAAGATGAGATGAGTTCTTTGGAAAAGAATAATACTTACGAGCTGGTGGAACTTCTAAAAGGAAGAAAGGTTTTGAAAAACAAATGGGTGTTCAAGCTGAAGAGAGATGACAGTGGAAAACTAATAAAGCACAAAGCACGGTTAGTGGTTAAAGGCTTCTGCGCAAACGAAGGGTATGGACTTTGATGAAATCTTCTCTCTAGTTGTGAAGATGACTTTTATCATAGTTGTCTTGGGTCTAGTCACTAGCATGGACCTTGAGCTTAAAAAGATGGATGTGAAGACCGCATCTCTTCATAGTGATCTAAATGAAAAGATCTACATGACTCAACTAGAGGGGTTTAAGGTAGAAGGAAAAGAACAGCTGGTTTGCAGGTTGAAGAAGAGTCTCTACGAGCTGAAGCAAGCACCAAGACAGTGGTATAAGAAATTTGATTCATTCATGGTGAGTCACGGGTACAGGAGGACAGCTGTAGATTACTGTATTTATGTTCGGAAGTTTGGTAATGGCAAATTTATCATCTTTCTTTTATATGTAGATGATATATTGATAGTTGGACATGATAGTAAGCCGATTGGCAGGTAGAAAAGGGACATGTCAAAGACTTTTGACATGAAAGGCTTGGGTCCCACAAGATTAATTTTGGGAATGCAAATACGTCGTAACAGGAATTGCAAGAAGATGTAGTTGTCACAGGAGAAATATGTTGAACAGGTGCTAGCGAGATTCAACATGATAAAAGCTAAGCCATTTAGCATACCTTTAGGTAGTCACTTCAAGCTCAGTAAGAGCTTATGCCCTACTACAGATGAAGAAAAGGAGCGGATGGTGTCTGTTCCATACTCTTCAACAGTTGGGAGTGTTATGTATGCCATGGTGTGTACACGGCCAAACATTGCTCATGCAGTGAGTTCAGTGAGTAGATTTCTTTCTAACCCTGAGAAAGAGTATTGGGAAGCAATGAAGCGGATCTTCAGATATTTGAGAGGTACATCAGATTTTTGTTTGTGTTTTGGAGGCTCAAAACCAGTACTCGAAGGCTTTACAGATACTGGTTTTGTAGGCGATCTTGATCGTCAGTTGTCTACTTTTGGGTACTTATTTACTTTTGCAGGGGGAGCTATTTCCTGACAATCTAAGTTTTAGAAGCGTACAGTATTGTCTACAACCGAAGCAGAATACATAGCTACTAATGGAATAGGAAAGGAGATGATTTGGTTGAAAAACTTTTTTCGAGAAATGGGTCGAAGCAAGGAGAGTATGTAGTATACTGTGATAATCAGAGTGCTATGGATCTTAGCAAGAACACTACATACCATGTCCGCACGAAGCACGTAGATGTGAGATATAATTGGATTCGTGAGATCATCGAAAAGAATCTCATGAAGTTGGAAAAGACTCACGCAGACAAGAATCCTTTAGACATGATGACTAAGGTCGTGTCTAAGGAAAAGCTGGGGCTGTGTTCAGAGTTGGCAGTACTGGACTCTTAGTAAGGGGGTTCAGAGGTGTCTTCCCCATGGTCTGAAATGGGAGATTGTTGGCTTAATGGGTCCAGACCAAGTGGGTTCATGGTCATGGGTATTATGGTAATTGTACTGGCACTTTCTTATTGACTATGATAGGGTTTCTTGGGGGATAAGAAAGAAGGCATTATATATGATGTAATGTGTAACCCATGATGTACTGCATATTATACATAGAGAGTGGACCCAAGGAGAGTCGAGTTTCTTTTCCGTGGACGTAGGCAAGTTTGTCGAACCACTGATGGACCCTCGATTTCCGTCCTCTCCTTCCGCCCAGGGGGGCTGCCGGGTTTCGACGGAGGAGGAAAATCGGGTATCAACATTTTTGTACGGGTATGCCAGATTTTCTATTCTACTTGGAATTTGGAATGGTGATGATCCGGAGATTCACCTTCACAAGTAGAAAGGAAATCGATTCTTCTTTCTAACTTTTCAAATTACATAAATATTTAAGAAAAGAGACAATTTTTTGTTTTGAATGCCATAAGAGGCGATTTTTTTGTTTGTTTGCCGTGAAAGGCGATTTTGCCGTGAAAGGCGATTTACAAATCTCATCAAAATGAAAGACAAGAATTGTGACTTTTTTTGTCTCTTTAAAAAATACAAAGTACAATAGAAAAGAAAGAAAATGGATCTAACTTCTCAGGAGATTGTGGTGACACGTTCAGATGGACGGTCGCAAGTCATGTGTGGACTTCACCATCGTCCTTCAAATGAGAACAATTGATGCTTCGATTCTTCGACTTGGCTCCAACCTCAGTTTTTTAGAGGATAAAGACCAAGGGGAGGTCCTATATCCAATGAAAAACCGAGTAAACGGGCTGAAAAGCCACGTTTAGGCCATGTTGTAGAAGAAGGGGACCTTGGGGGGGTGGCCCCCCAAGGGACTTTGATCACCTTGTAGTGTCTCTTGCAGCAGAGCTGCAAGACTTCGTTAGGATTTCTTTGGGAGTGTGCAAGTGTGCCAAGCTCCAAGTCGATGCCTCTCTCTTGGAATGGACCTCCTTTTATAGGCTTTTGGTAGCCATGAGGTGGTTTATGGCCATTGATGGCCATGATGAGAGATTTGATGGCATTGATGCTACATGATGGGAGGAGTTACAAGTTTTTATTTCTTGATTTTGTAACACCTTTTTCTTAGCTTGTGATTGGCCGATGGAGAATGATGGGCATTTAATCGCCTTTAATCTCCATAATGAGGGGAGTTTCATGGTTTTAATGCCATGATTGCTTGGACTTGTAACTCCCATATGCTTGAATCTGATTAGGCCGTCCAAAATAATGAGTTAATGACCGCATTAAGTTGTCATAAAACGGGTCAATTAACGACATTAAGTGGTCGCCGGAGCATGTGAGGAGTTGCGGGCCGCGCCGCGTCCTTTGAGATTCTTCTTGTGATCATCGGCGATGAATCCACACGTTGTTTGATGTCGGATTGCGATGCAATTTCAGACATTGATTGATGTTGGTGGGCCGGTGACATCTGTCTTGTCGATTTCTTGATTGGTTGAACAGAAAGTGTACTTTCTTGGTCAGCCGATTGGCGATCTTGGAGCGATCAGTGATGACTTCATGCTCTAGACGGCGGATCTGAAATGTCGACGGAGATCAGTCGTTTTCAAGGATAAAAAATTGGATTTTCATAAAATCACCGAGGCAGGAACTCCTGAAACGCGAAAAGGATCGGAAATCGGGCCATCCGGCAAAACATCCGGCGACCCGGATTTCCAGGGTCGCTGGCGACCATTCACCCAAGGTCGCCAGCGACCTTGGGACTTTGGCCCCTTTGGTTGCCGAGTAGTTTTTTCGGCCGTTTTTTTTTTCTTTTTCGTTCCTTTTTTCTTCTGTATTTTTCTTGACATTTTTCCTCAATTATTGACTTGATTTTCTTGGAGAAAACTTGACGAGAAGTCGCACAAAACCGGAGTACAAAGTTTCCCATTTTTCGTGAAAGCCGAAGACTTTGTAGCCGATTTTCCGTCAAGAGTCGAAACCAGGTCAAATGATGTCGAAATGACCTGAAAATTGAGGTGAAGCTTCTTGAGCAGTGGATGGAACCGACCATGAGCTTTTATCTGAGTTTTGAAGCCGTTTGGGGTCTCGTCGATGCTTGACTTGATTTTGCTGCGGGGAAAATGTCGAGCTTTGATATGCGGTCAACTGATGTCCGATTGACCTGAAACATAATAGGGAGCCTATTGGAGTCATGTAGAGATGATCCATTAGCTCCGATTTGGATGTCATGGTCCCGAGGTGCTCCGCCTCCGGTAGGCTTGATTTTCTTTCGGAGCCTCGAAATCTGGTCAAACGTTGTCGGAATGACCTGAAATTCGACGTGCAGCTTTTTGGAAGCATGTTGAAGCCACTCATATGCTTTGTTTGATGAGTGATGGCCTCGGTGATTCTCACCGCCGAGAGGCTTGATTTTGCTGCTCGAGCGTTAATGGAGGGTCAAACGTTTTCGGTTTGACTTGAAAATTGGCATGGATCCCTTTGGAGGTATTTTGGAGTCATCCGTAGGCTCTAATTGAAGTTTTGGTGTCTTCGATGATGTCGCCGCCGGGAGCGCCTATTTAGTTGTCGGAGAAGTGAAGTTAGGCCAAACTATGTCAGAATGGCCCGAAACTTCATGTGTACTCCTCTTTTGGCTGTCTTAAAGGATCCTGCAGTTTTTGTCTGATTTTGATAAGATCTGATGCTTAAAGTAGCTTTACCTATTTGTAACAGGATTCTGCTTCATGTGGCTTCTTGATGTCGAGGAGACAGTGACTTTTTTGGTGTCAACAAATGCCCCCTCGAGGTACAGTGATGAGTAGCTTTTGGAGTCGATGTGCCTCGAAGAAAAACTTGAAGGAGAGCTTCCGGAGGCTCGTCAGCATCCTCAGACACCTCCTCAGCAATGGTGAGAGGAACTTTGAGATCAGAAGGACTATCATACCGTCTCATGTTATGGCGTTGTCCTTTCCTCCTCTTGCCTCGGCGGGTCAATCTGCTCGACGGTCCAGACCCACTATCAACATCAGGCCTCTCACAAGAGTCCTCACTGGATGGTCTACTTTTCTCAGTAGACTCCATGGAAGCCTTCGTATGCTCTGCCTGTATCATAGCATCGATCTCGGCCTCCTCCTCCTCCAGCTGTCTCAAGACCTCTCCAGGAATCCCCTGTGCAGCTCCTAATCTGATGATGTCCTGCCCGTTGAGAAAGCCTATCTTTTGCTTCTCTCCAGAAAGGAATGCCAAAACTTCCTCCCGACGGACACCATCCGATTTGCCAAGATCTTTCCCAGGAGATTGCTTAATATTGAGCTCTTTCTTGGAAAGCCTCCGGTACACTGAAAAGCTCTCCACGAACCACTTCGTGAAGCCAGCAGTTCGGAAGGTGGGCAGCTCAGGATAGGAAATCATGGCGGTAGTGTCCTCGGCGCTATAAAAAGCCCATGCATTTCTCCCATCCTGCAGAACTCCAAAACGCTTCACCATGCTCGAAGGCGCTCCAACAACGCCTTGAGAGAAGCCAAGCTGCAATGCAAAACGCGAAGGGACATACGGTTGGATATCGACGAAAAGATGTATGCGGTACACCATCATACCAACCCGTATGTTGAAGAGCCATCCTTCTCCGCGTCTGTCAAAGCATAGTGTCTTCCCGACCCTGCCCTGGTCGAATCACGGGAGACACCAAAGTCAAAAGCCTTCTTCCGCAAACCTGGAGAAAGCTTCACCGAAGACTGCCCGATCTCGACGTCCCTAAATCGTCGAATCCCCAAACGGGCAGATAAAAGTGATTAGGGAACAGCTGTCCCTCTAGCCAAACGAATCATAAAGGGATCTTCGTCCTGTGCAACTCCCAAACGATGGAAGCTAGGACAGTGGTATACATACCACGAATAGAAAATATGGGCAGAAAATACCCTGTTCATGGGAAGCCCAAGCCAAACCAGGAAAGCAGCAGCCTGAAGTTCGGTACACGAATAAGAGTAAAGAGCAGGTATTAAAGCCAGCCGCTCTCCAAACGCCATCTGACAAGCCGAAAAAATACAGTGCGGCCTGATGTGCGTCCCATCTCCTCCAGCAAAAACAACCTCACCCAGCCAATAAGTAAGGTAAACAGCGAGATCTCTCCAAAACGCAATGTCAGGATAAATGGCATCCGTGCTTGCGAAGAACTTCTTCAAATCTTCTCGCATAGCAGCGATCTTCTTCAAACTTGATGCTTTAGCCCTAACATCCTGGGCCATGCCATCAGAAGAATCCCCGCTGTCAAAAAAGTTGGAGCTGCAACTTCTCCAACTGCTGCATCTAACTTTCGTGCCCTCCTTCTCCTTCAAAAAATCATAGAAGGCGACGAGCTGAAAGTACACAAGCATAAACTCCTCAGATTGCTCCTCAAGGACGCTGTCAATAGGCATAAACTCCTCATAGAGTTTGCCGATGATAGGCAATCCGGTGATGGCGCTCAGCTCCTTCAAAGAAAAACCAATCTCACCATTCGTCACAATGAAGGTGTTGGTTTGTGGAAGGAATGACTCCAGCATGGCCATGAAACCCTCATCGGAGAAAACGACGGTTTGCCGAAAAGCTTGAACCGCATCAAAAACCTCGACCTCCCGAAGAACGGCCTCACCAATCCTCAGGGTGTGATCAGTCCATGATTCCCAGTTCGAGTCAGCGCTGAAACGGCCACGAAGTCGAAAAGGCTTCACCCAATTGCTGCCGTCACCCCGAAAAACGCCAAGGCCCACCGGTCTCAAATCAACCGATGGATGATCAGAACCTTGGTAGCCACTGGCTGGCATCAACATGTCCATACGAACAGGTGGCTTCTCTGCAAAACCGGAAGGTCCACCAACAAAAACCCCGGTCTTGATCACACTGGTCCTCTTCACCCAGCTCGGAGGATCTTCCCTCTTAGGGCATGTGGGAGAAAGGCTCATGATCGAGATGGTCCGGTCAAAAGACGACCGGGTAGAAATAGTTCTCTCCTCACCATCTGCTGTGTAAGAGAACTGAAAACATCTCCTTTGGTATGTCAAGTCGTCAGGGACTGCATCACTGAAGAAGAAGATAGGCTTGAGCACAGCACTCTGATCGTCCGTAACCCAAGGACGACCGCTTACCATGATCTTATAGAACTCCTAATCTTTGAGAGCGATCAATCGCTGTCTCATCTCATCACGATTGAGGGAATCGCATTCTTCCAAATTTTTCTCCACAAACTGGACCTTCTCCCAAGCCTGCTGAACGGCAGCATTGGAAGATCTAGCAGACCGACGAGGTGCATCAGTAACAGGACCTTTACCTTTGTTCGTTCTAGAAGAACTACCTGCAAAAGGTGAAAGAGAAAAGATCAATCAACATCAAAATGACAGAATTCTGCTACAAAAATTCTAACAAAATTTTGACATGGTTCCAGGGCAATTCCGAAGAAAAGGAAAATACTCCGAAAAAGACAGGAAGCCTGAAGATGAGCTCAACATCGCTGCGAGCTCATAGTCAGTGGAGAATTCTCAAAGAAGGCTCGAACTCAACATCACTGCGAGAACAAGCCAATCTCATCAAACTTCTGCAAAATCTGGAAAGGAGCTCAACATTGCTGCGAGCTTCAGAATCCAAAAATTGCAAAACTTCCTCAAAATCCAGCAAGACCGAGAAAGAGCTCAACATCGCTGCGAGCTCAAAATCCCGATACTTGCAAAAGATTTTCAGGTATGCATCATCATACTTCCAAATCCATTTACAAAAATCATGAATCAAAGAATATCATCATGCATTAGATGCTAGGAAAACCTCGACCAAAGTTTGACCAATTCCAACCCAATTTGGTCAAAACCAATCAAACTTTGTCCAAGTCAAAAATCATGTTGGCTTGACCTAGAGACTCTAGCCTTCTATCTTAATGCATAAAAAAAAAAAAATGCATACATATTGAAATTGCACAGCCTCATTATCATGGTTAGCAAACAAGGAAAAAAAAAACAAAGAGAGAAAAAAAAATATCAGCAAAAAAAAAAAAAAAAAAAATTTGGCCCACAGGCCGTGGCCCTCTGCCACGTGGCAGTACGGTCAGGTCCGTACGGACCTGTCCGTACAACCAAAAAAAAAAAAAAAACAGCAAAAAAAAAGAGAAAAGAAGAGAAAAACGCTGAAAAAAGAAAAAAAAAACAGAAATCAGCGTGAAAGAAAAAAAAAACAACAGGAAAAAAAAAGAGAGTACACGGTTAAAAAAAAAAAAAGAAAGAAAACCATGGAAAGAGGAAAAAAAAAAGAAAGAAAAAAAAGAGAGAAGCACGAAAAAAAAAAAGAGAAGGAAAACGTGCATGAAAAGAAAAAAAAAAGAAAAAAAGAAGAAGAAGAAGAAAGAAAAGAAAAGAAAAAGAAGAAGAAAAGAAAAAAATGAAGAAGCTACTTCTACAATGGAGATTCTTGACGAGGAAGAAAACTTACTTGAAGCCATTGATGGAGAAGAAGAAGAAAAGCTTGGAGATCCTTGAAGAAGAAAAAGCACTTCTTATCTTTGAGAGCATCTTGAAAATTTCTTGCAAAAAGAAAGCAATGGAGCAAAAGCATCAACCCTCTTGCTTTTATAGAAGAGAGCAAGCCAAAAGAGGAAACAAGGAGAAAGAAAGGAGGTAAGTGCTAAAATTTAGCTACTTTCCCAAAAAGAAAGATATTTTGAGAGAATCTTTCCACAAAAAGAAAGCTTGAGAAATTCTCTCCAAGTAAAGATATTTTTAGATATTCTCTACACAAAAGAGATATTTTTAGATATTCTTTACAAATATGACACCATATGAGATCTAGGCCATCTCCAAGGCCTAAGGTCCCATGGGTTAGCCCATATGAGCCAGGTTTGACCACCTAGGCACTAAAATTGGCTTTTAGTCAAAATATTCCTCTTACCAAGAGCAAAAAAAAAAAAAAAAATAAGTCCCATGCCTCTTTTGAGTTGATGAGACCATTCAAAAAAAGAAAAGAAAGTCTCATGAGTTTCCAAAAATCAAACCATCCAACCTCATGAACCAAATTGAGTCAAAATCTTGAAATTGACATTTTACAAAACCAAATTCCGGTCCCCTGGCTCGCTTCATACAGCTTGTTAGGTCACAAGACCAAAACCAAAATCAAAATCCAAACCAAACCAAAACCAACAAACCAAATCTGACCCCCCAACCTGCCACATACAGCTTGTTGGGTCACAAGGTCAAAATCAAAATCAAATCCTGACCCCCTAACTTGCCACATACAGCTTGTTAAGTCACAAGGTCAAAAACCAAAATCCAAATACCCCATGTCATTTTCAAAACTTTGCCTTGAGATGGTGTGTGATCCTTCTCACTACCATAAAATTCCCCCAGAAACTCAGAAAGCTATTCAAAAAAAAAAAAAAAGCTCAAGACTCTTGGTCAAGTTGGAATCTCTCCTCCAAGTTTCTCTTCGAGGCACATCGACTCCAAAAAGCTACTCGTCGCTGTTCCTCGAGGGGGCATTTGTTGACACCAAAAAATTCAATATGTCTCCTCAACATCAAGAAGCCTCCTGAAGCTGCATCCTGCTAAAAACAGGCAAGGCTACTTCAAGCATCAGATTTTGTCAGAATCAGACAGAAACTAAGAGATCCTTCAAGACAGCTAAAAGAGGGGTACACCTAAGGTTTCGGGTCATTCCGACATCGTTTGGCCCAACTTCACTGCTCCGACAGCTAAACAAGCGCTCCCGGCGGCAACATCATCAAAGACACCAAAACTTTGATCAGAGCCTACGGATGACTCCAAAATGTCTCCAAAGAGCTCCATGCCAAATTTCAAGTCAAACCGACAACGTTTGACCCTCCATCAATGCTCGAGCAGCAAAATCAAGGGTCGCCGGATTTTGCACCAAATCGTCCGTTTTCCGATTCTTTTCGCGTTTCGGGTGTTCCGGCCTCTGTGATTTTTGAAAAATGCAATGTTTGATGCTTGAAAACGACTGATTTTCGTCGACATCTCGGATCCGCCGTCAAAAGCGTGAAATCATCACCGATCGCCTCAAGATCGCCAACCGGCTGACCAAGTAAGTGCACTTTCTGTCCGACCGATCGTGAAATCGACAGGACAGATGTCATCGGCCCGCCAACATCAATCAATGTCTGAAATTGCATCGCAATCCGACATCAAACAATGCGTGGCTCCACCTGTGATGATCGCAAGAAGAATCTCAAAAGGCGCAGCGTGGCCCGCGACTTTTCACATGCCCTGGCGACCACTTAATGACGTTAATTAACCCGTTTATGACAACTTAATGCGGTCATTAACTCATTATTTTGGACGGCCCAATCAGATTCAAGCATTTGAGAGTTACAAATCCAAGTAATCATGGCATTAAACCCATGAAACTCCCATCATCATGAAGGATAAAGGCAATTAAAAGCTCACTACCTTCATCGGCCAATCACAAGCCATGAAAAAGGAGTTACAAAATCAACTTGTAACTCCTCATCAATGCTCTCATCATGGCTATCAATGCCCATAACCATCCCATGGCTACCAAAAGCCTATAAAAGGAGATCCATTTCCAAGAGAAAGAGGATCAGATATCGACATCTATCGACTTGAAGTTCTGCACTTCTCCCAAAGAAATTCAGACGAAGTCCTGCTGCTCTGCTGCAAAGAACACCACAAGGTGATCAACGTCCCTTGGGGGGCCACCCCCCGAAGGCCGCCTCCTTCTCCAACATGGCCTAAACGCTGCTTTTCAGCCCGTTTACTCGGTTTTTCATTGGATATAGGACATTCTCTTGGTCCTTGTCCTTTAAAAAACTGAGGTTAGGAGCCAAGCCAAAGAATCAAAGCATCAAATGTTCTCATTTGAAGGACGATGGCGAAGTCCATACATGACTTGCGACCGTCGATCTCAACGTGTCCCCACAATCTCCTGAGAAGTTAGATCCCTTTTCTTCTTTTTCTATTGTAGTTTGTATTTCTTAAAGAGACAAAAAGAAATCACAATTCTTGTCTTTCATATTTGATGAGTTTTGTAAAATCGCCTTTCACGGCAAAATCGACTTTCACGGCAAACAAACAAAACGCCTCTTACGGCATTATAAAAACTTGTCTCTTTTCTTAATATTAATGCAATTTGAAAAGTTAGAAAAAATGATTGATTTCCTTTCCACTTATGAAGGTGAATCTCCGAATTATCACCATTCCAAATTCCAAGTAGAAAGTAAATCTGGCATACCCGTACAAAAATGTTGATGCCCGAGATCTTCCCTCCTCCGCCGAGACCCAGGTCAGCCCCCGGGGTGCGGAGGGAGAGGACGGAAGATTCCCCCTCTTTTGGGTCCATCAAGTTGGCACACCCGGTGGGACACGTTGACTTGAGAACATGATGCTTTGATCACTTGGCTCCTTTCTAGTTGGTGGCCTGTGTTGCATTTTGTATCTAAAAAATATGAGATGGGATTTCAATTGTTCTTTCTCACTTCAAAAAAAAAAAAAACAAATCTGATTTCTTTTCTTAGATTCAACTATGAGAAACTTTGATCCTTCCCTCTTCGAAGTTGATAGCTCACAGAAATGTTCGCAGCTATCGTTCATATCGAGGATTGGGCCATCTTTTCTCTTTGATGAGTCCAATTAGGATTTCAAAAAAAATTATAATTTCAAAAGAAAATTAGTTTTCTCTCTTTTGCATTCAAATTTGAGAAACCTTGGTTCCTTCCCTTTCGGATTTAGCGCTCGCAGAAATGTTGAGCCTTTGTTCGGATTGGAACACCATTCGTTCTCTTTGACGAGTTTATTAAAAAACCCTTCAAAAAAGAGTTAAAAAAATATAAAAAAAACACTAAGGTTCCACCAGTTGCGTTCTTTGACCAATGTGGATTTAAGAAAAGCCTTGTCCAGAGTGTGGAGACAGCTAGACTGTTCGAGGCAAGGGTCCTCCAAACGGGTTCATTAAGTAATCCTACCCTTACCTGGGGGTTGATCTATCTACTAAGGTTTCATAAGATCGAATTGGAAATCTATGTGCACGAATTGGAAATCTATGTGCACCTTTCAAAAAAAATCCCTTAAAAAAATCTTTAAAAAAAAAAACTTCTGTCACTTTGAATTCAGAGTTGAGAAATCTTGGTTCTTTCCCTTTCGGATTTAGCGCTCGCAGAAATTGTGAGCCTTATTCGGAATGGAACACCATTTGCTCTCTTCGATGAATTCAATCTTGACCTTTCAAAAAAAAATCTTCTGTCACTTTTGAATTCAGAGTTGAGAAATCTTGGTTCTTTCCCTTTCGGATTTAGCGCTCACAGAAATGTTGAGCCTTTGTTCGAAACGGAACACCATTTGCTCTCTTCGATGAATTCAATCTTGACCTTTCAAAAAAAAAACTTCCGTCATTACTGGATTCACATCCGAGAAATTATGGTTCCTTCTCTTCTGAATTTAGCGCTCGCAGAAATGTTGAGCCTTTGTTCGGATTGGAACACCATTTGCTCTCCTTTATGAACCCAAATTTGACCTTTCAAAAAAATCCCATCTCGTGTCCTTTCCAAGGATGCGATTTGAAACATTTGTGCCTAGCGGTGCTAGTACGCCCTTTCGGGTCTACTGTATTCGCGACCGACACATTTGTATCTCCAACCTTATATCATTTTACCTCGAGTGAGCCTTGCTTCTCGGTAATTTGAATTAAGGTCTACAATTGCTTCTAACAGTCACTGGAACGCTCACTCTGAGCCTACCATACTTGCATTTTAGAACAATTGTATCCTCTATGACTTTTTGCCTTCTTCATCGTCCTTGGGTTGGGCCATGTCCCCCCAAGTGATTTGAAAAGACAAAACCATAGTTGTTCTCCATTTACGATCACCATATTCTTGTGATTACTAATGGATTCGGTCTTGTTTCAGAAGTTTTCCAAAATTAACAATGGCATCTTCATTGACCATCACTTTCGATGAGAACAAGTACCAGCTTATGCTTCAAGACAAGCAAAACAAGCATAAGCGCCCTGCCAGTTGCCAAAGCGTCATCTCCCTCGACAACTCTCCAAATACCGGGTCAACTTCAACTGCTCGGACCATCGTCTTTGGATCGCTGGGACCATTTCCACTTCCCGCAGAAGACACTGTACCTGCCAAGAAGAAGAAAACCGCCCCGCAACGTGTCACTAAAATGGCACCAAAGGCGAACACCAAGAAGCCTGAAGCCCGTCGCGTTCCCATGAAGCCTCAACCCACAAGAAACCAGGTTTACCCCAAAACTTGGTCCCCGAGATCTTCGCCAAAGCAAAGGAGGTCCCAAACATTTGCAAAGCCAGCATACCTGGCCCCTCTCAAGGAAAATCGGTTCTACCCTCTCTCTTACATGAAAGAGGAGAAACCTACCCTCCACCCAAAAAACAAGCAAAATCATCATGAGCCGGCTTACTCCTACAAGCCCAAAATCAAATCCTGCATCGTTAGGCCTATGCAAAAACATGCTGAAGCCTGCACTCCCGTGAGTCAACCCTTCATCTCAACAGGGGCTGAGCTCGCAAAATTCAAGTCTTCACTGCGACCCCATCCTCTATGGATGGACTCGGTTCTATTCCCTGCAAAAATCAAACAACCTACTCTCCAAAAATATATGAGGAAAGGTTCAGTCAGACAGCATGTCATCCACTTTAAGATCCTAACAGGGGCTATTGTGGATCAAGATGCCCTCAAGATTCGCCTTTTTGCAAGTACCCTGAAAGGTACAGCCTTTGATTGGTACTCCACTCTGCCGGAGAACTCCATCCAGAACTGGGCTATGCTGGAGACACGCTTCCTGACCCACTTCCAACGTGAGGATCATCCTGTTACTATGGCCCAACTCTGTACCCTAAAACAGGGAGAGAATGAGTCAACATACGACTTCATTCACAAATGGAAGGCAATGGCGTACAAATGCTCAGATGTACTGCCACAAGCGTCGCTAATCGACATCTGCCGTAACAATATGAGAGCAAAAATTCGCTCCATGATCATCGGCAACAAATCAAAGAACCTGGGGGAACTCCTCGAAGCCTCCATGGAAGCTGAAATGGTGATCAAAGACCTCAATAGTCAGAAGTCATCAAAGAAAGAGCCGACTGCTGTTACAACCTCAAAACCAAAGAAAAAGGAGGTTCTCAATGTGCAGACTAAGTCAGCTCCCCAGCAACCAAAGAAACCTGAAAACAAAACTGCAGGTAAAAGGCCTGAACTCTCTGATGCCTTCAAAGAACGTGTAGAAAAGAAATATCCGTTCGATGAAGATGTTGAAGAAATCTTTGAGGCTCTCCTAGCAAATGGCAAACTCATTTTGCCAGAGCCCAAAAGACCGGGAGATGTTGGCAAAACCAATGATCCCCAATACTGTCCATACCATCAGATGATCTCACATCCTCTCAATCAATGCTTCGTTGTGAGAGAGAAGATCAATGAGATGTGGAAAAACGGAGTCATAACCTTTGATAAAAACTATGGCCCCGCCTCTGTCAACATGGTGTCATGTCGGCAAACTTCAAAGTCACCGAAGGAAAAGATCACTACTTCATTCAAGGTGATAAAAATGGGTCAAGAGTCCCAAGAATTGGTTCCCTATCCAACATCAGATGGACAGCCTATATGGGTGCATCCCGATCTCCTAGATGGTGAAAATTGGGAGATCGTCAAAACAAAGCCGACCGCTTAGCAGCGAAGGCAAGCCAAGAGACAACTCCGCAAGCTCAAACAGCAGCAGAAGTCTCAACCAAAACAAGAAGTCCTTGAAAAAACAAAAACTTCTTCCACTGCTTCACTAGGGACGACGGAAGAATCTCTTCCCAAAACCTCCAAGGCGGTAAGAAAATTTACGCTTGATGATTTCATGCCACCTCTATACAAAAATGAAACTATGCAGGGGGCATCATACTCTTGCAACTCGGTAGTTGGATTCTCCATGAACGGATACGAGTCCATTGACACTGCCAGTGATATCGATGAGTGGGAAGAATCCCTTTAAACAGGAGAATACCTCTCCGACGAGGAATGGATTCCCGAATCTCATCTTATGCCAGTAATCTGGTATAACCCATTACAGCCACAAGGATCTTGGTCTGATAATGAAGAAGACCAGGGCCCTGTTCAAGAAAACGCCATCGATCCAGCACCAGCAAATGCTTCAGTGGAACCCAACATGGGTGAACCACAAGGAGCAAATGACGAAGAAGATTTGGCTCCCATACCTGATCTTAAAGAATATGCAAGAATTTCGCAACATCTTGCCATAGAGCAGGAGCAGGATCGCATCAATCTTCGTCATGATCTAGAGCCGGAAGTCCCTGATAATCAGCGGGAACTTTCTCCCTTAACTCCTGAAAATGGAGAAAACAGTTGGATTGATGATCCTATCACATCTGAGGATGAGTCCGATTCCCAACAGTCTGCACTGGGGGCAACTCCTGTTAGGATAACCTGCAATGCAATAGCTCAGGACGACAGTGCCTCTGAAGCTTCCGAAGACACGTACTCCCCAACCGGTAGCGTATCTTCCGGAGGTACATCTTCTTAGGTGACTTCCACTGAGATAACATCCTCTCAACCCTCGTCTCCTGAAGCTGTGACATCAGAGCTCAAGCCTCTCCCAATTGATCATCTTGAAGAAACTTCTGCCAATGAAATCTTCTTCAATGAAAACTCAGTCAATTGGTCCCAGATACCCGATCTCACGGGCGATGGCTGGGCTAATAAAGAAAAGTTGCCGGCTGCTGTTCAGGACTTGTTCCCGGAAATTGCTCCGTGCAACACAATTACTGAAGACACCAATGATGTTACAGAGACGTTTTCAGCAAAGGATCAACCCCTTGATCCTGAGAACGATCTTCCAAAAGAAGACCCTTCTCTAGAGGCTCTTGAAGTTGGTAGAGGTACCCGTTCCGGCCGGGATTACCATAAAAATTACAATCAACCCTCTTCTTCTTATGTAAATCCTTCGGGAAAGCAAGATGTAAGCGCCCCAAGTAGCAATAATAATGAAAATGCAGGCCCGAAGGAGGCTTTTAAGTACGACTTGATCGAGCACTTCAAACACATACCTACACGTCTGCACATCCTTGACTTATTACGAATGTCTCCACAAACTCGTGATAGTCTCATTTCAGAATTAGAAAGGCTGAATGCAGATGTCGACAAACATGCCCCACAAGTCCTACAAATTGAAATGGACTATACGGTCAAAAAATCAAATACTCCCTCAAAGGGAGAAAAGAAGAAAACTGAGGGATCAAGCAATGAATGCCTCTCGGTACAAAAAGCAGCAAGTGCAACAATTGCCTTCGACAAGGATGACCTCCTCCTAGGAGAAACAAAGCACAACCGTCCCTTGTACTTTACGGAGTACGTCAAAGAAATGCCGGTACACAGAGTTCAGATCGATCCAGGTTCTGCACTCAACCTCATCTCTACTTCGGCACTCGAAGAGCTGGGCATCCCACCTAGCAAGCTGAGTCACACGTCCGTATCCATCTTCGGATATGAAGGTAGCGCTCAAAGGCCTATCGGCAAAATCAGGTTCAAATTGCAAATCGGTGATCTTACTTCTGAAGTCACTGTGTATGCAATAAGGACCCCTTCATGCTACAATATACTCCTTAGACGCCCCTGGATACATGAGAATGGTGTCGTCCCTTCAACTCTACATCAATGCATCAAGTTCGTTGGCAACAATGGCTTGATACATCGAGTGTTTGCAGATAAAAAGCCCTTCAAAGGCAGAGATGTCCATTTTGCATATGCTCAAATGTATAAAGATGGAAAAGAAGAACAAGAGGAAAAAACAATTCACTTTGCCGACAGTCTCCAGAAAGATAAAGGCAAGGCTCCTCAGCAATCACCGGAGGTAAACAAACACTCCACCAAACTCGAAGTAAGCGGACAAGCTCCCTTCGTCGGCTCCTTCAAATCTCCAAAGCCTTTGGTAATCACTACCAAAGCAAAAAAGACAAAACAAAAGACTGGGGGAAAGTTCACTGTCTCCTTTGTGTCTATTATGCATGACACAAACTCAGAGTCAGAGCCAGAAAATGACACAGCATCAAGCCAAGCTGATACTCAGCAAGATCAGCTCACTCTCACTCCATTGGAGACACTTGCAGACATAGAAGACCCTACATCTGCTTCCTTTGTTATTCCGGCAACTTCGCCAGAAGAAAAAGTGATTTACTTCCACAGATCAGGAGCATCTCTACTGAACTCTCTGCTTGAACCTTTCCAAAACGAAGGTATGCCTCAGTTATCCCTGTATAGTCCAATGGCACAAGCTATCATGAAGAAAATGAGCTACGACGCTCAAAATCCGACTGGTTTGGGAGGTGGCCGTGGTATTCTTACACCATTGGAACCCACCCTGACCAAAAGTCAACCAGAAGATTTGAAAATCCACCTTCAAAAAGGCAAGTCTTCATATGGGTTGGGATATGATCCTACCGCTCCTATGAGACAGTTGACACCATGGCTGCAAAGTCGCTTTACCGACCAAGCCTCAACATCTCATGAAGACATCGATATCCCTGGATATCTCTTTGAGGAGTTACTCGTCAAAAATCAAGAACGCTCCTCCAATTGGTATAATTTCTTTGATAATAAAGAGGAATTGCCCGACGACACAGACGAGCGGTTCTCTATCCCAGAAGAACCATCGTCTCCAAAAGAAGTACCTTACTTCAACCTAATTCCAGCAAATGATTGGGACCATCTCATTGCAAGCCTTGAGAAGGATACTAATCAAGAAGATTCATGGACAGAAACAGAGCCTCAGTCTGAAAATGCCTCTGGCACTCCAGAAGGTCTTGTTGAGATGGAAGCCTCCGAAAACATTGTGGAGGAACCACTTTCAAACCTTCCAACAGAAGACCCTGTTCAAAAGATAGACTTGGGAACACCTGATAACCCACGTCCTGTATTCATAAGTAAGAATATAAAGGATGATGAGTTACCCGAGTATATCTCTTTTCTTCGTGAGTTCGTTGATTGCTTTGCATGGTCTTATGCCGAAATGCCTGGCTTGGATCCCAGAGTAGCAGTCCACAAGCTCAACTTGCAAAAAAGAAATCAAGCCTATCAAACAAGGCCAAAGAAGATTCCGTCCCGACGTGATGGACAAAATTGAATAAGAAGTTCAGAAACTCAAAAACGTTGGCTTTATCCGTGAGGAACAGCATCCTGAATGATTGGCCAACATCGTCCCCGTGACAAAGAAAAATGGGCAGATAAGGGTCTGTATCGACCACAGAGACCTGAATAGTGTATGTCCTAAAGATGAAATCCCGCTCCCCATACCAGAGGTGATGATTGACAACACCTATGGATTCGAGCGAATGACATTTATGGATGGATTCTCTGGCTACAATCAGATAAAGATGCATCCTGAAGATGAAAGTCATACGTCATTTCGCACACCATTCGGCGTGTATTGCTACACTGTTATGCCGTTTGGTCTGAAAAATGCAGGTGCAACATATCAAAGGGCTATGATGAAAATATTCCAAGATATGCAGCACAAGACGGTCGAATGCTATGTTGACGACTTCGCCATAAAAAGCAGAAGAAAAGAAGACCATCTCAATGATCTTCGAGAAGTCTTCCTCCGACTTCGGAAACACAAATTGCGGATGAATCCACTAAAGTGCTTCTTCGGTGTCTCATCGGGTAAGTTTCTCGGATTCATAGTACGGAAAACTGGAATAGAACTTAACCCAACCAAAGTCAAGGCTATCCTGGAAATGCCATCTCCCAGAACCCTAAGAGAATTAAAAGGGCTTCAAGGAAGGCTGGCCTACATTCGACGGTTCATCTCCAATCTATCAGGGAAATGCCGTCCATTTTCTTGCTCAATGAAGAAAGGCGTGGACTTTGTCTGGGATGCTGAATGTGAAAACGCATTTCAAGACATCAAAGCATACCTCACCAAACCTCCAGTGTTGGCTGCCCCCACAACTGGAAAACCATTTATCTTGTACACAAGAGCTCTTGACCACACTTTGGGTGCTCTGCTCGCACAAGAAAACGACGACGGAAAAGAAGCTGCTCTATATTACCTTAGCCGCATGATGGTAGGTGCAGAGCATCGCTACTCCCCAGTCGAAAAAGAATGCCTTGCAATAATGTTCGCTATACAAAAGCTGCGTCACTATCTGCTGTCGAACACAGTCTACCTGATTTCGAGGATCAATCTCCTAAAGGTCCTTGTCACAAAAGCAGGTTCTCTCAATGCCCGACTCGCAAATGGTCCATCATTTTATCACAGTTTGATATTAAGTATGTACCACAAAAAGCAATCAAAGGCCAAGCTCTAGCAGACTTCCTCGCAGAGCATCCATTGCCTAAAGATTCTCCACTCAGGGATGATCTCCCAGACGAATTTGTCTACAATGTGGAAACTTCCTTATCAAAAGCTTCCTGGGACATGTACTTTGACGGTGCAACCAGGACAAATGAAAAGGGAAAGCAAATATCGGGAATTGGCATCCTCTTTGTCAGTCCCGACAAATACAGGATTCCACACGCCTTCTCGCTACTGGAACCATGTTCAAACAATGCAGCTGAGTACCAAGCCCTAATTGTAGGATTGGAACTCGCCCTCGAATCCGGCATCACCACGCTGGAAGCTTTTGGAGACTCTCAACTGGTCGTCAACCAGATGAATCAGAAATATGAAGTCAGGAAGCTTGATTTGCTACCTTACTACAATAAGGCGCAGTCGCTTCGACAAAAATCCAACATCTGTCACATCACCCACATCCTCAGAGGTGAAAACATCCGTGCAGATGCCCTGGCTGGACTTGCCGCATCCATGGCAATCCAAAAAGGGAAAAACATGCAAGTCACAGCGTGTCAAAGAAGGATTCTCCCTCCTCTCAACACACACCAAGCAGTTGCTGAATGCCACCAAGTGGTTGGAAGTCGGATGTCCATCCTCGAACCTCCAATTGGCGACTGGAGAGATCCGTTCATTGATTATATCATGTTCGGAATACTACCTGAAGATCCAAAAGAGCGGGTAAGCATCCAAAGACGAGCCCCAAACTTTCATTTGGATATACCTTCAAAAACACTTTACAGAAAATCCTTCAACGGAGTACTCCTACGCTGCTTATCACAACAAGAGGCTGAGGAAACTCTCAAAGAAGTACATGCTGGTCTTTGTGGAGCCCATCAGGCTGGCCCTTAGCTCTACAACCAGATAAAAAGGCTAGGTTACTATTGGCCTACCATAGTAGCTGATGCAATGCAATTTGCCAAGTGCTGCCAAAAATGCCAGATTCACGGAGATTATGTCCACATGCCTCCAGAATGGCTACATCCAACAGCAATTTCATGGCCTTTCGAAGCCTGGGGTATGGACATCATAGGTCCTATTTCTCCCCCATCAAGCAAAGGTCATCGCTTCATCTTCGCCGCTACGGATTATTTCTCCAAGTGGTCAGAAGCATTTGCGTTCAGCGAAATGAAGACTTCATCAGTCCTTCAGTTCTTGCACACCAACATTATTTGCGCACCTCCATGATAACGGACCACAATTCCGGGATCACAGATTCTACAGGTTCTGCGACAAGTACAAAATCCAAAGTTGTCCTTCGACTCCATATAATCCAGCAGCGAATGGACTAGTAGAGGCCTTCAACAAGACACTCTGCAAAATTCTCAAGAAAATGGTCTCTAGTCACAGAAGAGACTGAGGTGACAAACTATTAGAAGCTTTGTGGGCCTATCGAACCACCGTTCGAGGACCAACCCATAGCACACCATTCTCTTTGGTCTATGGATGCGAAGCTGTTGTCCCTTTGGAAGTACAAATTCCTTCCTTAAGGGTATCTTTGCAAAATGACGTGATGCAAGAAAGCAATGTCAAATTGAGACTCCAAGAGCTGGATAATCCGATGAAAGACGACTCGAAGCTCTACAAAGCATTGAGTTGTACCAAGCACGCATGGCAGGATCTTTCGACAAAAAGGTCAGGCAACGCGCCTACAAAAAGGGTGACTTGGTTCTTGCAGTAAAAAGACCCATAGTCTTTGCCCACAAATCCAAAGGCAAATTCGAACCAAAATGGGAGGGACCCTTCGTCATCAACAAAGTCTTCTCCAACGGTGCATACACTCTTCTAAAATGGAAGGAGACAGATGTATGCTACCCATCAACGGCAAGTTCTTGAAGCGGTACTACCCTTGAAGACTTCCTCAAATGGGTCAGAGCAATATCTACACGGCTAAAGCGTATTTCTAAGGTACTTGCTCGTCAAACCCACCCCTTTTGAAATTTTCATCTTTATGTTGAAACTTCCAAAAAAAAAAAAAACAATCTCTCAAAACAATGCTTACTTTCATTATTTCATTGTTCAAAAGAAAAATCAATCCAAGTTTAGGAGCCTCTTCCCAGACTTGACCAAAATTTTCGATCCTTGAACCCAAAATTCATGGTTTGAAACAAAAATCGGGACTTAGGAATTTTCACCCTACACTGCCTCGGCTTTTACAACCAAAATGGTTTTAAGTCAAAATTTATGACCTTCGTGTCTTTAAACAAAAATTTTGGTTTTTAGAAACCGCGGGGAAGCGACATTCAGTCGATACTCGCAAAATCCAAAAAAACCGGAAGGACGCGAACCCCATTTGATACTTCCAAAACCCAAAAATCGAAAAGAAGCGAACGACATTCGATACTTGCAAATTTCAAAAATCGTGGAGACGCAATATTCCAGCTGCTATCCACAACCCAAATTTCAAATGGTTCGAGAAAACCTCAAATTTCAAAAAAAAAATCGCGGGGAAACGACACCAAGTCAGTACCCGCAAAATCAAAAGTTTTGGGAAAAGCAGGGAAGCGACGCTTAGTCGATAATTGCACCACAATTCGCGAGAAAGCGACATTCTGTCGGTACTCGCAAAACTTAGCCCGCGAGGAAGTGACATTCCATCAATACTCGCAAAACCGAATGAGCAAGGAAGCGACATTCCATCGATACTTGCAAAACCATTCAGCGGGGAGGTGACATTTAGTCGATACCTGCATTTTGAAAACCAAATCCGGCTATAAACGCCAAAACAAAAAAAAAACCGGCTATAAACACCAAAATCCGGCTATAAACGCCAAAATCTGGCTATAAATGCCAAAATCCGGCTATAAATGCCAAAACAAAAAAATTTCGGCTATAAACGCCAAAATCGGCTTTCATGCCAATAAAACAAAACTTGGTTTTCAAAAAACTCGGCTATAAACGCCAAAAACCGGCTATAAACGCCAAAATTCGGTTATAAATGCCAAAATTCGGCTATAAATGCCAAAACAAATTTTGGCTCTTACGCCACAAAATTAGGCTTTCACGCCATCCAAAATTTGGTTTTCAAACCATAAAAAAAAAAAACCAGGCTTTTCGCCACAAAAATTGGCTTTCATGCCCAAAACAACTCTTTGACAAAAGATTTTCACAAAATGACAACCTTTTGATCAAATTCTTAAACAAACATTCCCATCAACTTTTGCTCAAAATTGTTTTCATCAAAAAAATGATTTAAGTGAAAGGGAGGGGATACAAAATATAGTACCAAAACTGTTTATACATGGAGGTACCAAAAAAAAGAGAAGAAAGAAAAAGAGTTTGTTACAACTCAGGAGCCTAATCCGACATGGTCTTCAACCAAAGGTTCAACTCCTCAAGCAGACCCTTGGCCTTAACTTCCAAAGTTTTTAGGCCACGCTTCTTCAGAATGTCCCTATAAAACGCAGCCGAATGCCGTGACCCATCTGCAGCACGAGGAAGTTCTTCCCAGAGGACCTGCCACTGCTCATGCTCCTAAGTCTTCCTCCGGACATTACCTTCAGATTCCTCAACCTGGCGAATGAGAGTCCCCTCCTTGTCACGAGCCTCCACAATGGCGGTCCATTTAGCAGCAGCCTCTTCCTCTAAAAGATCAAGACGTTGCCTAGCCTCGACAACCTCCTTATCAAGGCGGTCCAAGTCTTGCTTCAGCCCCATGATGGATAACTCGGTAACGTTCTTCTCCCGAACGATCTGCCTCCGAGTCTTCGTGACCTCAATCAGCTCAGCTTTGACTTTGCTGGAAGGTTTTATGAACATCTCATCAAAGAAGTCATCATCTGGGAAACTCTTGGTCTCAGTCCATTTGCTCCCCAAGGTGATGATCTCCTCAACAAAATCCTTGGAGCTTGCGATGTCCAGACCGACTTCTTTGCTATCAGCGAGGATGTCCTGCACATTCTTGATCATGCCAAAACCAGCTTCCAAATGACCTGAAGAAAGAGTCTCAACCCATGAGCTCAAGACAGTCTTCAACACCTTCCTTACATACTGAAGGTGTGGAGCAGATGAGGATTCGCCATGCTCAGGTGCCCGACTGCCCACGTCATGCTCCATAGGAAGAGTAATCAATAAACTCTTTCCAACGGAAGAAGCTGACTCATTGAAAGTGGAAGAAGCCCCTACTTCTGCATCAGCCGCAGGTATCCCATGTTCTGGCTCTGAGGAAGACGGAGGAATCTCTCCTGCTGCTTCACAATCTGTCAAAGAAAAAAAAAAGAGAAAAGATAAAAAGGTGTGAATATAATCTTGTCAAAAATATATCAAGATTATTATTGCAAATATACCTGCTTCGACGACCGGTGGAGTACTCTGATGTTGTAGAAGTGTGCCACGTTTTAGGCCATGTTGTAGAAGAAGGGGACCTTGGGGGGGTGGCCCCCCAAGGGACTTTGATCACCTTGTAGTGTCTCTTAAGCAGAGCAGCAAGACTTCGTCAGGATTTCTCTGCGAGTGTGCAAGTGTGCCAAGTTCCAAGCCGATGCCTCTCTCTTGGAATGGACCTCCTTTTATAGGCTTTTGGTAGCCATGAGGTGGTTTATGGCCATTGATGGCCATGATGAGAGATTTGATGGCATTGATGCTTCATGATGGGAGGAGTTACAAGTTTTTATTTCTTGATTTTGTAACACCTTTTTCTTAGCTTGTGATTGGCCGATGGAGAATGATGGGCATTTAATCGCCTTTAATCTCCATAATGAGGGGAGTTTCATGGTTTTAATGCCATAATTGCTTGGACTTGTAACTCCCATATGCTTGAATCTGATTGGGCCGTCCAAAATAATGAGTTAATGACCGCATTAAGTTGTCATAAAACGGGTCAATTAACGACATCAAGTGGTAGCCGGAGCATGTGAGGAGTTGCGGGCCGCGCTGCGTCCTTTGAGATTGTTCTTGTGATCATCGCCGATGGATCCACACGTTGTTTGATGTCAGATTGCGATGCAATTTCAGACATTGATTGATGTTGGTGGGCCGGTGACATCTGTCTTGTCGATTTCTCGATCGGTTGAACAGAAAGTGTACTTTCTTGGTCAGCCGGTTGGCGATCTTGGAGCGATCAGTGATGATTTCATGCTCTTGACGGCGGATTTGAAATGTCGACGGAGATCAGTCGTTTTCAAGGATAAAAAATTGGATTTTCATAAAATCACCGAGGCAGGAACTCCCGAAAAGCGAAAAGGATCGGAAATCGGAACATCCGGCAAAAAATCCGGCGACCCGGATTTCCAGGGTCGCTGGCGACCATTCACCCAGGGTCGCCGGCGACCTTGGGGCTCTGGCCCCTTTGGTCGCCGAGTAGTTTTTTCGGCCGTTTTTTATTCTTTTTCGTTCCTTTTTTCTTTTGTATTTTTCTTGACATTTTTCCTCAATTACTGACTTGATTTTCTTGGAGAAAACTTGACGAGAAGTCGCACAAAACCGGAGTACAAAGTTTCCCATTTTTCGTGAAAGTCGAAGACTTTGTAGCCGATTATCCGTCAAGAGTCGAAACCAGGTCAAATGATATCGAAATGACCTGAAAATTGAGGTGAAGCTTCTTGAGCAGTGGATGGAACCAACCATGAGCTTTTATCTGAGTTTTGAAGCCGTTTGGGGTCTCGTCGATGCTTGACTTGATTTTGCTGCGGGAAAAATGTCGAGCTTTGATATGCGGTCAACCGATGTCCGATTGACCTGAAACTTAATAAGGAGCCTATTGGAGTCATGTAGAGATGATCCATTAGCTCCGATTTGGATGTCATGGTCCCGAGGTGCTCCGCCGCCGGTAGGTTTGATTTTCTTTTGGAGCATCGAAATCTGGTCAAACGTTGTCGGAATGACCTGAAATTCGACGTGCAGCTTTTTGGAAGCATGTTGAAGTCACTCATATGCTTTGTTTGATGAGTGATGGCCTTGGTGATTCTCACTGCCGAGAGGCTTGATTTTGCTGCTCGAGCGTTAATGGAGGGTCAAACGTTGTTGGTTTGACTTGAAAATTGGCATGGATCCCTTTGGAGGTATTTTGGAGTCATCCGTAGGCTCTAATTGAAGTTTTGGTGTCTTCGATGATGTCGCCGCCGGGAGTACCTATGTAGTTGTCAGAGAAGTGAAGTTAGGCCAAACGATGTCAGAATGGCCCGAAACTTCATGTGTACCCCTCTTTTGGCTGTCTTAAAGGATCCTGCAGTTTTTGTCTGATTTTGATAAGATCTGATGCTTAAAGTAGCTTTACCTGTTTGTAACAGGATTCTGCTTCATGTGGCTTCTCAAAATGGGTGGCTTCAACATGCCTCCAAAGGGCTGCACGTCAAATTTCAGGTCATTCCGACAAAGTTTGACCAGGTTTCGATGCTCCGAGAGAAAATCAAGCCTACCGGCGGCGGAGCAACCCTGGACCATGACATCCAAAACGGAGCCCATGGAACGTCTCAAAATGACTCCAATAGGATCCTCGTCGAATTTCAGGTCAATCGGACATCGTTTGACCATATATCAAAGCTCAGCATTTTCCCTGCAGGAAAATCAAGTGAAGCATCGATGGGACCCCAAACGGCTTCAAAACTCAAATAAAAGCCCATGGTTGGTCCTATCCATTGCTCAAGAAGCTTCACCTCAATTTTCAGGTCATTCCGACATCGTTTGACCTAGTTTCGACTCTTGACGGAAAATCGGCTACAAAGTCTTCGGCTTTCCCAAAAAATGGGAAACTCTGTGCTCCGATTTCGTGCGGGTTCTCGTCAAGTTTTCTCCAAGAAAATAAAGTCAATAATTGAGGAAAAATGTCAAAAAAGAATACAGAAGAAAAAAGGAACGAAAAAGACGGAAAATCGGCCGAAAACGGAGCTCGGCGAGCAAAGGGCAAAAAACCCTAAGGTCGCCGCAACCCTGGCCCATGGTCGCCCGGCGACCCTGCAAATCCAGGTCGCCGGATTTTGCACCAAATCGTCCGTTTTCCGATTCTTTTCGCGTTTTAGGTGTTCCGGCCTCTGTGATTTTCGAAAAATGCAATGTTTGATGCTTGAAAACGACTGATTTTCGTCGACATCTCCGATCCGCCGTCAAAAGCGTGAAATCATCACCGATCGCCTCAAGATCGCCAACCGGCTGACCAAGAAAGTGCACTTTCTGTCCGACCGATCGTGAAATCGACAGGACAGATGTCACCGGCCCGCCAACATCAATCAATGTCTGAAATTGCATCGCAATCCGACATCAAACAATGCGTGGCTCCACCTGTGATGATCGCAAGAAGAATCCCAAAAGGCGCAGCGCGGCCCGCGACTCTTCACATGCCCTGGCGACCACTTAATGACGTTAATTGACCCGTTTATGACAACTTAATGCGGTCATTAACTCATTATTTTGGACGGCCCAATCAGATTCAAGCATTTGAGAGTTACAAATCCAAGTAATCATGGCATTAAACCCATGAAACTCCCATCATCATGAAGCATAAAGGCAATTAAAAGCCCACTACCTTTATCGGCCAATCACAAGCCATGAAAAAAGAGTTACAAAATCAACTTGTAACTCCTCATCAATGCTCTCATCATGGCTATCAATGCCCATAACCATCCCATGGCTACCAAAAGCCTATAAAAGGAGATCCATTTCCAAGAGAACGAGGATCAGATATCGACATCTATCGACTTGAAGTTCTGCACTTCTCCCAAAGAAATTCAGACGAAGTCCTGCTGCTCTGCTGCAAAGAACACCACAAGGTGATCAACGTCCCTTGGGGGGCCACCCCCCCAAGGCCTCCTCCTTCTCCAACATGGCCTAAACGCGGCTTTTCAGCCCGTTTACTCGGTTTTTCATTGGATATAGGACCTTCTCTTGGTCCTTGTCCTTTAAAAAACTGAGGTTAGGAGCCAAGCCAAAGAATCAAAGCATCACATGTTCTCATTTGAAGGACGATGGCGAAGTCCATACATGACTTGCGACCGTCGATCTCATCGTATCCCCACAATCTCCTGAGAAGTTAGATCCCTTTTCTTCCTTTTCTATTGTAGTTTGTATTTCTTAAAGAGACAAAAAGAAATCAAAATTATTGTCTTTCATATTTGATGAGTTTTGTAAAATCGCCTTTCACGGCAAAATCGACTTTTACGGTAAACAAACAAAACGCCTCTTACGGTATTCTAAAAACTTGTCTCTTTTCTTAATATTAATGCAATTTGAAAAGTTAGAAAAAAGGATTGATTTCCTTTCCACTTGTGAAGGTGAATCTCCGGATTATCACCATTCCAAATTCTAAGTAGAAAGTAAATCTGGCATACCCGTACAAAAATGTTGATGCCCGAGATCTTCCCTCCTCCGCCGAGACCCAGGTCAGCCCCCGGGGGTGCGGAGGGAGAGGACGGAAGATTCCCCCTCTTTCGGGTCCATCAGAAGGGTCGACTCGCAGGGCTTCAACGGGTTTGTGCGGAGGCCTAACGATGTAGGATTTGATTTTGGGCTTGTAGGAGCAAGCCGGCTCATGCTGGATTTGTTTGTTTTTTGGGCGAAGGGTAGGTTTCTCCTCTTTCATGTAAGAGAGATGGTAGGATCGGTTCTCCTTGAGAAGGGCCAGGTATGCTGGCTTTGTAGATGTTTGGGATCTCCGTTGCTTCGGTGAAGTTCTCGGGGACCAGGTTTTGCGGCAAACCTGGTTTCTATGGGTTGAGGCTTCGTGGGAGCGCCACGGGCTTCAGGCTTCTTTGAGTTCGCCCTTGGTGTCATGTTAGTGACATGTTGCGTGGCGATCTTCTGCTTCTTGGCAGGTACAGTTTCTTCTGCAGGGAGTGGGAATGGTCCCAGCAACCCGAAGACGATTGTCCGGGGAGTTGAGGTTAACCCGGTGTTTTGAGAGTTGTTGAGGGAGATGACGCTTCGGCAACTGGCGAGGCGCTTATGAGTGCGCTTGTTTTGTTTGTCTTGAAGCATAAGTTGGTACTTGTTCTCATCAAAAGTGATGGTCAATGAAGCTG
This sequence comes from Umbellularia californica, assembly GCA_028538565.1. Lineage (NCBI taxonomy): Eukaryota > Viridiplantae > Streptophyta > Magnoliopsida > Laurales > Lauraceae > Umbellularia > Umbellularia californica. The sequence continues at coordinate 83,170,749 of JAPQWN010000002.1, forward strand.
CCATTGTTAGTTTTTGGAAAACTTCTGAAACAAGACCACATCCATTAGTAATCACAAGAATATGGTGATCATAAATGGAGAACAACTATGGTTTTGTCTTTTCAAATCACTTGAGGGGACATGGCCCGGCCTAAGCAAGATGAAGAAGGCAAAAAGCCATAGAGGATACAATTGTTCTAAAATGCAAGTATGGTACGCTCAGGGTGAGCGTACCAGTGACTGCTAGAAGCAATTGTAGACCTTAATTCAAATTACCGAGAAGCAAGGCTCACTCGAGGTAAAATGATCTAAGGTTGGAGATATAAATGTGTCGGTCGCGAATACAGTAGAACCGAAAGGGCGTACTAGCATCGCTAGGCACAAATGTTACAAATCGCATCCTTAGAAAGGACACGAGATGGGATTTTTTTTGAAAGGTCAAAATTGTGTTCATAAAGGAGAACAAATGGTGTTCCAATCCGAACAACAACTCAACATTTTTGCGATCTTTAAATCCGAAAGGGAATGAACCAGAATTTGTTGGATGTGAATCCAGTATTGACGGAAGTTTTTTTTTTTTTTTGAAATGTCAAGATTGAATTCATCAAAGAGAGCAAATGGTGTCCCAGTCCGAACAACAGCTTAACATTTCTGCGAGCGCTAAATCCGAAAGGGAAAAAGCCAAGATTTCTCGATTTCGAACTCAAAAGTGAATTTTTTTTTTTGAAAAGTCGAGATTGAATTCATCAAACAGAGCAAATGGTGTCCCAGTCCGAACAACAGCTCAACATTTTTGCGAGTGTTAAATCCGAAAGGGAAAGAGCCAAGATTTCTCAATTCTAAACTCAAAAGTGACGGAAGTTTTTTTTTTTGAAAGGTGCACATATGTTTCCAATTCGATCTTATGAAACCTTAGTAGATAGATCAGCCCCCAGGTAAGGGTAGGATTACTTAATGAACCCGTTTGGAGGACCCTTTCCTCGAACAGTCTAGTTGTCTCCACACTTTGGACAAGGCCTTTCTTAAATCCACTTTGGTCAAAAAACGCAATTGGTGTAACCTTAGTGTTTTTTTGAACTCTTTTTGAAAGATTTCTAATGAACTCATCAAAGAGAGCGAATGGTGTCCCAATCCGAACAACGGCTCAACATTTCTGCTAGCGTTAAATCCAAAAGGGAAAAACCAAAGTTTCTCAAATTTGAGTCCAAAAGAGAGAAAGCTGATTTTTTTTAAATAAGATTTTCTTTTTTTTTTAAAACCTCTATCGGACTCATCAAAAAGAAAAGATGGCCCAATCCCTGATACAAACAATAGCTGCAAACATTTCTGTGAGCTATCAAGTTCAAAGAGGAGAGGATCAAAGTTTCTCAAAATTGAACCCGAGAAAAAGAAATCAGATTTGTTTTCATTTTTTTTTTTTTTTTTGAAAGAGTTTGAAATGAAGTTTTTTTTTTTTTTTTAAAACCCCTACCGGACTCATCAAAGAGAAAAGATGGCCCAATCTCCGATATGAACAATAGCTGCAAACATTTCTGTGAGCTATCAAATTCGAAGAAGAGAGGATCAAAGTTTCTCAAAATTGAATCTAAGAAAAGAAAGCAGATTTTTTTTTTGAGAAAGTATGACTGAAATCCCATCTCATGTGTTTTTTTTAGATGCAAGATGCAACATAGGCCACCATCTAGAAAGGAGCCAAGGGATCGAAGCATCATGTTCTCAAGTGAACGAGTCCCACCGGGTATACCAACCTGATGGACCCTCGATTTCCGTCCTCTCCTTCCGCCCCGGGGGCTGCCGGGTTTCAGCGGAGGAGGAAAAGCGGGTATCAATATTTTTGTACGGGTATGTCAGATTTTCTATTCTACTTGGAATTTGGAATGGTGATGATCCGGAGATTCACCTTCACAAGTAGAAAGGAAATCAATTCTTCTTTCTAACTTTTCAAATTGCATAAATACTTAAGAAAATAGACAATTTTTTGTTTTGAATTCCGTAAAAGGCGATTTTTTTGTTTGTTTACCGTGAAAGACGATTTGGTGCCGTAAAAGGCGATTTTGCAGTAAAAGGCGATTTAAAAATCTCATCAAAATGAAAGACAAGAATTCTGACTTTTTTTGTCTCTTTAAAAAATACAAAGTACAATAGAAAAGAAAGAAAATGGATCTAACTTCTCAGGAGATTGTGGGGACACGTTCAGATGGACGGTCGCAAGTCATGTGTGGACTTCACCATCGTCCTTCAAATGGGAACAATTGATGCTTCGATTCTTCGACTTGGCTCCAACCTCAGTTTTTTAGAGGATAAAGACCAAGGGGAGGTCCTATATCCAATAAAAAACCGAGTAAACGGGCTGAAAAGCCACGTTTAGGCCATGTTGTAGAAGAAGGGGACCTTGGGGGGGTGGCCCCCCAAGGGACTTTGATCACCTTGTAGTGTCTCTTGCAGTAGAGCAGTAGGACTTCGTCAGGATTTCTCTGGGAGTGTGCAAGTGTGCCAAGTTCCAAGTCGATGCCTCTCTCTTGGAATGGACCTCCTTTTATAGGCTTTTGGTAGCCATGAGGTGGTTTATGGCTATTGATGGCCATGATGAGAGATTTGATGGCATTGATGCTTCATGATGGGAGGAGTTACAAGTTTTTATTTCTTGATTTTGTAACACCTTTTTCTTGGCTTGTGATTGGCCGATGGAGAATGATGGGCATTTAATCGCCTTTAATCTCCATGATGAGGGGAGTTTCATGGTTTTAATTCCATGATTGCTTGGACTTGTAACTCCCATATGCTTGAATCTGATTGGGCCGTCCAAAATAATGAGTTAATGACCGCATTAAGTTGTCATAAAACGGGTCAATTAACGACATTAAGTGGTCGCCGGAGCATGTGAAGAGTCGCGGGCCGCGCCGCGTCCTTTGAGATTCTTCTTGTGATCATCGCCGATGGATCCACACGTTGTTTGATGTCGGATTGCGATGCAATTTCAGACATTGACTGATGTTGGTGGGCCGGTGACATCTATCTTGTCAATTTCTCTATCGGTTGGACAGAAAGTGTACTTTCTTGGTCAGCCGGTTGGCGATCTTGGAGCGATCAGTGATGACTTCATGCTCTTGACGGCGGATCTGAAATGTCGACGGAGCTCAGTCGTTTTCAAGGATAAAAAATTGGATTTTCATAAAATCACCGAGGCAGGAACTCCCGAAACGCGAAAAGGATCGGAAATCGGGCCATCCGACAAAAAATCCGACGACCCGGATTTCCAGGGTCGCTGGCGACCATTCACCCAGGGTCGCCGGCGACCTTGGGGCTTTGGCCCCTTTGGTCGCCGAGTAGTTTTTTCGGCCGTTTTTTATTCTTTTTCGTTCCTTTTTTCTTCTGTATTTTTCTTGACATTTTTCCTCAATTACTGACTTGATTTTCTTGGAGAAAACTTGACGAGAAGCAGCAAAAAACCGGAGCACAAAGTTTCCCATTTTTCGGGAAAGCCGAAGACTTTGTAGCCGATTTTCCGTCAAGAGTCGAAACCAGGTCAAACGATGTCGGAATGACCTGAAAATTGAGGTGAAGCTTCTTGAGTAGTGGATGGGACCAACCATGAGCTTTTATCTGAGTTTTGAAGCCATTTGGGGTCCCGTCGATGCTTGACTTGACTTTGTGGCGGGGAAAATGTCGAGCTTTGATATGCGGTCAACCGATGTCCGATTGACCTGAAACTTGACAGAGAGCCTATTGGAGTCATGTAGAGATGATCTATTATCTCCGATTTGGATGTCATGGTCCCGGGGTGCTCCACCGCCGGTAGGCTTGATTTTCTTTAGGAGCGTCGAAGTTTGGTCAAACGTTGTCGGAATGACCTGAAATTCGATGTGTAGCTTTTTGAAGCATGTTGAAGCCACTCATATGCTTTGTTTGATGAGTGATGGCCTTGGTGGTTCTCACTGCTGAGAGGCTTGATTTTGCTGCTCGAGCGTTAATGGAGGGTCAAACGTTGTCGGTTTGACTTGAAAATTGGCATGGATCCCTTTTGAGGTATTTTGGAGTCATCCGTAGGCTCTAATTGAAGTTTTGGTGTCTTCGATGATGTCGCCGCCGGGAGTACCTATTTAGTTGTCGGAGAAGTGAAGTTAGGCCAAACGATGTCAGAATGACCCGAAACTTCATGTGTACCCCTCTTTTGGCTGTCTTGAAGGATCCTGCAGTTTTTGTCTGATTCTGACAAGATCTGATGCTTAAAGTAGCTTTGCCTGTTTGCAGCAGGATTCAGCATCATTTTGCTTCTTGATGTCGAGGAGACATAGTGACTTTTTTGGTGTCAACAACCACGTAATTCTCTTGTGTGGTTGATTGTTTGCTTGATCGCATTGATTCACGTTTTCGCATACACGTGCACAACAAAAACCTGGTTGATGTTGATAAATTCTCTTACAAGTTTTTTTGGTGGAAGGGGTGTCATAGGGTGTTGCTGTGGATAGCAACACCCGTTCCCACAGCACCCTCCAGGGATTGATCCCTAGAGGGGCAGGTCTCCTTACATGTCCCTGGCTACTAGGCCAACTCAGCAAAAAAGAAAATGGTGGAAAAATTATCGTAACCCCAGGTGCAAGGCCGCGATTGTAGTAATAACCGGTGAAACCGGGTCGATCCACCAGGAGTAATTAATCGTACAAAACCTGTCTTATTAAAAACTAGTTCTAGCCTAAAAAAAATCTATACAAATCAAATGTCCTACTTTAATAAAAAAAATTAATTACAAGTCTGAAAAATTAATTACAATCAAAGAAAAAGAAAATCCTAATCAAGAAACCTAATCTAACTACTGCATTCACCATAAAATTTATCGGTCTAACCAATTGCAATAATTATTAAGATGAATGAAAATAAAATAAAATCAGAGAATAAAAAAAGGATTTTAATTCTAAAATTTTGCAACGGTTACCTTGCTAAATGCCATTAAGAAAAATCAAGACCACCTCACCAAGTGCGTGCTGTCACTACGCACAAAAATTCAATGTTGACCCATTGGTGAAGACCAAGACCCAATAAACTTAATTTATTAATAAAAGACCCATTACAAGCAAATAACCATTACAAAATTTTTTTCAATCAAAATAAAGTGCATCCAACCTTACCCTAGACACATGAAATACTAAACGAAGGAGAAGGACTCGCGGTCTCGAATGGAGATCCAACCGGCTCTCGTTTCGCAATCTGAACTTGAAGCAAGGGAAGATGATGAATGGCTGGTCCAATGGTGGAGCGACTGTAGCAACGGCGGCGGCGCAACGGTGACGTAAAAATCCAAGTGGTTGTATGCCTTAGGGAAGGCCTTGGATGAAGTAGTGATGGGAGGAGGAGGAGAGATGGAGAAAAATTAATGAAAAAGGGGGATTTTTGTTGCTGGTCGTCCAAGGTTGATAAGTTCTTAAAAATGCATAATTTCCTCATCATTTTAGATTAATTAAGGACTTAATCATCAAATCATAAACCATTTTAGTCAAAAAAATCATGATTTTATGTTTATGGGCATCAAAGTTCAAATTCGAGTAAAAATTCATCCAAAAATTGCATTTTCACATAAAAATAATGAATTTCTCTATTTTTGGTATTGAAAGTCATAAATTTCTCAGAACTTTTTATTCACAAATAAAATGATGTACTTTCTTTGCACCATTGATTTAATTGAAGATTTGATAAAATGGTGACATTTTATGTACCTATTTAGTGTGAATTGGGCCCGCATTTTGCATAATTCGATCCCTATGTAAATAGATTTTTCTTTGACATTTGTTTTTATATTTGTAGGAAATTTCAGAAATTAGGGCCCGCGGAAGAGAATTGATGAAGCAAATGCACGATGGGACCCATCTACGTTTGGCATAAATTCCAAGGTAGGGGCGGCCATGGCAGGGTCCGCTCTCAGATGCAAAAATTCAGATTTAATCTCTTAAAGATAAGTTCTAGATTTATGGGCCATGTGATGAAGTGTCCAAGACCTTCTATTCAAGAATCACACATCAAAGTGGGGCCCACTCTTATGTCATGTGTGCAATGAAATTAATTTCAGATTTGAGGAGATCTTTTTAAGAGAGAAAATGGGCCCATCTAAGGATATTTTTCCAACCATGAAGAGTTCTTAAAAAATGGGAAGATCTTGCTAAGCAATTCAAGTTGGAAACAAATTCAAAGAGTGCAATATTTTAGCACTAAGATCTCCAAAAAGATAGGCCTCAAGATTTTGAAGTTTGCACCCCAAGATTCTTTCCTAAGAAGCATTCACACGTCCAACACCCTTATCCCGAGCTATCACACGTCCAAAAAAAAGTGGGCTCCACATATGGTTTCAAATTTTGAATTAAATCTGAAAATTTCATATTTGCAAGTTTTTATTCAAAGTGGGGCCTAAGAGAAGAAGTTGCATGAGATAATAAGAATCCTATTTTCACTAGAATTGTGGGCCAATCCCTTGAAACTCTCTCAAAACCCTCCTAATTCTAATCCAACTTGGACCCCACATAACTTATCCTTCCCAAACCAAAAACCTTGCAACCCAAGATATCAAGAAAATATAAAAAGATCACAAAAAGGGCTACACGTAAAAATCCATCTTCCCCATCCCTCTTGGACGACCAGCAACAAAAATCTCCTTTTTCCATTAATTTTTCTCCATCTCTCATCCTCCCATCAATTTTTCATCTAAGGCCTTCCCTAAGGCACACCACCACTTGGATTTCTACGCCACCATTGTGCCACCGCCTTTGCTACCGTTGCTCCACCATTGGACCAACCATTCATCATCTTCTCCTGCTTGGATTTCAGATTACAAAACGAGAGCCGGTTGGATCGTCATTCGAGACAGAGAGTCCTTTGCCTCCGTTTAGTGTTTCATGTGTCTAGGGTACGGTTGGATGCACTTTATTTTTATTCAAAAAAATTTTGTAATGGTTATTTGCTTGTAATGGGTCTTTCATTAATAAATCAAGTTTATGGGGTCTTGGTCTTCACCAAAACATCAGATTTTTGTGCGTAGTGACAGTGCGCACTTGGTGCGGTGGTCTTGATTTTTCTTGATGTCATTTAGTAAAGTAACCGTTGCAAAGTTTGAGAATTAAAATCTTTTTTTATTCTCTGATTTATTTTTTTTATTTTTATTTTTATGCATCTTCATAATTATTGCAATTGGTTAGATTGACAAATCTTATGGTGAATGCAGTAGTTAGATTAGATTTCTAGATTCTTTTTCTTTGGTTGTAATTAATTTTTCAGACTTGTAATTAATTTTTTTTTATTAAAGTAGGACATTTGATTTGTATAGTTTTTTTTAGGCTAGAACTAGTTTTTAATAGGACATGTTTGGCATGATTAATTACTCTCTGTGGATCGACCTCGGACTTCACCGAGTTATTACTACATCGCGGCCTTGCACTTAGGGCTGATGATCAAGTTTTTTTGGCAACGTTGCCAGGTAGTTTTTCTTCGTTTGAGGTAATTTTTCCAACCTATCTTTTTAATTGCTTTGTGGGTGTGCCTTTACTATTCCGCAATCATTCTAGATCTAAGGGTAGCATGCATGGAATGTTTGGACCAGCCCTATTGCATTAAAAAGTGGATATTTAATATATGATTTTTGATAAAATTGGAACTATTTCAGATCTGAAAAATTATATTTTCTGATTTTTTCAAAAATCACATCAATTTTGGAAAATTGCCTAGTTTACTTGTTCTGATTTAGACTAGTTTAGGTCGATTTTTATTAGTTGCTGGTTAGTATTAATTAAAGTGTGTTAAAATCAGTTATTTTTTATATTTTTAGGTTTTTAATATTTCAAAAAAAAATTCTGGAACTTTCCCTCACAAAGCAAGTCTTAGATCATGCAAATTCTGCTTTTTGGCCACCAAACTTGCCAAAATTTGAAAAATTCAGAACTTTCATTGGAAATTCAGTTGATTTAGCTGTTTTTAAATTTAAAAGAACTCTTAAAAACTTGCTAGAATTTTTTTCTATGAAGGATAGTTATTTCTTTAGAAAGTCGAACAAACTGCCTTTCTTGATTAGTTCGATGTCTAGACAAGTCTTTTCCCATTAGATTAGGGAGAGAAGTCTCTTATTCTAGAAGGAGGTTTTTAAGCGGGACCCTTACAACGCATCGTGATCCCACCACTGATCTGGGGGCTTACCTGGTCGGGCCAGTTTCATAGAATTGAGTTTGAGAACTTTCCTTAGAGGTATCAAACTCTCTAAGATTAAGACTTTGCAAGAATTTATGAATATTCTTTTAAATCTAAAAACGGACCTTAGGTAGTTTTTCTTTCAAAGTTTCTTTAAAAAAATAAATAAATAAAACTTTTCAAAATTCCAAAAAAGAAAGAAAGACTCTCACATTCTTGGCAGAGGGACACCTCAAATCGGTTAGAAATGAAGGAATCACCTATCAAGAACTTGATTAAATTCTACGAATCTAGATCTCCTGGTTCTCTTAGGATTTCCAATATGGCTGATGAGCATAGTGATAATGATGAAATTAAGAATGAGAACGGTAATGGGAATGGACCCAATAATAATGGGGAGGTGAATCAACCACTTAGAAGTCTACGTGATTAACACGACAAGCCACATCGTCGTGCATGGTTATACTGGTAGGTTCAGGTCAATTTGATATCAAACCGATTGTAATCCAACTTCTCCCCAAATTTCATGGACTTGAATCGGAAAGTGCATATTTGCACATAAAAGAGTTTCAAGAAGTGTATGCAACACTACACTTCAATAATGTGAGGGAAGACCTTATTAAATTTCGTTTATTTTCATTTTCCCTCAAAGATAAGGCTAAGGCATAGCTTTACTCCTTACAGCCCAATTCGATTGCTCTATGGTCCGACATAGTCCGGGAATTCTTGAAGAAATTTTTCCCATTACATAAGACTAATACCTTACGGAGAAATATTATAAATTTTAAACAAAAAGATAAGGAGTCTTATTATAGGTATTAGGAACGCTTTAATGAACTACCCCTTGCATTTCCCCACCACGGATTTGAATTGCACAATACAATTGGTCACTTCTATGATGGACTTAGTCCAGAAACACGTCAATTCGTGGAGATGATGTGCAATACAGAGTTCATGGTGAAGAACCCAAATCAAGTATAGACCTACCTTCAGTTTTTGACAGATAGTGCACAAAATTGGGACACATCTGAAGGTATAGACCCCGTAAAGCAATCGAATCAGGCCAAAGGAGGGGTTTTATATGTATTAAAAGAAAATGATGATCTTTAAGCAAAAATTGCTTATCTTACAAGAGAAGTTGAGTCCTTGAAATTTGTGAAGAATAAGGAACCTGCTATAGTCTGTGGCATCTGCGCTAGTGATAAACACATTTCTTCATAGTATCCAACACTCCTTGCTTTCCAAGAAGTGTTTCACGAGCAAGCAAATGCCACTAACACATACAACCGGCAGTTCAACAATTATTTGGGTAACACGTACAACCCTAATTGGAGGAATCACCCCAACTTTAGTTGGAGGAATGGCCCAAATGCTACTCTGCCCAATTTCAACCAAATTTCAAATTAATATAGGGGAACTCCTAGTACATATGCTCAAAACACAGAGCAAATGGTACTTTCCACAACTCACAAACGACACATTGGGAAGAACTTATGGCTAAGTTTATGGTGAATCAAGAGTTTATCAACAAGAAACATGATAGGAACTTTGAGAATTTACAGAACACCATGCAGAACCTTTGCAAATTGATTAAAGCACAAAATAAGGGGGGTTTTCCAGCCTAACCACAGCCCAATCCAAAAGGGCAATATGAGGTTCAACAAGGTGGTCCGTCAAATTCAAAAGAGCAAGTTCAAGCTGTCACTACTCTACGTAGTGGTAAAGAGATTAAAAAGCCTGATCTGGAAAAAGATAAACAACCTGCATCCTCATATCAGGAAGGGAAAGAAAATGAAGTCCCTCCTATCAAGGAGAAAAGCGCAGTTCCTCAGGTATTCAAGCCCTTACCGCCTTTTCCCAACCAATTAGCTCCTCCCAAGCCATCAATACAGAACCAAGAAATCTTGGATGTGCTTAAAGAGGCCAAAATTAACATCCCGTTATTAGACGCAATCAAACAAGTCCCATCTTACGCAAAGTTTCTTAAGGAATTGTGCACGTCGAAGCGTAAAATACATGTACAAAAGAAAGCGTTTCTCACTGAGCAAGTTAGTGCAATTCTAAAGCATGATACTCCCCCCCAAATTCAAAGACCCAGGATGCCACAATTTTATGCATTATTGGAATTTATCAAACTGAACAAGTATTGCTTGATCTTGGGGCAAGTGTCAACTTACTACCCTACTCGGTCTATGTAAAATTGGGACTGGGCGAACTCAAACCAACCTAGGTTACTTTGCAGTTCGCAGATCGATCAATCAAAAGACCGAGAGGGATAATAGAGGATGTGCTTGTGTAGGTTGACAAATTCTATTTTCCAGTAGACTTTATTGTGCTAGACACTCATCCTGTGGTATATCCTCATGCTCAGATTCCAGTAATTTTGAGGAGATCATTTTTAGCCACATCCAATGCATTAATAAATTGCCGGAATGGAAAAATGATGCTATCTTTTGGTAACATGACTTTAGAGCTAAATGTTTTTAACCTTTGCAAACAACCACGGGATGATAACATTGACCTTGAAGAAGTAGATTTGATCGGTATTCTTAGAGCAAAAACTTTTGAAAAATCGATCTCCAATTCCATTAAGTCAATTGAGGACCTGACCCTCTGCGAAGAAACACTTGATAGCACTGTTGAAATGGTCAACACTTTAGGCAAACCCTCTCTTGAAGAGCTAGTACCAATTGGTACTCCGTCTCTGCCATCTCAAGTGAGGTTGCCCAAACCTGAGTTGAAACCCCCGCCCTCTCACCTAAAATATGCATACCTTAGAGAAAATGAAACATTTCCTGTAATCATTTCTGCACACATTAGCAAGGACCAAGAAGTCTAACTCTTAAAAGTGCTCAAACTACACAAAGGTGCAATTGCTTGGACCGTGGCTAACATTAAAGGAATCAATCCCCTCGTGTGTACACATCATATCTATTTGGAGGAGAATGCAAAACCCTCTCATCAGTTGCAACGCCGGTTCAACCCCCCCCCCCTCCCCCCCCCATCATTCAGGAAGTGGTTAGGGCTGAAGTTTTAAAACTTCTAGATGTGGGTATCATCTATCCAATTTCGGATAGCCAATGGGTCAGCCCTACCCAAGTTATACCTAAAAAGGTCAGCGTCACTGTAGTCCGTAATGCTAATGATGAGCTCATCCCAACCCGTGTACCCACAGGTTGGCGAGTTTGTATCGACTACAGAAAACTAAATGTTGCCACACAAAAGGATCATTTCTCCATACCCTCCTTGGACTAAATTTTAGAACGGGTAGCTGGCCACGAGTATTATTGTTTCTTGGATTGATATTCTAAATACAATCAAATAGAGATCGCCCTGGAAGACCAAAAGAAAATAACTTTTACATGCCCCTTTGGCACTTTTGCTTACCGACGGATGCCGTTTGGGTTATGTAATGCTCCTGCAACCTTTGAAAGGTGCATATTGAGTATTTTTAGTGATATAGTGGAACGTTTTCTCGAAGTTTTTATGGACGATTTTTCAGTTTTTGGAGATACATTCCAAGATTGTTTGAGCAACTTAACTAAGGTCCTCTTTAGGTGTGAAGAAAAGAACCTAGTACTGAATTGGGAAAAATGTCATTTTGTGGTACAACAAAGGATTGTCCTTGGCCACATTGTATCGTCTAGAGGATTGGAAGTGGACAAAGCCAAAATAGATTTAATTTCCAATTTGCCCGCCCCAAAAATCATAAGAGATATAAGATCTTTCTTAGGACATGCCGGATTCTACAGAAAGTTCATAAAAGATTTCGGTGTCATTTCTAGAGCATTATGCAACCTTCTACTAAAGGAAGCAGAATTTGAGTGGACAGAGGCATGTCAAGTGGCTTTTATCAAGCTTAAGGACACGTTGATGACTGCTCCAATTATGCAACCTCCAGATTGGAGCCTGCCCTTTAAACTAATGTGCGATACTACCGATTATGCAGTTGGGGCAGTTCTTGGGCAACGTATGGACAAAAGGCCATATGTGATTTACTATGCTAGCAGGACTTTAAACATTGCACAAATCAATTATTCTACAATAGAAAAAGAATTATTAGCTGTGGCCTATGTACTGGATAAATTCCATTCCTACTTAATTGGATCCAAAATTGTGATCTTTGCCGACCATTTTGCGCTGAAATATCTTCTTTCTAAGAAAGATGCCAAACCTAGACTAATCAGATGGATCCTTCTACTCCAAGAGTTTGATATTGAAATCAATGATAAAAAAGGAGTAGAAAACGTGGTGGCTAATCATTTTTCTAGGCTTGTCCTTTTCAACACTTTAGAACATTTGCCAATCCAGGACACTTTCACTGATAAACAATTATTTGCCATATTTTTCCATTCTCCATGGTATGCTGACGTTGTTCATTATCTAGCTTCGAGTGAAATTTCGAAAGAATGGACGCAACAAGATGAAAACAAGTTCTTCAATATGGTGAAACAGTTTTTCTGGGATGAACCATACCTTTTTAAATACTACCCAGACCAAATCATTAGGAGATGCATTCCTGACCATGAAATGAATAGTGTAATATCATTTTGCCACTCTCATGCTTGTGGTGGCCATTTTTCTGCTAAGAAGACCGCTCACAAAATTTTGCAATCCGAATTTTACGAGCCCACATTATTTAAAGATGCACATGATTTTTGTAAGGCATGTGAGCCATGCCAAAAATTGGGTTTAATTTTTAAAAGGAATATGATACCTTTAAACCCAATTTTGGTAGTCGAGTTATTCGATGTCTGGGGTATAGACTTTATGGGACCTTTTCCCCCGAGCTTTGGTTTTCATTATATCATCGTGGCAGTCGATTATGTGTCCAAATGGATTGAAGCAATCCCATGTAGGAATAATGATGCTAAAACGGTCAAAAAGTTTATCTTGGAAAATATATTTTCCCGTTTTGGAACTCCGCGTGCCAACATTAGTGATGGGGGTACACACTTTTGTAACCGCATCATTGAGAGTTTGTTTAAAAATTACGGTGTTACACATAAAGTGGCTACCCCCTATCACCCTCAAACAAGTGGGCAAGTAGAGGTCTCAAATAGGGAAATTAAAAGAATTTTGGAGACCATGGTAAGACCAAATTGTAAGGATTGGTAAGTGCGGCTAAATGATGCTTTATGGGCTTATAGAACTGCGTATAAGACCCCAATTGGGATGTCTCCATATCGGCTTATATATGGAAAAGCTTACCACCTTCCAGTGAAGCTGGAACATAAAGCTTATATGGCCATAAAACAATTGAATTTTGACTTAGACAAGGCTAGGGAGAAAAGAGCACTTAATATAAATGAATTAGAAGAATTGAGAAACGAGGCTTATATAAACTCAAGAATTTACAAAGACAAGACTAAGGCCTTTCATGATAAACGGATATTAAGGAAGTCATTCCATCTGTCTCAAAAAGTCTTCTTGTACAATTCTCGACTTCATCTTTTCCCTGGAAAGTTAAGATCTCGTTGGACAGGCCCCTACATTGTTCAAGAAGTATTTCCATATGGGGCAGTGACCCTTATTGATCCATCGAATGGTACCTCTTTTAAAGTTAATGGACAACGTTTAAAACCATTCTTGAAGATTGTTCCTCCAGAGGAAAATGAAATTCCTCTGATCGATCCTATCTATCAGGATTGAAGGGCACTGGATCTGACAGTGGCCCACCCCTTTGTACATTATGCATATATTTTTCTTTCTTTTCTTACTTTTTCTTTTTGTGTTCTTTGTCTCACATTGGACAGGTTTCTACATGAAAGCTTCATTACTCCAGGTGCTTTCTACTCCTTTCCTCCCTTTACATTTTCACCTCATGTTACATTCCATTTCGCAATTCATGTATGACATCGATGACACTGTCTAGTTTAGGTTGGGGGTTTGGAACAAGCACAATTGTCCAATTTTAGAAAAAAAAAATTTCATTTTTTGCTTAAGTTTTCTAAAAAAATAAAAAAAAACTCAAAAACAAAACAAAAGGGTTTTTTTTTTTAAAAGAACTTGACGATTCGAAGATGTCTAGAAATCTTGATTTCAGAATTTTTAGAAGGAAGTAAAATGAAGTTTCACAATTTAAAAAAGAAAAAGAGAGAAAAAAATACAGAACTTTGTTTTTCACAGTAACACGTGTACATCATTTCAAAAGTCTTGAATAAAAAGATTTAAATGTCATTTTCAGAGTTCTTTCAAGAGAGAAAAAGAGACGACTTTCTGAAATTTGGCCATATGAGTTCTCCTGGTTCATCGGTAAGGTTAGGCTAACCAAAACCAGTGAATTAATTCGGGTGAATTGAAAAGGGTTGCCTATTGTTAGGGACCGTTTAAAAAAAAAGGTGACAAGAGATGCACAAATAGGTGTTTATAAAAAAAAGTGTTGAAAAGAATAAGAAGTTGTGTGACTAGTTTGGATTCATAGCCTTTTTAACCCGAGCTAGTAAGCCCGTATGGGTATTTATATACCTAGTGCCCTAAAGATATTTGTTTTGAGAGTCATTGGCCTAACGCTCGTTAATGGGTTAATTAGAAAGCTTAAGGGACCTAGGCATTGCACAATCGCATTTAGTCTTCAAAAAAAGAAAAAAAAAAAAGAAAAAGAGATGCATCTCGCGACCTTTGAAAAAACAGTAGTGTGAAAGCCGTCATAGTAGCCTTGAGAGGAGACTTGTATTTACCCTGAATCTAAGAAAGTTGGAAATCTTAAGGGAGAACTCTGTTTTCATGGCATTATCATAGAATATTTAAAATTTTTGATTTGATGTACACACTTGCACAAGGCACCCAAAGTTTTGATATAATTTTTAACAAGATTTGAAAAGAAAAAACGGGAACCAGATTTTGAAAAGTCTGAAATTTTGATTATTCAAGGACTCAAGCCATCTGATTTGACTCAATCGTCTTTTGAAAAAAAACCTTTCGTTGACTTTCTTTTATTTTTAGGTAAATGAATTTTGTGGGCATATTCACTACAAACCCTCATCAGGCACAACTCGTCCACTAGGGGTAACCTAGGGGTTTAAGGGCTTGCTGCATACGCTAAATGCAACATAGAGTACTAGCGAAAGTGGTGTTTTCCTTTTTGTCTTTGCAGTTAGTTTAAATTAGATTAAGCTAGAAGACCAACCCTAGTTCGCATATTTTGCTCGAGACTAGCAAAATGCTGGTTGGGGGGTGTGATAAGTCCTTAAAAATGCATAATTTCCTCATCATTTTAGATTAATTAAGGACTTAATAATCAAATAATGGACCATTTTAGTAAAAAAAAACATGATTTTATGTTTACGGGCATCAAAGTTTGAATTCGAGTCAAAATTCATCGAAAAATTTCATTTTCACATAAAATAATGAATTTCTCTATTTTTGGCATTGGAAGTCATAACTTTTTATTCACAAATAAAATGATGTACTTTCATTGCACCATTGATTTAATTGAAGATTTGATGAAATGGTGACATTTTATGCAACTATTTAGTGTGAATTGGGCCCGCATCTTGCATAACTCCTTCCCTATATGAATAGATTATTCTTTGACATTTGTTTTTATTTTTGTAGGGAATTTCAGAAATTGGGGCCCGAGGAAGAGAATTGATGAAGCAAATGCGCCATGGGACCCATCTACGTTTGGCATAAATTCCGAGGTAGGGGCAGCCATGGCAGGGTCCGCTCTCAGATGCAAAAATTCAAATTTAATCTCTTGAAGATAAGTTCTAGATTTATGAGCCATGTGATGAAGTGTCCTAGACCTTCCATTCAAGAATTACACATCAAAGTGGGGCCCACTCTTATGTCATGTGTGCAATGAAATTAATTTCAGATTTGAGGGGATCTTTTTAAGAAAGAAAAAGGGCTCATCTAAGGATATTTTTCCAGCCATTAAGAGTTCTAAAAAAATGGGAAGATCTTGCTAAGCAATCCAAGTTGGAAACAAATTCAAAGAGTGCAAGATTTTAGCACTGAGATCTCCAAAAAGATAGGCCTCAAGATTTTGAAGCTTTCAACCTAAGATTCTTCCTAAGAGGCATTCACACGTCCATCACCCTTATCCCAAGCTATCACACGTCCAAAAAAAAGCGGGCTCCTCATGGTTTCAAATTTTGAATTAAATCTGAAAAATTCAGATTTACAAGTTTTTATTCAAAGTGGGGCCCAAGAGAAGAAGTTGCATGAGATAATAAGAATCCTATTTTCACTAAAATTGTGGGCCATTTCCTTGAAACTCTCTCAAAACCCTCCTAATCCTAATCCAACTTAGACCCCACGTAACTTATCCTTCCCAAACAAAAAACCTTGCAACCAAAGACACCAAAAAAATATAAAAAGATCACAAAAAGGGCTACACGTAAAACTCCATCTTCCCCATCCCTCTTGGACAACCAGCAACAAAAATCCCCTTTTTCCATTAATTTTTCTCCATCTCTCACCGTCCCATCAATTTTTCATCAAAGGCTTTCCCTAAGGCACACCACCACTTGGATTTCTATGTCACCATCGCGCTGCCGCCTTTGCTACCGTTGCTCAACCATTGGACCAGCCATTTATCATCTTCCCTTGCTTGGATTTCAGATTGCAAAACGAGAGCCGATTGGATCGTTGTTCGAGATAGCGAGTCCTCCGCCTCTGTTTAGTGTTTCATGTGTCTAGGGTAAGGTTGGATGCACTTTATTTTAATTTAAAAAAAAATTGTAACGGTTATTTGCTTGTAATGGGTCTTTCATTAATAAATCAAGTTTATGGGGTCTTGGTCTTCACCAATAGGTCAACATCGAATTTTTGTGCATAGTGACAGTGCGCACTTGGTGCGGTGATCTTGATTTTTCTTGATGGCATTTAGCAAAGTAACCATTGCAAAGTCTGAGAATTAAAATCTATTTTTTTATTCTCTGATTTTATTTTATTTTAGTTTATTTTTATGCATCTTCATAATTATTGCAATTGGTTGGACTGACATATCTTATAGTGAATGCAGTAGTTAGATTAGATTTCTAGATTATGATTTTCTTTTTCTATGGTTGTAACTAATTTTTCAGACTTGTAGTTAATTTTTTTTATTAAAGTAGGACATTTGATTTGTATAGTTTTTTTTAGGCTAGAACTAGTTTTCAATAGGACAAGTTTTGCACAGTTAATTACTCCATGTGGATCGACCTCGAACTTCACCGAGTTATTACTACATCGTAGTCTTGCACTTGGGGCTGATGTTAAGGTGAATGGGGAAGATGGAATTCACGTCCAGCCCAATTTGTGGTCTTTTTATATTTATTTGGTATCTTGGGTTGCAAGGTTTTTGGTTTGGGTAAGGATTGGTAGTGTGGGGTCCAATTTGGATTGGGATTAGGAGGGTTTTGAGAGAGTTTGAAGGGATTTTCCAGCTTGTTATCTTCTTGGATTTCTTGACACATAATCCTATTAAAAATAGGATTCTTTATGTCTCATGCAACTTCCTCTCTTGGGCCCACTTTGGCTAAAAAAATCAAGTCAAATCTAAAAATTTCAGATTTGAAACAAATCTTGGATGCTCTTGGAATGCCATCTTGGACGTGTGAAGCATATGGGATGGTGGGCTTGGATGTGTAACCACTTCTTTGGAAGAATCTTAGTTGCAATTTCAAATCTTTGAGGCCTATCTTTTTGGAGATATATTTAACAACTTGGTGCTAAAATCTTGGATTCCTTGATTTAGTTTCCAGCTTGGATTGCTAATCAAGATCTTCCAAGTTATTTTTGAACTCCTCATGGCAGGAAAAATATCCTTAGATGGGCCCACTTTCTCTCCTAAAAACCATCTCAAATCTGAAATTAATTTCATTGCACACATGACATAAGAGTGGGCCCCACTTTGATGTGTGATTCTTGAATGGAAACTTTTGGACACCTCATCACATGGCCCAAAAATCTAGAACTTATCTTTAAGAGATAAAATCTGAATTTTTGGATATGAGAGGGGACCCTGCCATGGCCGCCCCTACCTTGGAATTTATGCCAAACGTAGATGGGTCCCATGGCGCATTTGCTTCATCAATTCTCATTCGCAGGCCCCAATTACTGAAATTTCCTACAAAAATAAAAACAAATGTCAAAGAATAATCTATTCATATGGGGAAGGAATTATGCAAGATGCGGGCCCAATTCACACTAAATAGATGCATAAAATGTCACCATTTTATCAAATCTTCAATTAAATTCATGGTGCAAAGAAAGTAAATCATTTTATTTATGAATAAAAAGTTATGAGAAATTTATGACTTCCAATGCCAAAAATAGAGAAATTCATGATTTTATGTGAAAATGCAATTTTTGGATGAGTTTTGACTCGAGTTCAGACTTTGATGCCCTAAACATAAAATTATGATTTTTTTACTAAAATGGTCCATGATTTGATGATTGAGTCCTTAATTAATCTAAAATGATGAGGAAATTATGCATTTTTAAGGATTTATCAAAAAACCTTGTTGATGTTGATAAATCCTCTTACAAGTAGAGTTAGGGATGTCAATAGGTTAGTATAGGTTAAGATCATCAGTATCTAAATTAAAAAAAAAATGCATAAGTGATAACAAATCTAAATCCAGGTCCAAGTCTAACTTGGATTTCATAGGGCTCAGGCCTCGACCTAATGAAGAATCATCGGGTCTGTGTTGGGGGGTTTGGGATGGAATTGGTGTCCACCTAGGTGCATGAGAGAGAGAGAGAGAGAGAGAGAGAGAGAGAGAGACATAATAATATAAACGTTGTTCTTATGTTGGGTCTACTCTATTTTTTGGGCCACTTAACCTACATATGATGAAGTTAACTCCCCCATCCATGCACCCCAAACCAAATAAATTGCCATAATCTTAGATTTGACAATCCAACCATTGCTCGCTAGCGGATTGAAATTTGAAGAAGTAATTCCTCCCAAAACAAACTTGAGGGTCATATATGAAGGGGTTAATATTTTGCATACCTATAAGTCTTGTTACGGGTGCAAAAAAAAAAAAAAAAAACCGCTAAACCGATTCGGACCGGTAGTTTGGATCGGTTTCGTAGGAGATCGGTTCGGTCACGGTTAGGATTTCCTTCAAACCGTTCGGTTCGGTTTCTGGTTTGACAGTTAAACCGCTCAAACAGAACCGAACTAAACCAATTATATAAATATATATTTTTTCATTAAATATATAAAGGAATATGAAAAATTACTTGAAGAAGACTCGAACCTTCACTCCGTTACTTGAAGACTAACGTCTCTCACCAATTGAACTGCTTTTTTTTTGTTAAAAAAAAAAAAAAAAAAAAAAACATAACCGAATCGAATTACACCGGTTCCTTTCAGTTCAGTTTAGTTTGGGAAAATAGAAAACGGATGGGTTTGGTTTGGTTGATGGTTTCCCCTCTAAACCGATCTGAACCACCCATGTGCGCCCCTAAGTCTTGTTAAGATCCTATCGGCATGTTTGTTTTGAAGAATTATGAGAATTATTGTCTAAAAGAATTTTGAGAAGTCTAAATGCTCAGCCCCCCTCTAACATTTGGAATCCTATAATTATGGGAATTCATAAGGCTAAAAATACCTTTTTATGTGCCATAGAATTCTAAATTATTGCATCAAATAGAGTGTTTGGAATAAACAGATATCTGAAATTCTCAACAAACCCGATTCTTTGTCAAAAATACCTATAACCATGGTATAAAATATCGGCCGATACCGAGTCATATCGGCCGATATGACTTGGTATCGGCCGAGACCGAACCGATATCTCAGTGAGATATCGGATTCGGTCACATATCCCCTAAAAAATCCGAGATATCGGCCGAGATGATATCATCTCGCTGGGAACCAATATCTCGGCCAATATTTTCAAAATATCGGCCGAGATGATATAAAATGAATGAAAGCCCTAATTTTTTCTACTTTTTCCCCATCTTCCTCTTCTTCTCTTCTCTTCTCCAACCATAGCAGCAGCCAGCAGTCCAGCCACTCCCTCTTCAACATTTCAAAATCCCACATTAATTTTTTGAGAAAAATATTATCTAAGCCTCTAAGGTATGAGAAAATCAACCCAAAGCATTTTATCATGTGGTTTTTTTTATTTTTTTTTATTTTTTAGATGAAGTATAGAAATCATTAGGTTTGTCATTTGTGTTGTGTTCTTCATTTAGAAGTTAGATCTACATACTTTCATGCTAGATCTACTCATACACATGATTTTGAACTTTTTTTTCCAATTTTTTTTATTTTCAGATTTTTTGATATTTGAATTATTATATATCATTTTTTGGGGATTTCATCATAACTATGTTCTTTTAATGATTCATGATCATTGTATGGTGTATAAATGATCGAGCCAGGGCGACATTCCACTTGGAATTAGGCTGTCAATCTGTCATACACTCATACTCATCAATCTCTCCCTAGTACTAGTCCCCTCTAATTTCAGGTGAACCATGAACCTTTTGATGCCCAAGTGCTTTATGATTTATCTATCTCACTATTATAATTCTGATTTTAATGTGTCATCTTCAGGGTCTTGAATTTCACAACTTATTTGATGATTGAGTTAGCATTAAATGATGATTGATATGTTATCTTTATTTTCTTATATTTTACACTAATAAATTGATCATGAGCATCAATAATGATTGCATTATATGAAATACTAAAAAAGATAGCGAACTGTGACACAGACAGGACTCATAACTTAAGGTGACCGAGATTTTGATATATTGTTATTACTAATGGAAAAAAGTATTATATTCTAGCATTTTCTAATATTCTGGATTTTTTGGATATTTTTGCAAATTTTTTTGGATTAAAAAAAAAATTCACACCGCGACGACTGCGACGGACCGATATCCGCGACCGATACCGATATCATATCGGTTTTTCGGCCCGACCGATACCGCGACCGAGACCGAGATTTTAAACCATGCATATAACCAAACGGGCTCTTATCATGATTGTCATATCCCCAAGTACGCCCCATGCCCCATGAGGGAGTTCACATCACACCATATGCAGACAGTATCACCGGAATAAAACTCGTACATTATATGCAACTAATGCATTATGTGCACAACTCTATTTCGAATCCCAGTGTAGGTAAGTCCAAAATTGCACATGCAACTTAGGCCCAAATATATTATGAGAACATGAGCAAGTATCCAACTCCCAAAATTCAATGTTTCTATTGTACCCTTTTCTTTTCTTTGAGTCAGGTGCATGTACTTAAATATTTCATAACAAATATTAAAAAGGTTTGGGTTTCATCTAAAAAATATTATTAAATAAAATAATTAGTCACTTTCATGGAAAAGTAGATCATATTTGAGTATTTTCAGAATGACCACGTGGATATTGTATTTCATATCATAGAGATGATTTATAATCTAAGCTTTTGGGAGCTATCACAATCTTGGAAAGGCTATTAGCCTATTACTAGCTGCTCATTGGCATCCCTCTCTTTTGCTATATTTTGGCTCTTTATGAGTTTATGACTCTAGCAATGTATGTTTATTTTAATCAATATGCATAAGGTGTTTTTCTAGGTAGAAATGGTAATTCATTAAAAGAAAATACAAAACAAAAAATAACAAAACACAACCTCCAAAAAGGCAGCTCACTCAAACCATTCAAAAGTGGCACCCGAACATAGTCACTAGCATAGTCAATGATCTCCCCAAAAGAATTAATTGACTAATACAAGGCCCCTTTGATAGTTTGATTGCCTTACTTTTTTGGCATACAAGATAATTTTGGATTTTGGAGTATCTATATCCTCGTGTTGTTTCCAATTATGTGCTCATATCATGTTGTGCCGAGATCGGGTAGTGCATAACATTATATTAAATTACTCAGGTGAGAATTGTCGTAAGTACGATACTTGTTTGATAATATCATAAAAGTTTTGTTCCCAAAAACAGAAGCAAGAGAATCATGGGGTTTACAATGTTGGACCCACCTTTTAATGTTTGCAGCACTCTATTATTATCGTACATGGGGCCCACCTATAAAAATTACAATGTGGTATATGCATTTAAAAACTAAAACACGAGCCTTGCATTCATGAGATTTAAAATGTGGGCCTACTTTCTTAAAAATTATAACGTGGGGCTACGTTTTTTGTGAATGTGAATATGAGACTCATCTAATATGGGGCATACGTTAATAAAATTTACAATGTAAGTCCACCTTTTGTAATTGTGACCATGTGACCCACCTTTAAAAATTATAAAGCAAAGCCACACTTTTTATGATTGTGGACACGATACCCATAGAAATCTCAATGAGGTGCTCACCTTTGGAAATTAAAACATTGGGCACATTCATAGGATTTACAATGTGGGCCCACCTTCATAGGAATTATAATGTAAAGGCACCGTGAACACAAGACACACCTCTAGGAATTACAACATGGTACTCACCTTTCGAAACTAAAACATGAGGCCACATTCATAGGTTTTACAATATGGGCCCACCTTTTGTGATTGTGACCATACGATCCACCTATAGGAATGAGAAAGTAAGTTCACATTTTTTGTAATTGTGGACGCAGAACCCACTTTTAGAAATTATACAATGTGGTGCCCACCTTTAAAACTTATGACATGGGGCCTACATTCTAAAGATTTACAATATGTCCCTGCCATCATAAAAATTATAATATATGTCCACCTTTTGTGATTGCGACCATGTGACCCACTTTTATGAATTACAATATGGAGGAATCTTTTTTTAGATTGTGAACATGCCTATCTTTAAGATGCGTGAGAGGATTTAGAGCATTTAAATTGGCTTCTTTAAAAGGCAAGAGATAGAAAACAAAGTATCGTCAAGTTGTTTCTTAAAAAAATAAAGGTTTTTATTCCAACTTTTTTATGCCAATGGATTAAGATTTTGGAATTCTTTGCAGCAAGATCAAAATTTGGAACAATGATTAAATTTAATAAACATGTTTTCCGCTCTCTCATATTTTAGAACATGGGAAAGTCCAAACGGTACGATGCCAAACACACCCTTAGCTTTTATCATTGCAGGCAAAATTGTTTTTTGCTTCCACCTCTTGGAGAGAGAACAACTTTGATCCTTTGAAACCTGTTATACCAAAATAAGAACCATCATACACCACCAAATCAAAACCAGAAGTCAATCTACTACAAGATTCTTTGCATGTAGCATCCTTAAAAATAAGAGTCATAGCTCTTTACTCGATCCATTTAAATGTCTTGCTTACAATAATCTTACTAGTGTAAGGAACCACCTTTAAAGATTTTGAGGAATTTAATTATATGTTATTGCTTAATTTGAAAGGCTTTATGTAATTTGCATAAATTACCCCTAATCAATAGAAAATCTCTAGCTTTGGTTGTAGGAAGTCTCCCAAATTAATAAAAAAAAACTTCCTTTTTAACGCTGGTTGCGCTTTATATACAACTAAACGCTTCCTCTATTTTTAATATTTCATATCTCTTCCATCTTCTCTTCCTTTTTCTCCCTTATTTTTCATTGATCTATCAAACGTTGCCACCTATCACAAACTTCATAGCAGGGAGAGTGTAAAAACAAGAAAGGTTTGCAATGCCATAGCTTGATTCAAGGGGTGGAACTAGGGGCCGTTCCCCCCCCCCCCCCCCAAAAGTTCTAGAAATCCCTATTTAAGGTCCTTCTGGCCTGTCATCTTCTAATGGATGGCCCCTCCTTATAATATTAATTAATCAATAAATTTTTTTATTCTAAAATAAGTAACAGAATCATTGCAAATCTTGGGGAAGAAATATTTAGAATGATGGAAGAAAAGAAAGGAAATGAATCAAGGAAAAAAAATAATTCTAAAAAAGGAACAAAATCATAGAAGATTCTGGGGGAGAAAGATTAGAATGATGGAAGAAAAGAAAGGAAGGAGGAAAAATAATTCTAAAAAAATTATGTTTTAATTATGATTATCTATGTTAGAATAAATCCGGTTGAAGTAAATTCTTTTGATGAGATAAAACTAGTAGGACCACCCTTTTGAATGGTATAGATTTTAAATATGGGTCCTACTCATAAATATATAGTAGTGGAAATATTTGTTTGTTACAAAAAAATAATATTCTATAATTTCACTTTTGAGTGCCAGTTGACTAGGGTTATGACATGAACTTCTAAGATTCTGATTTTTCTAAATAAGAGTAATGTAATTTCACTTTTGAGTACTATCTATTATGTATTTAATTATTAATTTTTTGTAACTTTTTAATGATTTTTTTTTTTTCACTTTGGCCCCACTAAAAATTTTTCCTGGTTTCGCCTTTGGCTTGATCGACGTTGGGAGTTCAATTGATGTAAGTAGTTACATGAGTGTTGTGGAGTGAAGAACACCAAGGTTTGGGTCGATTAAATTAATGAGATTTTCCATCATGTTTGTTTTTATTTTTAGAACTCTTTAAAGGGCCAATTGACATGCCTCCCTCGAGTATTTGATTTTTTTTCTCTAACTGGTAAATGTGATTGGAGGATTCTTAATCTTGTCCTTTATATTAAAAAGAAAAATACATGACTCGCCAATGGAATGTTTGAACTAAGTTTAGAGTGGTAAAATTCTTTTAATGGAAACATTTTGGCACTTTCGTTTCAAAATGAAAGAAAAGGACCTAAATAATATTACTGTTTCTCCTAAATGCGTCCTCCTATTTAGACCATTGCAAGTGATTGAAGCAAAAAAAAAAAAAAAAAAAAAAAAAAAGATCAATTATAGTTGGAGCTTTTTTTCTTGGATTACCCTAGCCAAAATCTAAGGGGATTTTAGGGTTTCGATTTTGAAGCTTGAGCTTGAAAGTGGTCGTGATTTGGATGCGAATGGTGATTAGGATGACATGATTGAAACTTGAATTCTAAGGCGATTAGAAATTAATTTCAAGCTTATTGATTTCACTTGTGTACTTTGAAATAGATATTATTGTCATCTTAGTAAAAAATCTAACATCCACCTACTAGATTGTGCACTATCCATCAACATACCTATAAGCAACCCAATGTCCATCTAAATCCAAGGCCCTGTTTGGCAAATCCTATCAATATGAAATAGATACGTGGATCATAGATTTGTTTAGAATAGCTATTTTATTTTTAGACTGTTTGGTTAGACCAATTTTCAGCTCAAAATAGACATTAAAGAATCCTACAGTCTGATGTTTCTCATGAATTTATGGAGATTCATAAGGAATGGGCTGAGATTAGGCCTCATAGTAGTTCTTAGGCTCATGAAGAGGATCAACAGTTTGGATTTTGATATAGGGGCCCATAAATTTAAAAAATTTAGATTTTAAGGTTCATAATTTTTTTCCAAATATTTTGAGATTTATGAAGAATCAACAGCTCAAATTTGATACCGCGATCGTGTTGGTGCTTTTGAAGAGATCCTATGGTTCAAATTTAGATTAAGGGTCTCACAACTAAAAAAAATAGAAAAAATATTTTGTAAATAAAAAAATCAACGGTTCAACATTTTTTAAAATTTTTTGAGATCCAAGTGGAATCTCTGAAATTTGACATTGTAGCTGTTATTATGGTTTTAAAGGGGATCAATAGTTTAGATTTTGATATTGGGGCCCACAAAGTTCAAAAATGTAGATCTAAGGGTTAATGTTTTCTCATAAATTTCTTGCTATTCGTGAAGAATCAACGGTTCAAATTTGATACCATGGCTGTGCTGGAGATCCTAAAGATATCTAGCAATCCATATCATACTTTTAGCTCCCATGATTAAAAAAAAAAAAAAAAGAAAAGAAAAGGAAGGGTAAGGAACGCATCACGTTGAAACAATGTAGCACATACCATCTACCCGCTTCAAAGTGAAGATGAAATGGAATTTTCGAGGATTCGCCTTTTCATTAGACACCCAAGATATCGCATTGGAAGAGTCACTTTCCATTATAAGACTACCATAGAAGAATCTTGAGAAGCATCGAAGAGCTTCCATGATAGCTAGTAGCCTAGCGCTTCCGATTCATTGGAATCGCAAACACCCTCATGCTTAGAGAATATAAACAATACCTCACCTTTATCATTGCGAAGCACACCTCCAATTCCTATCGACCCTCGTTTACCCCTTATAGCTTCACCAACATTGAATTTAAAGGCAGTATGATGAGGGAGAGACCACAGAATACGTCTCGTCACCATAGTCGGTCGACAAACCATACATGTCTCCCAATTGACAATGATGCCGTTAAGGGCAAAGTTAGAGAACTCTTCTCTAACCAAAGTCATGTTATCTTTATAATTCCAATAACAAAAACCTCTGAACAACTTGGGTTTGTACAGGCGAAGGCTTCTTAAGTACAAACACGGAAATTCAAAACAATTCCATAATCAGGAAATGAAATGTGTGTCGAAGGAGATGGTCAAAATAGAGAAAGAAAAGAGGGAAAGCGTAAATCCATGAAGGCGATCGCTATACAAAATTCTCGAAATATTTTTGGTTCTCACACATTTTTAGAATATCAATCATAGTTCTCATACAAGTTCGATATACAAAATTAAATTAATAAAAATGAAAACTCAAGCCCGCCTCCATTCCAATCGTCGTTCAGGCAATCAACAATAAAGGTCATCACCAAGTACGGCTCCGGCTCCGGCTCCGGCAAAAATAGGGTCCTGAATTTGGCAATTTATAAAACCATTTCCTGAATTTTTATACCAAAAGAAAGAAAAAATTTCCGGATTACCATTCCCGTTTCCGGATTACAAAAAAAAAAAAGACCCGTCATGAAATTTTTCCTTGCAACTTCCCATTTCCGGATGTACGCTTTTCCATCGTGCCTATTTAAAAAAAAAGGGCCCTTGCTGTTTTTCTTCACTAACTTCCTCTTTATCTCGAGGGATTCTTGAAATCTCTTGTCACCAACCCTAATTTCATATTTTTGTCGACGGTCTCTCATTCGATCCCCACCGAGAATCGATCGAAGAAGAATTGGGTTTTTCTCGCCTTCTCTCCCTCAATCCATCGGTGTTTTTTGCTTCTCCTCTCTCGATCGATTTCTATTTTTGTCAGATTCTGCAATATAGAGAGAGGTAAATCCGAAAGATTCGATTTTTCTTCCTTTTCTCACTATGAGATTTGATGGATGAAGGATGCGGGAGTTGCGTAGCGGAGTGCGCAGGGGTCGTGCGCAACAGCAGCAGCAGAACCAGCAGAACCAGCCGCCTGTCGCCGTAGACGGGAAGAGAGCAGCGGCGAACACTCGCCGGAGGCGGACAGCGAAGAACGCCGGAAAGAAGCAGGAGCAGCCAACGCCGGCGGCAAATGAGAACATCGCAGTGAGGAATTGCGGGCCGACGCGATCGTTGGAAGCAAAAGAGGAGGCGAGGATTTTGGAAGGTGGTGCTGATTTTGGAGGTGCGCTGATCGGAGAAGAAGAGAAGAAGATGGACGATTACGACAGTGCTGGTGGCGCGAAGAGCCCCGACAAGGTTCCCGCCGCGGAGGATGAGGGGAGCACGGCGCCGCTCCCAGAAAAGGTTTGGGTTTTTGTCATCTCTGCATTTTATTATCATATTTGGTTTTTGATTCTGGGTTCCTAGCAGAAGAAAGGTGGTTTCTAGAGATCTCTTGACTGGGTTCTGTTTTGTAGCAATGCTGAAATGAGTTAATTTTGGTTTTGTTATTTTTGGTTATATCTGTATGATTTTGATTTCAGTATGGTCTGATGCTAGATAAATGTATGAAATCTGCTTATCTTTATGTGCTGTGGGTCTTTTCATATCTGCTGTATCTTGCAAGGAAAAATGTACTAAATTTATTTACATCGATAGTATCTTGCATATGCAGAGGATAGCCTAAATTATCATGGCCTTCCTTCTCCTACCTGGGGCCTGATTGTTTGCATTAAGGGAGGAATAGGGGTAGGATGTCACATTCGGATGAAGTTAAAGAGGAGTGGGTTGAAATAAATGAGTAGATAATTGCTTTTTATGCGTTTGGATTGTTAGTGTAAAGTAAAACAATTTAAATTTGCATTCGGTTCGATAAAGAGAATGGGGAGTGAGTTACTCCACCTTACTTTATTATGCCATCTTCAAGTAAAACCGTGGGAAAGAAAATTTTGAGTTGAAGTAACTGCCAGCTGGAACGAACGAGTGGTAGCTCGGTAGCCTCAGTTGGCCAAGAGCTCTACGCCTCAAGAAGCGGAGAGGTCTTGTGTTCGACGCCTGGAGAGGTCTTGTGTTCGACGCCTACCTCCGTTGGCCACCTCCCATAGTTTTACCTGGTGCATGTGGATAGGAGGGTGTGTATGTGCCCTTAGGGATTAGTTCTCGACTATCCAGAATCCAGTGTCCCTCGGGCTCAGGGCCTAAGTCTCCTTGGCTGGGCTGTGCGGGAGATACCTGAGTTATCAAAAAAAAAAAAAAAAGAAGACAGAAGTAACTGACAGCTGGGCAGTCATATTTACTTTACTTGTCTGGGCCAACGCAAACAGGTAAAGAATCCAACCGTTGGGTTTTATTTCAACCCTCCTTCACGTTACTTGAATAACGTTAGTTGGGGGTATGAATTCAAGAAAATGAAGTCCTCAAATGGGTGAGAAATTCTATGGCTCAAATCTTTCCTATTCTCTTATTTATCACCCGTAGCTTCTGTCTTTTGTCCTCTGTCCAAAGTGCCAATTTGCTCTGTGATGTACGAATGATGCCATTGCTGTACATTTATATAGAAATATATCCTAAAGAACTATCCATGAATTTGACGTTGTTTGTGTTACTAATTTTCTTACTAATTTTCTGTACCAAAATATGCTAATTAAAAAGAATGATATGTGAGAGATTCTGTACCAAAATATGCTAATTAAAAAGAATGATGAGAGAGAGAGAGAGAACAGGATTCACTTAAACTGAAAGTCAAAGAAAATTACGTTCGTGGATGGTTTGTGGTTTGTCAGAAGCCAACACCCTGGATCACCAGAACCTTGGCTTATATTTATTTTCTTTTATCATGGTTAAATTATGATGTTTTTAAGTGCAAAAGAAGAAGAAGAGATGTAAAAGGCATCACTTAGGTTTTTCACCCTGAATCACCATTACACGTGTGCCTTTATCTTTGGTTTTTCACAAAGTAACCATCATTTCTTCTACAGTCAATTTGGATACTTTTCTGCTAATTATTTACCTCAATTATATAGTCCCCATCTCTTCTTTGATTCATGCATTCAGTTATATGGTATCTTTGGTACAGGTCCAGGTTGGAGGTTCACCAGCGTACAGGGTTGAAAGGAAGCTTGGAAAAGGAGGCTTTGGGCAAGTCTATGTCGGTCGCCGTGTATCTGCTCTTGCTGGTGTTGTAGAAAGAACTGGGCCTGGTGCCATAGAGGTTTGGCATTTTTTTTTATGGTGTTGATTCTTTAATTTTTTGCACTGATGCATATGCTCTGTTAATATTCTGCGCATTATTTAGGTGGCTTTAAAATTTGAGCACAGAAGCAGTAAAGGATGCAATTATGGACCACCTTATGAGTGGCAAGTCTACAAGTGCGTTGAATTCTTGCCTTTTTACCTCCTGATAGTTAGCTTTTTCTTCATGTATGGACACAACTAGTTTACTCATTAATTTCTGTTTGCACAGCACTCTTGGTGGCAGTCATGGTGTGCCTCGCGCTCATTATAAAGGGCGGCAAGGAGACTATTATGTCATGGTATTTCCTTGGGTTAACTATAAATTTAATGGTCTATGTGTGGCAGGGGGCATTCATGATTTATTTGTTACTGCACATGTGTGTGCACGTGAGTCTTTGCATGCCTGCTGCCTGCGCACTCTTCGTGGATGTTTGTATGACATTGCTTATATTGTTACAGGTTATGGACATGTTGGGACCAAGTTTGTGGGATGTTTGGAATAGTAATGCTCACACGTGAGTTTTCTGTTACTATTTGGTTTGTAAAATGATTTTATTTCAAAGTTTCTTGATAAATTTTTTTGGTACCATTTGCAGAATGACAGTTGAAATGGTGGCATGCATTGCTATTGAAGCGATCTCCATATTGGAAAAGATGCACTCCAGAGGGTGGGTTGTTTTTTTTCTCCCTTTTCCATGCTTTTCTTTTCGGTCAGTTGCTGCGACTGTTCTTTTGTTGCATCATTAATCTGTGTGGAAGTGTTTCATTTTCTGTATTATGTTATTGTTATATTATACTGCATTGTTTTTAAATCAAAGTGTCACTGTGATTTCTATTGCAGCTATGTCCATGGAGATGTAAAGCCCGAGAACTTTCTGCTTGGCCCCCCTGGGACACCTGAAGAGAAGAAACTCTTTCTAGTTGATCTTGGGTTAGGTAGATAGATTCACTGTTTTAATATAGAGAGCCCCAGTTGTGATGCAAATATCTCATGCAGTTCACTTATTATTTTGTTATCCATTGAAATATCAGCAACTAGATGGCGAGACGGTTCAAGTGGTCAGCATGTTGAGTATGATCAACGGCCAGATGTTTTTCGGTATGTTTAATGATTAAATTCAACTTTCTGTATTGTTAAAGTTGTAACTGTACCATAGTTGTGAAATTCGTTTCAGTTTGGCCAAATTTTCCAAACTATTTTGGTTCGGACAAAATATCGAACCGAAACACTCATAAAATATTCAGTCAAGAATTCGGACCGTTTTGGCCGAAATCTGGATGTTCGGTCTAGAAATCCAGATTTCATGTGAAATTTCTGGATCCTTGAGTTTCGGTAAAACGTGGGAAAAAAACCCAGAGAGGGGCGGGGTCCTGGATGGAAGGAGAAAAAAAAAATGAAAAAGAAAAGGGGGGGGGGGTACGACCGCACGTCTGCTGTGGATTTCGCCTTTCCTCCTCTTTCTCCTTCTCCTTCTTCTTTCTTCCTTCTTTTTGCCGCTTTCCATTTCTCCAGAGCGTTGTGCATTGTGTTTTTAGGGATTGGGGTGAAAGGTTATGAGGGTTGAAACTCGAAATGCCCCCTTCGCCCCTTCATAACACTTGTCTTTTGTTGAACGAGTGAAGTGATATCACGGCGAGGCCATTGAAAATCCAAGCCGTTCTCAAATTAGTAAGACATAAATGTGCCCTAGTCATGTTAGCCCTAATTTAAGATGAATTAAATATCCCAAGAATAATCACATGAGCCTTACCTATATTTGAGCCCTAAATTAAGATATATTACATGTCCCTCTAATTATTACATGGCGCCCGGGCTATATTTGAGACTTAAAATGAAATAAATTAAATGTCCCACTAATAATTACCTAGGACCTAGCCATATTGGAAACCTGAATTAAGATAAATTGGATGTCCCACTAATAATTACATGGGCTTTAAATAGAAAATAGGGCCCTAGCCATATTTCATTTCAATATTTGTCTTATATAGTATAAATCCAAAACGTTTTGCCGAAATTCCAAATTGATCGAAATATTTTAGTTTGGCGGCCCAACCGAAACGCAGTCCAAAACGAATTTCTCAACTACCCTTTGTGGAGCTTTAATGCTGTCACCGATCATGCATCTTATCTGTGCCTCATTACATCTGATCTTGCAGGGGAACGGTGCGTTATGCTAGTGTTCATGCTCACTTGGGTAGAACTGGAAGCAGGAGAGATGATTTAGAATCACTCGCTTATACACTCATTTTTCTTCTTAAAGGTCGCCTACCCTGGCAAGGATATCAGGTGGAGCCATTTTAAAATTGCTGTCAATTATTCATATGACAATCATTTATCCAATCACTTCTCATGTATTTGTTTTCTTATGGATAGGGAGAGAACAAAGGTTTCCTTGTCTGCAAAAAGAAGATGGCTACATCGCCAGATGTTCTATGTAACTGTTGTCCGCTCCCATTCAAACAATTTACGGAGTATGTGGTGAACTTGAAATTTGATGAGGAGCCTAACTATGCAAAATATGTTTCTCTCTTTGATGGAATAGTGGGTCCCAATCCAGATATAAGACCGATTAACACAGATGGTGCTCAGAAGGTATCCTTAGTCTCTTTTGCTTCCTCTCATTTCTCTGTGTTCATTTTTCCAAGTTGGAGGTTGGTAGCTGGTAGGTTACTCTTGTGACTGAGTTTCAGGCTCATCTAGTTTGTATTTTTGTGCTGTGAAGCTCATCTGTCAGGTAGGTCATAAGCGAGGTCGGCTGACCATGGAGGAAGAGGATGATGAACAACCTAAGAAAAAGGTCCGAATGGGGATGCCTGCAACACAATGGATTAGTATCTACAATGCTCGCCGTCCTATGAAGCAAAGGTATATCCTTCACATTGCATATATCATTGTGTCCAGATGATAAAAAAATAGAACTGAAGTTTATTTCCTACTTGTGTTCTAGGTACCACTATAATGTTGCAGATGGGAGACTTCAACAGCATGTTGAAAAGGGAAATGAAGATGGATTATTTATCAGTAGTGTGGCTTCATGTACGAATCTGTGGGCGCTGATCATGGACGCGGGTACTGGTTTCACTGATCAAGTTTATGAGCTCTCACCTTATTTTCTTCACAAAGTGAGTGCTTGTGGATTTCTCTTTTCAATTAATATGGCTGTATTCTCAGTGTGTCATCCTATGTTTTACGGAGCATAATCTTGTATTTTTGTGTTTTGAATGCCATTACACATGTTTTCATAACTCATGTAAATCAACATTGTCATATATGTCCTCCATTATAAATTGCTAAGATACTCTGCTATTGTCTGAAGGAATGGATTATGGAGCAATGGGAGAAGAACTATTATATCAGTGCTATAGCTGGAGCAAACAATGGAAGCTCTTTAGTAGTAATGTCTAAAGGTTTGTTTTCCTAGACTTGAAACTGTGTTTGACTTACACTTTATTCTATATATTTCTCTAAGCTGTTATTGTACTTGTGATACTAGGAACACAATATTCTCAGCAGTCCTACAAAGTAAGTGATTCGTTTCCATTTAAGTGGATAAATAAAAAATGGAGGGAGGGTTTTTTCGTCACC
The DNA here is from genome assembly GCA_028538565.1 of Umbellularia californica. Classification (NCBI taxonomy): domain Eukaryota; kingdom Viridiplantae; phylum Streptophyta; class Magnoliopsida; order Laurales; family Lauraceae; genus Umbellularia; species Umbellularia californica. The sequence continues at coordinate 83,203,826 of JAPQWN010000002.1, forward strand.
TCCATGGCCACTGCAGGAAGTAGATGGGGGGTTGTCATGTCCCGGAATGCTGGATTTACTGACCAGGTATTTCTTTTGGGCTTGAAGAATGGTTAATTTGCTGTTTATGAACTGAGATCATAAAAGAAACATATTCTGATTTCTTTTTCTTTTTTAATTCTGACAGGTTGTGGAACTTGACTTCCTATATCCCAGCGAAGGTATTCATCGGAGGTGGGACAATGGTTACCGTATAACTGCAACTGCTGCAACATGGGATCAGGCTGCCTTTGTTCTTAGTGTACCAAGAAGAAAGCCTGCAGATGAAACACAGGAGACACTTCGGACTTCTGCCTTTCCTAGTACACATGTGAAGGTAATAAATTCATGTGCCTTTTTTTCCCCTCTGCCATCCACATTCCTATCCTTTTGTGCTGACATCTGTACTGCTTTGTTTCTTGCAGGAGAAATGGGCCAAAAACCTATATATTGCTTCTGTTTGCTATGGCCGGACAGTGTCATAAGCCTTATATGGGGATTTTGCCTGACATCAATATAGATTCTGTTCGGTCGTGCTGTTTTCAACCTCTACCTTCCATGGTTGCGTGGCTCTTTATCTTGAATTTTGCTGTGGGGAACATCTCGTTGTGTGACATTGACTGGACAAATTTTGATTTGCAAGCTTTTCTTATGAATTGGCTTTATACGTTACACAATGTCACTGTCAGGCCTGTGGAGATCTGCATACTCTCATGTCCATGATCCATGAACGCAGAAGGGATTGGGACATCCTTATTGTTAAGTCTGTATAGCATTGAATAAATTTTTAGTTGATTAAAGGCATATGCTTGTGTCATTCTGAGACGTATGGTCTATACAACTGCGTTTGACCAGATTTTTCTTTTTAAAAACTGCATTGTCTCAATTTTTGTTGATACTGTCAGATTTCTTGGGCAACTTTCTGCTTAGGAAGTGGCAAGTCTGACAAGTAAGTGAACTTTGATCAAATAGTTGACTGTTTCGTGTTTTATATTTTATATACTGTTTTTTGCTGTGTTTGCTGGATCTGCTAGTCTGTTCATTTGAGTACCTGGTGCTGGTGGTACACAGTATACTTGAGTGCTGGTTGGTGGTGTGAGATGTATGCCCTATCCATGAATAGGAAATGCAAACACTTTGCTTATTGAAGGTGTTTTATGTACATTGACATGTATGTGTGCCATCAATCAGATGCCTTGAAATGCTGGACTGGTTTGTTACATTGCTGACCAATGGGTCTAGTTTATTTTGGTGCAAACCAGTTAGTTGACTTTGGTTGAGTCTTGATTCCATGTTTGATCTTGGAAATTTGCTGATTTGGTCTGATTTTGTACTATTATTTTGAGTGCATAATATTGTTTTCAAACAATTGGATTTTATATGTACAAGGCTGCATACCAAGTTTGAATTTTTGTCAATTAGTTTTCAAATCTCAATGACGGATGTGTAGTGTGTATTGAAGCATTAATTGACTTCTTAAGTCTTATCTGTGAAATCTATGTACTGTAATTTTATCTAATTCATCATCATCATCATCATCAAAACCCGGTCCCAATTATATTGCAGTCGACTATGGATTTTGTTTCTCCATTCCAATCTATCTTGAGCCAAATCCTCGAATAGGTTGCACACTTTTAGATCTATGCTTTACTTTCATCCACGTCCTGGTCCCAATTATATTGCAGTCGACTATGGATTTTGTTTCTCCATTCCAATCTATCTTGAGCCAAATCCTCGAATAGGTTGCACACTTTTAGATCTATGCTTTACTTTCATCCACGTCCTCTTTGGCCTACCCCTTTCTCCATCATCAAAACCTGGTCCCAATTATATTGCAGTCGACTATGGATTTTGTTTCTCCATTCCAATCTATCTTGAGCCAAATCCTCGAATAGGTTGCACACTTTTAGATCTATGCTTTACTTTCATCCACGTCCTTTTTGGCCTACCCCTTTTCCTTGGTGGGTTGTTAACCTGAATAGAATAACTTTTCCTTAGCGGCATTGTTGCTAGCATGCGTTGGACATGTGCAAACCATTTCAAATTTGTCTCTTAATTTATTACATATTGATCCTACCCCTGCATGCTCTTAAAGCACTCATTTCTGATTTTATCTTTTCTAGTTTTATAACACATCCATATTAACATTCTCTTCTTTGCTACACTCATTTTGTACATGTTATACTTCTTGGTTGGCCAATATTTTGCTCCATAGGTCATAATTGGTCTAATCGTTCTGTAAATTTTTTTTTCAATCTTGTTGGTATGCATCGATCACAAAGCACTTGAGAAGAAAGTTTCCACTTAAACCATCCCCTTCTTATCCCATGTTCGACATCTTTCTCATTCTCTCTATCCATGCTAATTATCGAGCCAAGGTATGAGAATGTATCTCGAGTTTTAATCATTGATGAAAATCATGGTATCGGTCGCTGCCTTGGTTGGCCCAAAAATTGATGCAGTATCGGTATCGGTATTAGTTGTGGTTTGCGGTCCGTCGTGGCATTAATTTTTTTTTTTTTTTTTTTACTTAAGAACATGAAAAAAATATTTTTAAAAATCTAGAATATTGAAAAATGCTAGAAAACATTTTTTCCCCCATTAGTAACAATTATAAAGCAAAATATTAGTACACCAAGTCATAATATCTTGTATCACTATTTAGTGAGTTTTAGTGTTTAATCTTGGGAATATCATTATTAATTTATTCATTCTTTACTTGTTGGATTGACCACTATTTGACACCTAAAATTTTAATATTTATTGACATGTATATTTTAAATGATTAATATGATATTGGCACGAGGACCCATTTAACGTGGCATTTACTTTGAGTTATGTATATTTTTAATTAACTAGCATGAAGCCCCTGTGCGATCACAGGTTAAGTCTCGTGCGACCTGAATAATATATTAAAAATTTAAAACTAATATCCCTTTCATATAAATCTATTTATAACAAAATAATAAAAAAACTCAAATCAACAAAAAAATTATAAAAACCAAACCTTTCTTCCCTAAATCCCGTCAGCTTGCACATTTCATCTTAAAAACAAAGGAATCGTATGTATTTATGCTCATTTTGACTACTATATAAAATTTTTGAAAATAACATTAATTTATAGAGTTGGAAGGCATCCCATTGAATTGGGTTACATCCACACAAATGGGCCCAACGGACATTTTATTGAAAAGGCACATATGTAGCCCAAGAGATATGTTTTATTGAAAGGGCACATGTTGTGTTTTTTTTTTTTTTGAAAGGACACATCCACAAATGGGCCCCAAGAAGCTGATGTGGCTTCTCCTAAGGCCAGAATTGAGGTTTTTTTTTTTTTTACAACCAACATTCAGCTTTAAAGAGAAAGAATAGGCCCTATTAGTATGGTACAAGTCAAATGTAGATTCTTTCTAATTGACTACTACAAGACAATTGAGTTTTTTTTTTATTTGATTTTATTTCCTTGTTTTACAAGTTATTAATCTGAAAACCAAACCAATCCTTATTTGTGTAAAATTTGTCAAAGGACCATTCAAACTTTCCATGCTTGTAGTTATGAATTGGAAAATCATTTCAATCCTTATTTGATTAAAATTTGTTAAAAGAACCATTCATTTTTTTTAAGGGGGGGTCCCGACATTTGTCTTTAGTGTTATATATTTTCCTCTGTGTGCCTTTTAGTTGAGTGCATTTAATTTAAAAGAAGTCCAAATATCGAGAAAGTTGTGTATGCTCCATAGATTGGTTGCAAATGGGGAGAAATGAAGCGCTTCTCTGATTGGATCAGCTCTCACTCTTTAGTGGACTTGAAAATGGTAGAGCTTCGATCACTTGGTCTAACCATCAGAGCAATCCTGCTATGTCCAGGCTGGATAGATTCTTGGTCTCTACAAATTGGTTGGAAACCTACCCAGAGGTTACCCAGATTGCTTTACCTAAGCCAGTTTCAAATCATTGCCCGATTCTGCTCGACTCGGAATGTGAAAACTGGGGACCTTCACCCTTCCGCTTCGAACTTATGTTGCTAAAGGAAGAGCAAATCCCTAAACTGGTTCAGGAGTGGTGGGAGGAGATTAGGGTGGAGGGATGGGCGGGTCATAGGGTGGCTACAAAATTGAAGCTGCTAAAAATCAAAATGAGGGAGTGGGCTAAGGAGTACTTTGGGGATGTGAAGCTCTAAAAGTAGAAAATTCTAGCAGAAATCCAAGCTTTAGATGGGAAGGAGGAGAGTGATCAGTTGTCCCGTGAAGAAAAAAAGAAGAGGTTGGATTTAAAAGAAGAGTTACAAAGAAAACTGAGGGAGGAGATAAGATGGAAACAAAGATCAAGATGCAATTGATTAAAAGAAGGGATAAAAATACAAAGTTTTTTCATGGAATGGCATCCTCGAGAAGAAGGGCTAATAGGATTATAAGCATAATGGATGGGAGAAAAAGGCTAGAGAAAAAAGAGGAGATAATATCCCACATAATAGACTATTTCCAGTCACTCTACACTAATGAAGGTTAGGAGAGACCTTATTTGGGAATTTAGCCTTCGAAGTAATTGGAGAAGATGAGGCGAAGTGGCTAGATAGGAATTTTGAGGGGGAAGTTCGTCAGGCGGTCTTCGATCTTGCAGGAGATAAGGCTCCAGGCCCAGATGGGTTTCCGATAGACTTCTTTCAACGCGTCTGGAAGATGTTGAAAAAGGATGTTATGGATTTTGTGGAGGAATTCTCCCAAAGGGGTAAACTGTCCAAAGGATTGGGGGCTTCTTTTATCGCGTTAGTCTCGAAGAAGGCAGGAGACCTTGGCATCAAGAACTACAGACCCATTAGTCTTCTAGGAAGTGTTTATAAAATCCTCACCAAAGTTCCAGCAGGGAGAATTCAAAAGGTTTTGCCGAAGATTATTTCCAATGAGCAAGGGGATTTTCTAGAGGGGAGGCAAATCTTAGATGACATCCTGGTGGCCAATGAATGTGTGCATTCAAGACTCAAGGAGAGGATTCCGGGGATCATCTGCAAGCTAGATCCGGAGAAAGCATATATGATAGGGTGGATTGGAAATTTCTAAAGTACATGTTAGGAAGAGTGGGGTTTGGGGAAAAATGGAGGGTGTGGATTGAGGAGTGTGTCTCGTTAGCTTGGTTCTCTATTTTGGTGAATAGGTCTCCAAAGGACTACTTCCCAGGCAAGAAGGGGGCTAAGACAAGGGGACCCCCCCTCTCCTTTTCTCTTCCTAATTGTAGCTGAAGCGTTGGGAAGAATGATAAAAAAGGCAGTGAGCGTAGGACTGTTCGAAGGCTTTAGAGTGGCTCGAAACTCCCCAGCAATCAGCCACTTTCAGTATGCTGATGATACTCTCATTTTCTGTGGAGCAGAAGAAGATCATGTTAGAAATGTTAAAGCCACAATCCTATGTTTTGAGATAGTGTTAGGTCTAAAAGTCAACTTCTTCAAGAGTGAGGTGATTGGACTAAGAACTGAGAAGCTACTGCTCCCTAAATGTTCAAAAATTCTAGGTTGCAAGATTAAGGAACTACCAGTTTCGTACTTAGGCATGCCGTTGTGCTCGGGACGGGTAACTAAATCTTCATGGAATCTAGTCGTGGAAAGGGTAGAGAGGAAGTTGTCTACATGGAAAGCAAATTACCTATTTATAGGAGGAATGGTAACCTTGATCAAATCTGTTCTCTCGAATTTGAGAGTCTATTACTTTTCCATCTTTAGATGCCCGGTGTCAATTATAAAGAGGCCTGAAAGGCTGCAGAGAGAGTTCTTATGGCATGGCGCAAGCTCCCAGAAGAAGCTTCACTCGGTAGATTGGGACTCCATCTGTAAAATGGGGGAAGGAGGCTGGGGAATTAGACCCCAGTCCTTCTGGGCAAATGGTTGTGGAGGATCGGAGACGGTTTACAAGGCCTTTGGAGATAGGTGCTGGAAAGGAAGTACATCATTCCGAGGCATGGTTGGGATGTTCAGGACCACCCTTGGAATTCATCTGCTATATGGAAAGGAATCCTCTCGATAGAGACACTCTTTATGGAGAACATCAGGTACCAAATTAGATAAGGGGAGAGGACCCTTTTTTGGAAAGATAGGTGGGTAGGTGAAAGGGCATTGTGTGCTCAATTCTCAGACCTGTTTCGGTGTGCACAAGACAAGGAAGCAACGGTCAGCTCTTATATGAGCACAATTGGAGGCCAGGTGGTTTGGGTCCCACTTTTAGAAGGAACCTGAAGGAGAATGAAGAATCCTAGTTCATTGCTATCCTTAATTCCACGAACAATTTAATCACTTAAAACAATAGGCAAATGCTAGGGTGTGGATAGCCTCTAAGAATGGATCCTTTTCAGTGTCCTCTTCCTTTAAGGCTATCCTAAGCTATCCCATGGAGAGGAGTGGGGTGTATAGTATTTGGAAGTTGAAAGCTCCAACAAGGGTGCTCGTATTCAGGTGGTTGGCCCTTAGGAAAAGGATCCCTACTATGGATCTTTAAGGAGGAGAGGGATGACGATAGTGAATGGTTGCCCTATGTGCTTGAGGGACGAAGAATCTGTGGACCATGTCTTGTTAAATTGTAAAACAGCTCATGCAATTTGGATGACTATAATAGGAGGATTTGGCTGTTGCTGGGTCTTTCCTCACTCTCTCCCCGAGCTTTTCCAAGCTTGGAAGGCCCCAACTGGGGACCCTAGAGGTAAAGTGATGTGGCGTTTGTCATTTTTTGTGGTGATTTGGACGATTTGGAAGGAAAGGAACTCAAGATGTTTTGAAAAAATTGCATTTAGCGAGAGTAGACTGGTGGAGAAATCAAAGTTTTTAGTAGTTCTTTGGGTGTCTATTCTCCTTTCTTTTAGAGGATACTCCTTAGATCAAATTGTGTATCGTTGGAAAGAGTTGGCCTATTCTTATGCAGGGCGTTAGTTTGCTGGTTTTAGGGTTCTTTTGGGTTTTCCTACTTTGCTGTCTTTTGCTTTCAGTACTTATCTCTTGTACTGTTTGCTTTATTTAATGAAAGTAACCATTAAAAAAAAAAGAGTGTATGCTCCATAGTGAGCCCAACTATTTTGCGATCAAGATGTGGGCTTAGTCTATTAAAATGTGGCCCCCATTGTATAGGCCCAACTAGGGCATTTCCAACATAGCCCAATGTAGGAAAGAAAGGGTTTGTTTTTTGTTTTTGGTAAGTAAGAAAGGATTTCCTGAAAAGGGCATATCTTGTTCTTTGCTCCCAAAGGAAAAGCCGAAAGGGGCATAGGAAATAAAAACAAAGAGGGAAAGGAGGGAGAAGAGGACAGAGGGGAAGAGAAGAATAGGGAGAGGAAGAAAGAAGAAGAAAAGGAGAAACAACAGGCATGCAGGAGCACAGGTATGCCCAACCCCCCCCCCTCCCTTTCCTTTTTATGTATTTATTTATTTATTTGTAATGGTAAGCACGCTGATTGCCTTCACCCACCCCTTTTTTATGAACTTCAACATGAAATGGTAGATTGTGTCTCCCTCCTTCCTCGTTTTTTGCTCAATTGCGCCCCCCCCCCCCCCCCCCCCCCCACCCACCCACCCACCCCTCTTCCTTTTTAAAAATAAATAAAAAACCTAGGAACCGTTACGACGAATGTATCGGCCGATACCAATATTTTGGCCAATATTTGAAAATATTGGTATCAGTAGATATTTATAGATACGATCGTGATATTTAACTGTGTCGAGACCAAGACCGATACATAATTTCATTATTGGTTCGGTCATGGCCGATACATTATACGTCCCGGTAGTAGCCAATGTTTTAAACTATGGTTTCAATTCTCATAGGAGTTTCAGCTCCTTGCACATCCTTATTGAATTTGCAATTCATATGTTATGTCTCTATATAACTTATTTGAAGCTTTTGGATTCCAAAGCCTCCTGTCATTTCTTAAGTTTTGCATTTATGCATCTCTCGATCCATCCACTGACATTGTATCATTTGCAAATAACATACACCAAGGTAGCTCCTCTTAAATATTAGGAGTTGACTTGTCCATAATTAGTTGAAGGGGATAAGAGCTTAAAGGGGACCCCTGATGTAAATCAATGGTCATTGGAAAATCACTTGTTTCTCCACAAGTAGTTCTCACACATTACAGCTCCCTCATACATGTGTTAAATGATGTCAATATAGCCTCTTGACATATTCCTTTTATCTAAAACCCACCAAATCAAATCTCCGTGCAACTCCGTAGGCTTTCTCTAGGTCAATGAGGATCATATGGTGTATTTTTTTCTTGATAATTTTACATTAATTGCCCAAGTGCGAATTTAATCTCCACAGTTAACCTCGCAGGCATGAAACCAAATTGATTTTCAGATATCTTGGTCTCTTGTTTAAGTCTTTGCTTAATTGCTCTTTCCCATAGTTTTATAGTGTGAGTGTGTGACTCATAAGTTTAATCCCGCTATAATTGGTGCAATTTTGTATATCTCCTTTGTTTTTGTATGTAGGTACAACACTTATCTAGTCATTCGATATTTTATTTTTTCTTAATATCCTATTGAAGAGCCTGGTTAACTGATCCTATCCAATTTCTCTTAATAATTTCCAAGCCTCTGTTGGAATGTTGTCCGTCCTCATAGGCTTTCTTGTTTTAATTCTTGTCAATGCTTTCTTCATTTCTTTCCCTAATTTTGTGGTAAAAGATATGTCCTATTAACGAAGTATCATCTCTGATCCTAAGCCTCCTACAGAATTTTCATTTAAAAGGTTATAAAAATATTCTCTCCACCTTTCTTTTAATACCATTGCCATTCATTAAAACCTTATGCTCATCGCTCTTTATACATCTGACATGATCTAAGTCCCTACTTTCCCTCATTTTTGCAAGTTGAACAAATCTTTCCTTCTCTTGTTCCTGTTTGCTATGGGCTTTGCATCGCTCACTACTTTCTTTCTTTACCTCATACATTTCATAATTTCTCATAGTACTGGTCTCCTGCCAAACTTTGTAGCACCATCTTTTTTCTTAACAACTTTGTGAACTTTTGCACTCCAACAGGTTTCTTTATCAAAGTTTCTTTTTCCTTTTTACTCTTGATGTAACTCTTTTACAACCATTCTGATATAGTCAGCCATTTTGTTCCACATCATTGTAATTTCTCCCTCCAAATCTCATTCTCCCTCCTTGATCACTTTATGCTTAAATGTTGTTGCGCTTTCCCTTTCAAACCCCCCCACCTTGTTTTAATCACCTTTTTATGTACTCCCGCTCTCTTTTTACTTCAAATGTATACATCTACAACTACTATCCCATGTTATTAAACCATCCATCTCCTCCCAACATTTATCTCTTGACAGTTTCATTTGATCCTTCTTGGGGGTGCATCGGCACTAATGATATGGATTATATATTTCTCTAAAACTAGTTTAATTTTTACAAGGCTGTAACCCTTTATTCTTTTCTTTTTCATCCTTTTCTACTGCTATACTTCATTTATGGCATTGTTCTTTCTTGTCCACTTTAATCTATAGTCATCAAGGAGCTCCTTAGCTTTATCCCCTTTCCTTTGTTTTATATGGACAAGCTACATTAACTACTCTTCTTTTCATTGTATCGACCAACTCCATGTTGTTGCCTGTAGAAGTTCCTATTTTTTAAGTAGCAAGTCGAACCCTCCCCTTCTTTTGGACTAACTTCCTTACCTTCACTTATCTCAATCGGTGTAAGAACCCTTGCCTATTTTCCATAGCGGAATCAGGCGTTGCTTCAGTGTGTCACTCATAGCAGGGGATGGCCTATCACCAAGCCCTCGCCTACTTTTCACGACAACCGGCTGCCGCTGCAATGTGTCACTTAAAGTGGTGAATGCCTTGGCATGATCACATAATGTTGTCTTCTTAACATTCATGTTTGGGTTGTGATAAAAGTTTTACAATAGCTGTCAACCTACCTAACCCAACCCTCCTCCATCTCTAGGCTTGGAACCAGTAGTAATACGTGGTGAAGTTTGTAATTTTATCTACATACTCATTAATTAGATGATACTGCAACCTTATATAAAAATAAGGTTGGCTATTGATGGCCATTGAGGCAAATCCAGTTTTGTGTTTTCACTGCATATTGCTGTTGGTTGTACTTTCTATTGTTCTTGCTTTTCTATCTCATCAAGCACTACATTTTTAGTGTTCTTCATTGGTAGTGGGTTTGAAAGACTTCCAAGTTGTAGGTTGATAGTGGTGGACAACGGAATCTACAGCTAGCTGGGGCTATGTGGAAGTGGTACACATGATTTTTTTGCCAAGGTGGTTTTCATCATCTACAATCAAAGTTGACAATCCATCGGTCCTAAAATTTATGAAGTTGTTTATTCCATTCATGATCGTGTTAATTCTTGCAGACGAAATCGTTTAACTAAAAATTCTAACTTATTTTTCTTCTTTTGTGAATGTTCTCACAAGTTAGATGGTGTCGTCCTTGACTAGGTTAAAAGGCTGCAAGTTGAGACAGACTTGGTTGTACAAGTTGTAGTAGGAGACACCAAACCTGTATGATATTACGAGCAAGTATAATTTTCGCCTGTGGGAGTCCTGCACTTTTGTGGTGTGGGATTTTCAATCCCTGCTGTGCAAGTAGCTGGATGACTCTGCTTTAAAGGCGAGAATCAAATATCCCACATGGCTGGAGAGAATCATCCTTGTGAACAATTACGATCTCTAAGATTTATGGAAATTATAATGATTTTCCTTCTTGGTGATGGAAGGAAAGGTTTAATTTTTCATTGGTGATACTGATATGTATTTCTGTCTTTTGTGCTCTTCTGGTTAGTTTGTGGTGGCTATAATATATGACCTCTATACCTTTTCTGCTTTCAGGACTCCAGTATTAAGTGGTGTGTGGTGCTAAAGAAGGCAAGTCTCCACATTTTAGTTCATGAATGATGTGATCATATTGCTACTTCCTTATATAACTAATTGCTGACTGAGTCTCCTGTCCTCAATTGTTTTCTGTTGTAATGAAATGTGCTCCATCTCTGTTTGCATGCTATTCTGTTGAATGGTTTGTCGTCTTTAAAAAAGAAACTGGTGGGTTTTTAAAGGCCATGCTATAACTTCATATCAGCACTTGGGCTTTGTTTGCCAGGAGAAAGCATGTCGTAGGTTACTCTTCGGAATTTCTGACAGCATGTCATTGGTTGTTCCCCCAGTATCTGATTTGTGATTTTAAAAAATCCAGCCTCATCGATTGGATTTTTTGGCTTATTGAATTCTCCAAATTCTCGTGTATCCAGCTTGGATGAGTTCAAATCAAGAATCTGGAACACCCTTTCCTCTGATCTTTCAGATTTGAAATAAAACACGGTTTTGCCTTGAACAGAGGCCTGCATAAACTCAAATTCAGCTGTTCTCCGCTTCTGTATATATTGCCAAGTCACAATGCAGAAATGGAACCGAACCACTCAATCCACTTGTAATCTTCAAATGAAGAAATGCCGCAACCCCTTGCTTGCAACTTACCATTTCCATCTCAGACCCGACATCCTATAATCCAAAGACTGTCTAGAATGAAAGCCTCCCAAATTTGCATGTGAGAAAATCCTCAAGTCAAGAATAACCCAAACCCCCTGCTAAAGTTACGAAATTCGGTTCGGTTCGACACTGAACCGAAAACCTCCTCCATGAAATTTTATTCCAAATTTCGCAGCGATTTGGCCGAATTTCCAAAATTCAGACTGAATATAAGGAATTCGGACAATTTGGGTGAAATTCCAAAATCCGCCCGAACAGAGTAGAGTGACTTAAAATCAGAAAAAATAAAACCAGACGGGGCTAAATGTAAGTTTTTTGGTAGAGTGACTTAACAATAGAAAAAAAAAAAAAAAAACCTGAGGGAGGTAAACATAATTTGTTTTTACCTTAAAAGTAAACAAGTCAAAATCCTAACCGAAATATGAAAGCCCTTTCGTTTGCCTCTTTCACTCGACGGAGAAAAAATGTAAGGAAAAAGAGGAGGAAGAACAAAAAGAGGCAGCACCCAAGCCTCCTGCTGCTGCTGCACAGCTTGTCCGACCAAAGAAAAAAATAGAAAAAAGAGAAGAAGGGAGCTGCTGCTGGTTTTTTCTTTTTCTTTTTTTTTTTTTCCTTCTCTGCTGGACACTTCGACAGCAGACAGCTGCTTTTCTTCTGCTGGATTTCGACAACCGCCTTTTCAACAGTTGCTACTTCTTTTCTTCTTTTCTTTTTTCCCTCTCCTCTTTTGTGCTGGGTTTAATGCTGGTCTAGGCTGGACTGGGCTGCTGCTGATTTTTTTTCCAACTGCTCTCTCATTCCCTGTTCGGCTGTGCTATTTTTTTCGTCTCCCTGTTGATGACTTTCTTTTGTCCTTGCTGCTGCGTTTCCTGCAGTTTTTTTTTTTTTTTTTTTACATTTTTCATTTTTGCTATTTTTCATTTATGCATACCCGTACACATGCAATGTTGGATTAATTTGGTGTTGACTTTGAATTTATTTGGTAGTAGTGTTGAAATTTATTTTTTGTGTGTTGTTTGCCATTATATTATGCCGGTAAAATTGAAATGGATGGGATATCATAATTTAGAATTGTGGTATCTATTTGTCAATTATTATGACTGGGGTTGGAAAGTGTTACACTTCAGCATCAGAGGCTTCAATTTCTATATGTATATCATTACATGCCATGTTATGAGCTGATTTAGGAGAATAAACTTATTGTATCAAATCATTTTTTTTTTAAATTTTAATATTGATCTTATATTTTTCTATATGTATATATATTTCTAGTTTTTTATACTTTTCCAAAACATAAATCCATAACGTTTCTCTGAAATCCCGAATCGGCCAAAATATTTCGGTTTGGAGGCCAAACTGAAATCGTTTATGAAACAAACTTCACCTCCATGCACTGCTGCTGCAAAGCCTGCAACAGATTTTGAACAATCACAATGCAGACCCAGCATTCCATTGTCCAAAGATCACCTTCCGAATGCTGGCCTGGTACTGGTGACTGTTCTTCAAGAATAGGATCTGGGAAGGCAATTCAATGGGGTTCTTGGAAGGCGATTCTTCGTTGGAGGCTAGCTGATAGGGTGGAGGAAGTGCAGGATATTTCAAGGCAGATGGAGGCCTCTTTTAATCATATTCTGTGCAATGTAAATGATATGGCAGATGGTCTTGCTTGGGAAGGAGCTTTTCGCTCTTCTATTTCTTTTGATGTATCGTTTTACCTTAGCGTTTGTGTTTTGGTTAGTTGCCGTTTTGTTTGTTTTTCTGTTTTGATTTTTGGTGGAATATAATCTTTTACTGTCATTGAAAAACAAACAAACAAACTGGTGACTGTTCTTCATCTTCCTCAAGACACAGTTGAGCTCGAAGTCCTTTCTCTGTCATGTCAAAACCTAATGCACCAGCCCGGACCATTCTTACATAGTTACATCTGAGAATGCGAACCACAACTGAGATTCCTTGCATTAGTTTCACAGGAGAAAGCAATATCCGTATGTGCCAAGCCCTTCAACTGGACCTGATTTCTTCAGATCTTGTCTTTCAAGCTATCATGAACGCCCATCAAACTGAAGCGGGATTAAATCTTTTATTGGACCTTGTCTATAACCATCTAATATGAGTTTCAGACTGGCAACACTTTTTTAGTTTACCTTTCGTTGCTCCATTTCAGCTCCCATTTTCATTAAGGTCTGTTAAAAGCACCAATCTGGAAAAACCTGTTTCTGATCTACATCTTCTTTCCAATTCCTATAACTCTGCTCAGAGCTAGTTCCGAACCTCTGCCCTTCACCTGTTTCGCTAAATTGTTCCTAATAAAACGCTTTGGCTATACATTTGTTTGTTATAAACATTTAGTAATGTAATCAAGCTCCATGGCTCAAAGACTACTAGATAAGCTCATGGGCTTTATTTAGAAAGTAGTTGATCTTCAATAATGAAAAGGTCACTGGTAACTCCGTTGGTCTTGTCCTCTTATCTCCAGTTCATGCGTGATTTTTCTTTTTTCAGAGCTTCATGCTGGGAAATTGTTTAGGGAAAGGGTATAGACATCCCGAGGGGATATGGGTTGGGGGGGTTGACCAGAAAATGTACCCATTTTTTTTTTTCAGGGAAAGTTTCATTTCTGTTGCATTATGAGTGGCCAAATGAGGCCAAATTAGCATTATGTAGTGTTCTTGGAAAATAAGTAGACAGTTTTTAATTGCTATTCGCAATATTAGTGTTTTTTTCATGTGCAACGCTTGACAGCATTGAGGCGTTTTCAAGGAAAAGTACCCACCTGCCGTTGCTCACATGGATTCATGTAAATCAAGAGAGGCACATTAATGTGTAAAGGTTTGAATGTGGGTTAGGTGAGTCCGAAGTGTCGGGCCATTCAAATGACACTAGCCCTTAGTTTTAGGTTCTGAAAGTTTAATCGGTGTACATCACACAAACTATGATGAAATCAAACGTGAATAATTTTTAAAACAAATGTGAAATTAGGATTGGTGCCAATTCAACAGGGTCAGTATGTATCAAGGGATTGGATTGATCAAAGCCCCCTTACATGAAGAAAAACCAAAAGGTGGAACCGAAATACTGGATATTTGGTGAACTCTCCTCTTTTGATCTAGCGTTCAAGTTTTCTCCCATAGGCAGTAAGTAGCATGGACTCCATATTCTTGTGGAAACTTTGACTCAATAGGTGTGTAATTGTGCTTTTCATTTTTTATATGGATAACAAATGATTGGTTATAGCCTTCTGGATGTGAACCGTTTTAGGTAACATACATCAGACAAGTAAAATTGTACCTAATTTCTTTTAATGAAAAAACTGGGACTGGTAAAACTATGGGAGTTACTTTGAGAAGAGACTTGCTTTTGAAAGATAGGTGCCCGTTTCTAGTTATCTTGACTATGATTGTTTGTTTACTGAGACCAGCTTGCCGGTGCTGTGCGTGCAGTTTCTGTCCTTTTATTTTCTTATTACCATGTTTCTCTCTTCATAGGCCTTTTGAACATTTATGTCTGTGGGTGCATGTGTGTGCCCATGTATGTCGAAGATTTTAGCATAATTACTCAACATACAAATCTTTTTTATAGTTTCTTTTTTTTATTTTTTTATTATTTTTTTTAAATTTTTTGGTAAACTTTGTAGTCACTTGTTACCATGCATACAACCACACACCATCATTTGTGCTAGAATGAACTCAGATTCAGCCACCTCCTAGTCTCGTGTATGCGTTGTTTATGGTATGGATTCCATTAAGGAACCCGAGCACATCTCTTGCTATTGAGTAGGTCTTTATTTTATTTTATTTTTGTTGGTCAATTAAGAAGCAACATATGCACAAAATAGATGGAGCAGAGATAAGATTTTTTTTTTTTTGAAAAGTAACGGTAAATTTTATTGATGAAACAACAGAGTACAAGGACCCCTTGTTTGGCTAAGGAGTCCGCCAACCCATTAGCTGATCAAGTCACATGAGAAAAATCTACAGAAAGAGAAGAAGCCAGCTCCTTGATCTCATTGAGAAAAAAATTGAAATTTCCAAGGCTTGATTGCTGACCTCGTAAGCCAAAAGATAATGTTAGAAGAATCACTCTCCACTATCAGACGACTGTGAAAAGAGCGAGAGAAGTTCCTTAGAGCCTCCAAAATAGTGAACACCTTTGCGTCATTGGAATTCCTCACTCCAACACTTTTGGAAAACATACAAAAGATCGCCCCTTTATTGTCGCGCAGTACTCCCCCATTATCTGCTGGCCCTGGGTTCCCTTTAGCTTTCCCATCACTGTTAAAACTTCAACATTTCCATTGAAGGAGGAGACCAAGAGATCAACCTTCTCTCCTTGGTCAAACCACACACCATACAAGCCCAATTATAAAGAATGTCATCCAAACTAAAGTTGAAGAATTCTTTCCTTGCCCACTTTGCAATTCTAACAAGAATTGCTCCTCGAATTTCCTCCTTTGTAGAAGAGTCACTTCAAAAGATTCTATTGTTCCTTTTCTTCCAAATAGACCAGGGTTGATCTTCCAAAGGATAAGACCACACTTGAAGAAAGGACTGCCTCGCCAGAATTCTACCAAGTCCGAGATCGACCGAGGGAGACACCACTGTAAGCCACACTTGTGAATGAAGAAGCTCCAAAGGTATGAGGCCGCCATACAATGCAAGAAAAGGTGATTCGCTGTTTCTTCCTCTTTACCTTACATGATGCAAGTGTTTGAGAAGGATCCTAAAGGAATACCTCTCCTTCTTAGGAAATCTATAGTAGACACCCTCTTTGCAATCGCCAACCAACAAAAAAGCCTCCACCTAGGGAGGAACTGAACCAACCCAACCCAAGCAAGAATGCAAGGGAGACACGATTCCGATGAGTCTGTCAAAGCCAAGTAGAGTGCCTTGGTGGAAAACTCACCCAAAGAAGACACTTCATCCTTGCATAAAAAAACATTAGAAAGATGAACGAACCAACTCTCCATATTGAACTTCCTCCCCCATCACGCAAAGACCAGCTAAAAGAAAATTTTCATAAAACCACATTGTCCCTCACCACATAACAATCCTTAACCGAAGACTCTTTGTTGGACACAACTCTAAAGACCCTAGAAAAACGGGAATTCAAAAGACCCACCCCCAATCAATCATCCAACCAAAAAGGGACTAAAGTACCCTCCCCCACTAAGAATCCCACCCCTTTACAAAAGTTTTTCCCCTTAACACTGGACTCACTCCCCATACTAGCAATGAGACCCCATATACCCAACAATCTATACCTAGGGATTGGCTTTGGAACCCATTCCCAATTATTGCCAATAATCCTCCAAAGAGCAGACTTCTCTTCCCCAAATCTCCACCACCATTTGTCTAGGAGAGACCGATTATGGGTCTCCAACTCTCCAAGACCAAGACCCCCAGCTGATTTCGGCTTTATGACTCCACTCCACTTTAATGGATGAATTTTCCTTCTTTCACTTTGACCTTCCCACAAAAAAAAATCCCTTCTAATCTTGTCTAACCTCGAGCTCATTGCCTTAGGCATTTTTAATAAGGACATATAATAAATTGGCAAACTGGAGAGACAAGCTTTAATCAAAGTAATTCTGCCCCCTAGAGAAAGACATCTCCCTTTCCACATAGATAATTTCCTCTCTAACTTCTTCACCATAGGATCCCAAACAGATGACGCTCTTGTCCTAGCACCCATCGGGAGACCCAGGTACAGTATTGGTATCCTCCCTATCTTGCAATGAATGCTACTGCCCAAAGAATGAATCACATCATCGGAACAACCAATCCCTCTCAAAGACCTCTTGTTCAAGTTCACCTTCAACCCTAATACCACTTGAAAACATCGCAAAATCCTCTTCAGTGTCATGGCTTCCTCACTCCTGGTCCAGCTGAACAAAATAGTGTCATCTGCGAACTGAAGATGGGTTATAGCCTCCCCATTCTGACTGGCAGTAAAACCCTCGATAAGGCCAATAATTTTAGCTTTCATCAAAAGTGCACTCAGCATCTCTGCCACTATAGTGAATAGGAAGGGGTAAAGGGGATCACCTTGATGCAAGAAGCTTTAAGGAGAGGTAGAAATCCATAAACCAACATGGAGAAAGAAGTAGAAGTAATACACACACGCATCCACCGTCTCCATAAATCACCAAACCCTAACCTACCCTGCATATAATCCACAGTCCCAATCCACATGATCGTAAACTTTTTCCAAGTCAATTTTCAAAATCACACCTTCCTTACGAATAGCTGACCGCAACATAGTTGAGACAAGGCTTTGATGATGATGATGACACCTTCCTCACGAGCTCGCTTCTTAGAATCAATGAGCTCATTGGCTATGAGCACAGCATCCAAGATCTGCATGCTTCCTCCAAAAGGTCCTTGGAATGGACCAATGATACTAGGGAGAACAACCTTCAGCCGATTTGATAGGACTTAGATAACAACTTGTAAACACAACCCACCAAACTAATAGGCCTGTAATCTCGAAACTCCACTGGATTTGGCACTTTGGGAATTAGAGTTCAAAAAGTGGCATTTACCTCTTTGTTTAATCTGCCCCCTTTGATGGAACTCAGAAAACATGTTAAAAAATCCTCCATAAGAAAGTTCCACCCGGCTCTAATGAATGAGAGAGTAAAACCATCCGTGCCTGTCATACTCCTTTAAGGCTCTAACGGCTTCATTTTCCTCAAAATCCTTTTCCAAATTCCTCTGACATTCTGACTAGAATAGAGGGAAATGAACCCCTTCCGACTTAGGTCTGAGCAAAATTTTCTTTCTTGTAGAGAAGTTCAAAATATCTATTTGCCTCCTCTTTTATTGCTTGAGGCCCCTTCAAAAATCCTTCACTCCCTTTTGATTCTCTTAATATGATTAATCCTCCACCTCACATTAGCCATTTTATGAAAGAATCTCGTATTTTTGTCTCCTTTAAGCCAAATCATCCTGGATTTCTGTCTCCAAGCCACCTCTTCCATATGATTAATAAACCAAATCTTGCCGACCTCTTCATTTCCAGCTACTATATCTTGTTGAGAAAGAATCCTCTGATCCCCCTCTTTATCCCATTCCTCTACCCTTTTTTATCAAAATATCTCTTTCTTTATCTAGTTTGCCAAACACCTCCCTATACCAAATATTAACTCTACTTTTGAGAATTTGAAGCTTTTTAGACAATCTATTCCATCAAAACCCTCCACATCAATCTGGGACCAACACTCTCGATCAAACTGCAAAAATCTGTGCATCAACCAACAGTTCTCAAATCTGAAGGGTACTTTAGTGCCCCAGTTAACCACATTAGGGGCACAACTTAATTGGACAGTGGTCCAAAATGACCCTAGGGAGCGCCACCTGACTTACACATGAGAAGTGAACCTCCCATTCCTTGGAAAGAAGAAATCTATCAATTCTACTCATAGCCACCATAGCCTGATTATTCGTCCAAGCATACCTCCTCCCCACGTGGCAAGTCAACTAACTTATTATCAACAATAAAATTAGAAAATCTAGCCATGCTTCGAGAGACATACCTTCCTGTTTTCTTCTCATGTGGGAATCTGATCAGGCTGAAATCACCCCCTAAACACCGAGGGATAGCCCAATTGAGTAGAAGGCTGGACAAATGGGCCCAAAAAGGACTCCTCTCCCCTTCCATGTTTGGACCATAAACATTCGCCAATGCGCAAAGAATGTCATCTGACCTATTCTGAAATTTGATAGCCAATACTCTTGGAGACTTCATTGCACTAATCCCGTGTGGCTTCTCATCATTCCAAATGGAGATTAAACCTCATGAGGACCCTTCTGGAGGAACCCTATCCCACCCACAATTTCTAGCAACCCAAAACTTCAAAAAGACATTCTCAACATCACGAGCTATTTAAGTTTCCTGCAACAATAATAGATCTGCCTTATGCCGCCTTACCATTTTCCTTACAGCCAGTCTCTTCTCTAGCCTCCCTAAACCCCACATTCCAACTAACAATAATCATGACAACAAAAACACCACAACACCCTCTTGATAACCAGCTCAGATACCACAAGAAGCTTACTTTCAAGTACAACCCTTGACAGCACCATCTCCGGACTACTTGATTGAGCTCCCCTTACCTTCTTCCATTTCCAAATCAGTAATGAAGTGTAGAAGCTCCTCTTCGTCATCAGGCTTGTAAGTCATACCCAACACGTTCCCAACTTCAAGCACCTGCTCTGCTTCCTTACTATAAAGACCCCCTAGTGCTTCCCTTGGATGCCTCCTCCAAGTTCCTGTTCAAACAATATGTATTCTTGTGTTGAAAATTACCCACCCCCACGACCTGAGAACATTCCTCTTCCATCCCAAGACCAACCTTCTGGCCCTGCTGCAAATCAAAGTGATCCTCTACCACTAATGTTCTGGAGCAATCTAGATCCACCATAGGACCCTTATCCCTCCGTACTTTGGGTCTCAATTTCTTGGAATACTTGAGCCATCTCCCATATAATCTTCTCCACTATGCAACGAAAAGAGGAGCTACCCATCTCCTTGGACCACCCTCTTGACTTTGGGGAAGAGAAAAAAAGCTGAAGAGGAAAATCTCCCCTCTGGCACGGTAGGGCCTGTTTGGATAAATGAGGAGTGTAGTAAAATGAAGTGGATTTCACATGAGGAGTGAAGTGGAGGAGAAGTAGGTTGAAGTTAAAGTAGGGTACTTCACTAAGCTACATTTGGATGCTTATTGTGAAGTTTTGGTTTGGAGTAGAATCCACTTTTACTCAAGGAAATGAAGTATTTAGAGTTGAAGTGAAATGGAGTACATGTGACTGACAACATTACTTCATCTATCGTGCCAGGCTGATCCAAACATGGTAGAGTTGAAATTTTAGACTATTAGGGCTCATTTAACTTCACTTTACTCTATTTTTTGCCTATTAGAGGATCTCTTCCTATGGGTAAAACCGAACTTAGTATCTTCCACCCCACAACCCAACTCACTAAAGACCTTTCACTCCATAACATGAGTTTCACCTGATGATAAAAAAGGCCTACGTATAATATCAGGCCCAAAGTAATCACTGTTATTGAGTCGATCCTTAAAACATGGGCAGAGCTTGGTCGTGGGATCCGAAAAGGTGCAAGCATCGCTGCCCTCAACATTGGATAAAACAAGGGTCCCCTCGATCCCCGTGCTTCTAAATCTAGGACCGGATGGGAAGAAGTCTTCCTTGATTCATCTCCATCCAGGGGCGGACCCAGCACAATCACGCGGGTGCGGCCGCACCCATTAAACCACGGTGTGTTTTAGAAAATTTGTTAAAAATTGTGGCCCCCCCTCAAAATCTACATGAAGATCCTCAATTTACCCCCAAAACCAAACTACCTATTAAGGTTTGCACCCCCCAAATGAAAATCCCGGGTTCGCCACTCTCTCTATCAGTCCCCGCGCTCCTCGTACCTTGATCAGCTCAAAGCATCCTTTTTTCTTCCTAAAATGTTTCCTCTGGAAGACGATCAAGGCACGTTTCTTCTGCTGACTATCTCTTATCCCAAACTGCAGGGACCTCCTTCTGCTGCATCTCCTCTGCTTCCGATTTCCGTTACAGCCTGCACCTTTTTGCTGCTGCTAACAGAAGAATTACTTATCTCATTGGATGCCACGACACCATGTAGTGCATACTTGCCTGCAATTTCTGCTGGCTGGCCTCGATCAGCTCCACTTATGCTGGCACCTCCATCCTCCAGCAAGGCACAGGTGGACGCCTCATCGGAAAGCTTCTTCCCTTTCTCACCCTGCAACAGAACATCCCACAACACTGGAACCCCTCCAATACTTGTCATCACAGAATGTTGATCTAACATTCCCTCGAAAGAAGATTTGGTAGCACATGCTTCCTCCCTCACCGTCACTGGAAAGGTATGCCTGCTCATCTGTATCTTGATAACTTTGTTGATAGAGGAGAATTCCTCAACTTCCACACAGATCCTTCCATACTCAGCATTGTTCTATCAGAAGTTTCTTGAGCAATCCCTATCACTCTCCCAATGCATTTCCCTATTTTTTCAAAGATCTGACAGTCCTACCCCATTAGAAGCACCTCAAAGCACCGAACCCACACCACCCTAGAAGAGCATGGTTGGGCTGGCATCCATCTTTCCATGTGAATAAACATCTTCTCCATTTCAGAATTTGCCTTCTGGATCACTGGCAGCACCTCTCCTAGGTCTCTGAAAGTAATTAAAACCTTCATACCTCCTAATCTGGCCACCTTGACTCCATCCATCCCTTGAGTTTCACAAACCCCAGGAATAAAAGGAATTGATCTCTCACAACTCACTGTTGCTACCATGCTACTAGATAACCATCCTGAATTTTTGTTAGTAACCTCCCTAGGTACTGGAATGCAGTCTTCTCCCACCTTCCTATCTTCTAACCGCTTGAAGTTTCTGTTCACTGCATTAGCATAGCTCCTCTTGCTTGTCCTTTCAAGGACCTTGCCCCATGGATTTCCTTGTGACCGAGGAAACTAGGATCTTGATTTCCCAAATATGAAGCCTCTGTTCTGGCATTTAACTCTCCTTTTCTCTTATTTTTAATATGAGACAATCCGTATTTAGCTATATTGATTGTCATTCTTCTACCTCCCAAGTTGTAACCATTCATGGCGTCAACAGCTTTCATGGCTAAAGCTTCTGCCCTGAAACCTCACAAACCCAAAACACCTCCCTCTTCCCTTCCTACTAGAAGCAGGGATTAAAACATCCATCACCTGCCCGAATGATGAGAACAGTGATCGCAATCTCTCAGTCATTACAGATTCAGGCAAGTTATCTGTGAAGACAGAAACAAGATCTTCCCACCTAACAGCTCTCCTGCCATTCCCTCTCTTTTTCTCCACAATCTTCCAGCCTCCACTAGCCATTCTCCAGTTTTTTTGTGTGGTAAAAACTAGGAAAGTAAAAATTAGAAATGGGTGATTTCGAGAGCACTTAGGGTAGCATCAATAGGGGATAAAATTAGAGAAACCCGTTTGAGATGGTTTGTGCATATCCAACACAAGCCATCAATGGCGCCGGTAAAGAAAAGTTTGGTTATGCAAGTTGATGTCCCACCAAGGGGAAGGGGAAGGCCGAAGAGGACATGGATGGAGGTAGTAAAAATAGACCTAGAGAGTACAACTTATATGAGGATTTGGCTCAATAGATCGGAGTCGAGAAACAGAATTCATATAGCCGACCCCAACATAGTTGGGACCAGGCTTTGGTGGTGATTATTATTATTATTATTATTATTATTATTTGGTTTTGGTTTTGAGGGGTGGGGGGCGCTTTTATGATTCTCTCCATGTGTGATACCTTGGTATGCCCAGGTCCCAACAAGCCTAGGAAAAGAGGTAGGTGTGGGACATAAAATCTGCCAAACCAAATGAATACCAATTGCCTTATCTTGCAGCGAGGGATTTGGTTACAGCTTAAATGAATCAAAACCTCTGATAGCTGATGTAATACTTTCGTTGTATATTTTCTGTGGTATATTTTCCTTTTTTCCTGTTGTGAACTAAGGATCTATACAGCAGCCCAAATTTATATAATTGCTATGAAAATACACGTTCACTAGCCAAACCACTGAGATCTCAGTGGTGAGGCACTCTATACTCACCCAACAGACAAGGGATCAATCATTGGTCCTCGCAGTGAATGTTACACTCCTGTACCAATTATCCAGTCTAGCCAGAAAAAAAAAAAAAAAAAAACACGTTATCACTATATTTTATTAAATATGCTTTTGTGTCTGATGTGTTTGCTTGGCATGTCATAATGATGAGTGTAAACCTAGGTTAACTGCCACCGGTTCCTCCATTTCCGGCAAATTTGCATTTTAGATTGTCCTGTATACTGATGCAAATAGTACCTGGTATGCAAGTTACTTGTGTTTAGTGTGTTTAAGGACTAAACTTGTTGAGTTTTGGGAAACCAATAGGTTAATGCCTTTTCATTGTTTTGGCAATGACAGGTGTTTATGCAAGACGAATGGCATATATGTGGGGCTCACTGGTCTCTCCATTTTAAACAACATTTTGGCGGATTAGCTGGATGATGGAACTCAGCTTCATAGGATGCAAGCGAGCCATTTGATGAAAGATGATGATTACCAACGATTCACTCTCTCTTTTGAAGCCTGATTTCATTTTGCTAACCTACAAATCCCGTTTATGTATGATTGGACCAGTGACCCTCATCTGAAAGTCGGAAAGCTGTTGCTGCACTAGCAGTGTTATTTATAGCAAAATGTGGACAGGAAAGTGTGTAGGAATGTTTTTGGTTGAAGTTGCAGTTAAGTCATCTGAATTTCCGTTGAACTTCATTTTTTGTACATTTTATTCCTCATTAGGTAGCTCACTTCCTACTGGTATGTCCATGGTGTTTCATATATACCATTAAAGGGCTCAAAACTGGCTGACCCGTCCTTGACAGATCCATTAAACTATTGTTCTCTTACGAAGGTAAGTACCAGAGAATTGAAAGATAACATTCATCAATACCATCAAATAGTCCCTTGCATAGTAAAATGATTGCCTAGCCATTACCCTTCTAAATTATATCGAAGTGAGATTATCATCTACTGCCATGTTGCTGCTTGTATTGCATTGACGGTCCCAAGCTTGAATAAAGGAGGGTTGATGCCATGTCTATGCTTGGTGGCCAATGGCAATGCAGGACAAATTAAAATTAAAATCTCTTCTCTTGAGGACCTAGGCTAAGCTCTAGAGTCTAGATGGTACAGAACTCCAGAGGCTTTGGCTTGCCTCAGGGTCAACCTACATATGCTGAGGGTAGATCTTGTACCACTGCTAGCACAACCCTTTTGAGAGCCCTAATTATTCTAAGTCTCCTAGTAGAATAAGCGGGTTTGAAACTTATGTTTTAGCTTCAGGAGAAACTTAGATCAGAGTCTGGATCCACTAGGGTTCTACCCCAAACCCGACCTATTTGCATCCCCAGTAATAATACGCTTTTAATGTTCTTAATAGTGTGACCAATACCCTTTTAATGTTCTTATTATTAGTGTGACCAATACCCAGACACCTTGCCATCAGCCCAAGTCCTTTGCCATCAGCACTATAACAAAGGGACTGATCCTTTGTGCTTGCGTGCGATTTTTTTGGGAGAAACTAATTGCAAAATGCAAGTTGAAATAAGAGAATCGAAGTATATAGGATAGTGACTCCATATGATCAAATTAAGTTTTCTTTGCAAATAGTAATTTCTCATTTTGTTTCTTTATCATTTTTAATTACAAAGAGGAATTTATAGGAAAAATCCTCGTAGGACCCCATATGTCCTACCAGGACCCTGTATCATGTTGGACGCGGGAGGAGTCCTCCTGTGGCCCTATTAATTTTTTTGTCGTTTTTCGATGTGGTCGATATCGACTTTTCTGTCAGTTAGATTCTTTCCACTCTGTAACTGTCTTATTTACTGAACACAACATGATGGTCGATATTGACCATTCTGTTAGTCAGATTTTTTTTAACGTGTAACTGTCTTATTTGCAGAACACAACAGAATGGCCGATATCGACAATATCACAAAAAAAAAAGAAGACAAATCTACAGGTCCACCAGTAGATCCTTTACCCTCGCCTCCTCTCACTCCCCTCAGTTTTGAAGGTCCTTGGCCCCCATCCCCTCCCTCCCCCACTATCTCTAGGCCCAGCCCTCTTCCTCATCTCCGCCTACAACCTCGTCTCCGTCTTCCCTCCCCTCTTCTCCCTCCTCCTCTTCCTCCATGGCGATCCTCCCTCCTCCTCCAACAAAGACGACCCCATGCTCACCGCCCTCCATTCCTTTGTACCCTCCCTCCCTGCCTCTCTTGGCCCATCCATCGCATCCACCATTCTGAAGCAGCACCAGCAACTAAAAGAGAAAAACCTAGTTTATATTTGAGTTCTGCAAATCAATAGCAACCACCACAGAATGGTCGATATCAACCATATCGCTAAATGACAAAAAAAAAAATGGACAAAAACGCACCAATAGGACCCCTCCCGTTTATACGGTGCTACTGGGACCTCATCAATGGTATGGGGTCCTAAGGGGTTTTACCCGTAAAATCCTCTTTTACAAATTTAAAGTTGAGACCTAAATTTAGAAGAAAATTAAGCTAATATGCACATTTCTTTTTCTAGTTATGTATTTAGTTTTTATAAACATAAGTCTTATTAGCCAATATAAGCAATCTTGAGAGGCTTTCAACTTCGTATTACATATTTTCAAAATTTTGATTCTTTCTTGGTGGTTGAATAAGGATGACAAGAGCTAATGACATAATGAAAAATATTCTATTGCAAGCTTGAGGCAGTGGGTTCAAGTTATATTACCGGGAAAAAAATATTGTGTTGAATTGGTTTGGATTTCAATTATGGGGCTAGGTATAACCATCTAAAAAATTAGTATCATTAGATGTTGATAATTGTTCAATCTAGTGCCAAATATGGATTACCAAAAAACAAACATCGCCTTTAATCCAATAACTGTCTAGTTTATGATTTTGTTTGACTTGAAATATGTAATGGACCTAAGCTTTAATAGATGTCTCATCCACAAAACAGTCTGTGGATGGTGAACCTAAAGTTTTAGTTGAGTCCTATTTCTTCTCGGGTATAAAAATGAGATCTTGTCTCTATATGACAATTTTTATATTCAGGACATGGTGTTGTTTGATTTAGTAACAAAAATCATCATCATTGAACTCCATTAGCCATTTAATCTGAGCTAGGAAATGAAAGTAGTGTTGCAGAGTGGGCTGCCTCTTCTAACACCTCAAATTTTTGGTACTCTTCTAACACCTCAAATTTTTGGTATGAATGATTAGCTAAAGAGACTTAATATGGTAGCAGAGCCAACTGGTTTCAAGTTTGAATCCCAAGAGGAATGACTTAACCCTAAAAGAAATATGTGTGTTGCAAAATGTGCATCGACCAAAACCTTGAGGCATTAAGGAGCGATTGAACCCATTCCTTAACACTCTCCTTAAAAATTATTTATTTAACATCTACTAACGCCTCGAGGTTTTGGTAGGAATGACTCGGTGTGAAAATGTGCGTGCTGTAAAAAATGTGTCGACCAGGTTCCACTTGAACGGGGGTGTTGAGGGGTGGGCTGCCTCCACTAACGCCCAAGGTTTTTGAACTCGCGACTGGTTGGATCAGATACCATATTAAATCTTTTTAACTAAATATTCCACCAAAACCTCGAGTTGTAGATGCAGCATAAATACTTTTAAATACTCCCTTTGACTGAAGCCCCACTCTTGAGCCAAAAACAGGTACAATTGCGAAGAATGATTTGAAATTTGACAAGCTGGAGGGCATATCTAATTCTAAAAGCCATATATATATATATATATTAAAAACAGATTTGAAGAAGTACAATCTATCTGCAATTTGGCTTAAGTGTAGAATAGAATGAAAAAACAGAACTCAAAATAGCAGAACCCATCATAGTTGGGAGAAGGGAGAAGGATGATGATGATTTAAGCCCAAACCATTATATGGTCAGTTTGGTGCTCATATTATTGGGTTAGTAGAATCTCAATGTCATTAGAGGAATCTCGGGGTCATGTTTCTATTATCCCAACATTTGAATGAAAATAAACAACCACACTGCAGTTCAAGATGGAAACTTTGATTGTTTGCTTCATCAATATATTTACAAAACAGAGAATATAAAACAAGAAAGCTTACCTACCTTTAACAAATAAGATGGAATAAGAAAGAAGAACAGAAAGACAAGCAAAAAAGTAGGGGTCAAGCCCAACAATCAAAGGGAGGTATGTAAGGCAGTTAGCTTTCTCTTGGTGTTGTTGAGGCGTTTATCATCAACAACATCTTCTTCTGCGTAGTAGTAATGGTACCACGTTGTGACCACGAGGAGAACGCCCAGACAAAACACTCCGTATAGTTGCCTACTCATCTTACCCACCACATCTTTCGACATCTCTATCACCATCACCATCTATCTGTCTCTCAAATCTCACAGATGTTTGTGACTTGGGACTTTGGGTCTTCCTGAAGGGAGAGGGAACTATATATATAGGCCAGCTCTCCTAAGCTGAAGCTTAGGATAAAATAAACTGAAGTAGACTCAATTGTGTGGTAGAGCCCACTTGGGAACCCATATGGGAATGGGGTGGGGCGGATTTTAAGGACTCCCTAGGACCCTCCTTCCAGCAAAAAATAAGCCCCAACCATGGTTTCTATTATCTCCATCTATGCACCAAAAGTTTAATGGTCAATTGTCCATTCTGATCGATGCATAGTCGATCCAACGGTCTAGTGAATTTGGGTCTGACCAAAAATTGGTGGCCATGTGCAATTCAGGGAATCGTGTGAGTTAGTCTATCTGTGGGTATTAGCAAGTAGTCAGTAAAATAGAGAAGGGGAAACAAGAGACTAAAAGGAAACAATGGTAGCCGCTGGATTGTTGCTGCTGGAATTTAAAGTCAGCAGAGTCATAGGACTGTGACATTTCTCTGTCTTTTTATCTATTCATGGGACACATGGGTACCTTCTCCCAATGGACAAAGAAAGACCACTCTCTCCGGATCGTCCATGGGTCGGCCGAATAGAATGATGCCTCGTAAATCTGTTGCTGGCACCCACCTGTAAGATAACTGGACCACCACAGATTGGCCTACTTTGGCACGGTCAGGTCAGCCCAGCCAAGCCATAGCCTGGTTTGGTTGGGACAGGCTAGTTCGACGCGAACTTAGAGTGTTTGTTCTTAAGATTTTGACCATACACGTGCTCTACATTCTCTCATTTGCCTCTCGACAGTTAAAATTTAAACCTCGTTGTAGTGTAGGATGTTTCAGAAATTGCAATTTTGCCTCTAAAATATGTGATATCCTAAGATTGTACATATTGAATTTGATGAAAAAATGGGTTGTAGTACAACTTATTTTTATATATAGCAAGTAGGGGTTAAAGAAGTAGAAAAGATGGGTTCTTGTGCTATAACCTGCAGTCATAGGATATCACACATTCAAAGGGAAAGATCATGATTTTTGCAACATCCTTTACTATACAAATGGTTTTGTAAGCATTTTTTAGATTACAACCATTGAGAGGAAAAAGTCAGGTCTTACGGTAGTTGTTTTGTCAAAATCTTTTTTCTTTTTTCCCGTAAGGAGTTCTTTATAGGAATTCGGCTTGTTGGAAATTTTTTACGCAAATATCAGTTGCTGATTTTATCATTTATAGAAATTTATGATTTGGTTTGTAAAATTCCTAAAATTCGGCTTTGTTAATTGACACTTTTAGCTTAAAGTCCTTAAATTCAATCTTCCAAAAGGCTGGAGTATTTGAGCATCCATGAATCGAGGTAGAGATTTATTCTGCAAAGCAACATGCCCTAATTTATGCTCCACATCCACCTTGGGCACATGTAAAATGCACAATAAAAAATAAGATAATGGTCAAGTCAAATACTTTTGCATATAATCAAGCTAACAATGAGAGAAAACTCTGACTCGATTTTATTGGAGTTTGAGCGGGTTGGCCAATTGATTTACATTGATGCCCACAGGATTTTAGGATGTCTGCTTAGGAGAGGATATGCATTCACACTCTCTCTCTCTCTCTCTCTCTCTCTCTCTCGATTTACATTGATGCCCACAGGATTTTAGGATGTCTGCTTAGGAGAGGATATGCATTCACACTCTCTCTCTCTCTCTCTCTCTCTCTCTCTCTCTCTCTCTCTCCAGACCACAAACTCGTCCAAAACAAGGGCCTCTGCATACCGTCCTAGAATTTGGACTGTAGATCATACAACCCAATCAATTGATTCATTGTTTATTTCTCAAAGCATCATTTCAAAAAGCAGTCTCGACCACTTTATGCATTGATCAGCGTAACTGAAAAACTATTGTAACGCCTCAATTTTGAATATCGAGTTTACCATCAAGGTACCCGAATTTGATGCGCTACTTCCCAAAAAATCCGAGAACTTCCAAGATCATAATCCGCAATTAGGTCCAATTTAAAACTTTTTAATAATATAATAATTAATAGCTAAGTGCAGAAGCAAAAAAAAGTAAAGCGGAAGCAAATAAAGTATCAACCAATATGTGTCAAATGTAGCAGGGCTAAGGTTTAATCTAATGTCAAATATGGAATAAGTACAATCATGAATAATGTCCCACCATGCTCACCCAAATTACACTCAAATCCCAACACGGAAAAGTCACCCATGCCCCTGGTGCCGGCTCTCCAACCTCCGACTCGACCTCCTGATCGGCCAGTCCCCATCCATACCCGTCCACTATAGGCGTCTCGACGAACGCGTCGCCCTCAAGGTCGGGAATAATACCTAAGCACCAAATGATGGGTCAAATTCATGGATTTGATAGGGCACAGTATGCAAATAACATATGATGTATGCATCAAAAGGAATCGAGACGATGATAATATCATAAGATAAGCAAAGGTACAAATGCTAGGCAGTTGAGCAAGAATATAACAAATAGAACTAAGATGAAAATAAATAATCTAATCTAACCAACCATCAATATGGCACATTTACACGAGCTGGACACCGCAGGTTATTATATCGAGGCCCTCCCATACTGTAAACCAGTCGCACCAGGGAAATAAAGTAAATGCAAGGGATAACGAGCCCCGTTAATAATAAAAACAATATCGACACTCTCATGCTCAATAGACCGAAACCAGAATCCCACCGGCCGTCTAACTATAGCTCATCATGATAGCTCCAATCCACAATAAGTATAGCTCTCATCAAGGATGATCGGTCCAATGGCTAAACTTATAACAACTGAGTAAATGTTAATGCCGACTCAAGGAAAATAAATAAAGGTATGTGTCTGTCTAGGCTTGCGTTGGGTGAGCAAAGTCCTATCATGTCCATACAAGGTCCAAGGTACATGTCCAATACATACTTACATAAAGTCCAAGTCCAAGTCCATCATCAAATCTATTGCCATGACCCACCTTATTATGGTCTTAGCCCAAAACAGTCCAAGTCTATTATCAATATTTAGTGCATTAGTATTTAGTCCATTTCCTATTCATAAATGGGTTACAAATTCATAATAACAATCATCTTTATCTAAGGTATTACGTCCATCCATCCTTTGACCATATGATGGCCCGCCTAGACACAAACACGGGTTTATGATCACCAATCCATAAATCCAAGTCACCACTAGGAAGTCATGAGTTCAGGTCATCCAATTTCCATTTAATTAACAAGTATTAACAATGGATAACAACAAGAGTGAACATCAATGAATCAATTTTAAGATACCCCCACATCCATGTCAATCAATGGAGATTAGCAAAGGTCCAACCTAAGTATTGGTCTCACTTTCAGGTCCAGGTCTATGTCGGTCAATTCAATTCTTAAATGAAATTTCAGATGCCAAGGATAGTTTGTTTGGTGCTCCTGAAGTTACGAGCATCTTCAACGATGTTTAAGGATCGAATCGAAATTCAAATACTACACTAGACCCTACTTTAGTGCCCCCCATGAGTCAAGGTTGTGCCAGACCATTGACTCATGCTTGGCACGTCATTAAAAGTCCATTTGAATGGTCAATGGACCCCACAACAGATCAAAATGTCAAAAACTGCAAAACTAAAATTTACAGACTGCAGTGTGGGAAAGTCAGGATTTTGACTCCTAGGTCAACATCTAATGCAGTGTGTCCAGTCGACATCATGGCCAGGATGTCGACCGAGCACACGGAGATTTCTGAACATCTACTTGGAAGGTAGAGTTCTGATTTCTGGAATTCTACAGTGTGTCCGGTCGACTTCATGGCCTAGATGTCAACTAGGTACATTGGATTTCTTATGACTGAGAGGAAATCCAGCTCCCAGTTAAACCTCTGGGTCCCTTGTGTATCCGGTCGACATCCATCAAAGGTGGTCGATCGGGTACACACGAAATTCATTTTCTATAAGTTTCTGCCACTTCTCCAATTCACCTCAATTTTCATTAGAACTAAGTCAAATCTTGTCCATTCATCATGAAACCATAAACAAACATAAAAAAACACTCCATCCATCTCAAATCCATCACCAACTGGGCCATTGATTTTCTAAATGAGAAATCTCATCTATCAATGGCTAAAAATCCATAAAAACAAGCTCAAAAGGCAGATCTAAGCAATCAAACACACAATTGAATTGAATTTACAAAATTAGATGAAAATAAACATTTATTCCATGTTAAATAAGTATATTATACTTGCCTCTACTCTAAATGCAATGAAAATGGCTAGAAATAAGAGAATCCAAGCTTTAAGATAGAAATCCAAGCTTCTAAGGTCTCCAAGCTCTTAATCAATCCCAAAATACAGATATAGAGAGATCTATAGTACCTAATCCCAGATCCACAAGAAAATTGCAATAAGGAATGTGAATTCTAGAGAGAGAAAGGAAAATTACATGGAATTGAATTGAGGAAAGAAGATTACCTTGAATTGTAGAGAAATGAGAGATCTATAAGATGAGAGAGATCCTTAGGCAAGATGATAGCTATAGCTTGAAGTGATCCTCTTCTTCTTCTAGCTAGGAACCTTAGATTAGGATTTTTAGAAAGAGAAAGGGACGGAATTCTTAAAGGAAAATGAGAGAATTGGAGGAAAAATGAGAGAGAAGAGAGAAAGAGAGGGAAATGAGAAATGAGAGTGAAAGATTGTTGGAATGGCTAGGGAGAGAGGTTCTTTTATAGTTTTTGTGATAAAAGGAAGTGTCCATAATGCCCTTCCTTGGTTAGTTAAAAATTGAGAAAAGTTCATGGTCTTTTGGGTCTTTTTAGGTAAAACTACAATATTTTCATGTGGAAACCCCTCCTATTAGTTTTAATTACTAGCAAGGGCCTCTAACTAACTAACAAACTCCGGGCCCGTTTGGATGGATACATAATAAAATATTTATAGATTTAAATATTGCAAGAATAAAATAGTATAGAATACAATAATGTAATATTATAATAGTATAATATTATTACCGTTTGGCAATTTTGGAAGAATATTATAGATTTTTAATTGAGCTATTTGGAATGTGTTATGATTAAAGTAAATTACATTATAATGCAATAAAGTGAAATTTAACTTTTATGTTTTTACCATAAATTGCTTTTCTTTTATCACCTAAAACCATGAGAAAGTATAGTAAAGTAAAGTCAATGAAAAAACAACTACTTTATAACTCTCTCTCATTTTGCTTTACCACATACTTCATCTGACCTTACTTTACCTCACATTTTACCATGATATTACATCAATCTTTATTTTACTTTACCACACCCGTAAACAAGTCACTTTTTATTCACCATATAAAACTACGATAAAATGTGATAAAGTAAAGTAAAAATAAATAAACTACTTCCTTCCCACTTTACTTCACCGTGTACTTTATCTCACCTTTACTTTACCATACCTTTACCATCCTATGAGATTTACTTTTACTTTACTTTATCATATATGTAAACATACACATTATGATGGATTTGGTGAACTAAAGTCTTTACTTTACTCTACAACTTTGTAATC
Organism: Umbellularia californica; assembly: GCA_028538565.1. NCBI lineage: Eukaryota > Viridiplantae > Streptophyta > Magnoliopsida > Laurales > Lauraceae > Umbellularia > Umbellularia californica. The sequence continues at coordinate 83,236,894 of JAPQWN010000002.1, forward strand.
GTCATTTTAAAAAAAAAATATCTTATAGAAAGTTTTCTATAGGGGGGAACTGTAGGAAAGAATATTGAGCTTTTTGAAAGAAAAGAATATTTTCTTCAAGTTTATGTAGAGTTACCAAACGTACAAGATTTCCTTCTTTAAAAAAGAAAATATTATATTATATAAAATATTATTTTCTTATGTTTTCTTGTGCATCCAAACAGGCCCTAAAAGTCCAACAAACACCCTATAAAACCTATAAAATACAAAAATATACTAATTCCTAGAAAATAGGCTAAAATACTAGAAAAATACTATGCTACCCTTACTAATCCCTATTGAGTAGTATAATTAGCTAATCATATAATATATTTAACATAATTAAACAAAAGTGAGGGTCCACAACGGGTGGGGTCTCACAGTTTTACCATAATTTCATAGTAATAACCTTTTGAAAAGATGTTTAAGCATTAAGAACTACAAATTTTCATTTTCACCAGCCTTTACATTGTTTTATATAGAGACAATAACAACATAGAATTTAGAAATTTCATAGTCGTTTTTTAAAAGGACGGTCTGAAGGTTATTAGTAAAAACAACAATTCAAGGCCATCATTTTAATTATATGATATTTTTATTTGATATTTACCAACGGCTTAAAGCGGTCGTTTTTAAAAATCGACTTTAAAATTTCCGACAACATATCTATAAAAAACGACGGCCAATATCACGAATTTTGAGGTGGTGAAAATCTACAAATGGAGCTCAATACATTTTAGGGTGCATTTGTGTAACTTGAGGATTCAAAGCTCAACAAAATTATTTTTCTGTGTGGGGGTGGGATCTTGCTTTCCACATCTTTCCATAGGATATCATTTCCTCTCTATCATAGAAAAAATGCCCTTCTTTACCGGGAAAATTGCCACATTTTTTTTAAATGGAAAAAAAAAAACCCAGAGAAAATTGAAATTATTTCCTCTGCAACGGAATCCCCGCATTACACAAACGCACCCTTAGTGTGGGATCATGCAATCTATGAACTTATAGTTCCATTTCAGTGCAAGATCCTGCTAAAATTACAATTTTTTTTTTTTATTTAGAAAGACGCTGCATCAGACAACAGAAAAAGTCGTGCCAACAAAATCCTAACTGAGTCCTCATATTTCTAAGGCTTGTTTGTGCTGAGGGTTTGATGACGAAGTGGAAAAGTCTCAACTTTCTATAGTACCAAGTTTTTGCATTTCAATATGATGCATTTCAATGTGAAAAGAGAAAAAAATGAACTAATTTTCCTTGTTAATCTCCACTAAAACCATTTCTCAGGGTCGGAACTCGGAACAGCTTTTCCAACTTAACACATGCCAACAATCCAACTGTTTCATCATTCACTCTAGTATTCTAAGAAAACAAATCAAACAATCCCACTCTTAACAGCAGATTCAAATCTCAATCTTCCACAAAGAGTTACACTTTTTAAGATTAGATTAAAAAGAGAACCAACACAAAAAACACCGTATGTACAAACTCATCCAAAAAGTACAAACTCATCCAAAAATACATAATACTGTAGGTACAAAAAGAGAACCATAAAAATCAATAAACTCAACTTTAATTCAAGACACCCACATCCCGTCAGCACCTTACTAGAGAATACAATGACCCAAACCTGCAAAAGCCTGCTAGAAAATGGCTTTCACAAGGGTAGAAGTGGCCAATTTGGTGAAATCTCAAGGCCTATAAAAGGGCTGATATTGAGATCCAGAGGGTGGAACTCTACCTGCAAGTAGTTGAAGGTGAGATTTAGCAAGTTCTGAAGAGTAGAGGCGAAAAGAGAGAACTTTCTGATAGAGGGGACACAGAGAGCCAAAGAAGAGAGTGTGAACCCCATGGCCAGGAGCAATGCAAACATTTTTTTCCCTTTTACTGCTCTCTCTAATCAAGAATGTTTCTCTTAGTCTGTTCTGAGATGGCTGGAATTATTTGCATGAGTTCTATGAAAATGGATTGTTAGTTCAAATGTTGACCGGAAGGTGCCAAACTCAAAATTAGTCAGAGACCTTCTAACAACCAGAATCAGGGTAGATTTGGTGATGCAGTAGGGGCCCACTTGGTGAAACCTGATTAATTCAAAACAAATATCTTCCTCTTGTATGTGATCTCGCCAAATTTTACGGTGTTTAGGGAACTGTCACAGATTTCCTATAAAATATGTGGATTTATTTTAATAATTATTCTTGTTTTTGGTATGGATCCTCTTGAGGCTTTGACTCAATGGGTTGGGTCAAAACAAGGACCCGCCCCGCCTGCTCTTATTAGGGGTGGGTTTTGGTAGTAGTTTTTTTTTTTTTTTTTTTTTTTTTTTTCTCTTATTAGGGGTGGGTTTTGGTAGTAGTGTTTTTTTTTAAAAAAAAAAACAGGTTAGGCTTGCATCTTGTTGACCTAACCTGCCCCATCCCGTATATGTAATATATATTTATTTATAACTAAAAATATAAACAAAATTTGTGTTGAGCAAGTGGTGCTGGGGCATTAACTAAAGGCATGTGGGAAGATGAGTTTGTGTGCTCAAACTCTCCAACACTTTCTTTCCCATCCATTCATATATTTTTGCCATCCCTACATTTGGTGTATATGATATTCCTAAATTTTCCCAACAGCAGTTGGCCGCACCTATTGATTCATGATTTGATGAAAATCGTGATAGTAAAACATGCATAACATAGTGTTAATCCTGATAACTAGAGGTAGTTGAGTTGGTTGGCTCCCCATTTCTCATCCACCTTTCCGGGTTCGGCCTCAATTCTTTAGGCTCCTTTTTCTACTATGTGTAGGACTGAAATGGCCGTACTAGCATGGCCCACTTTTTCATGGGCCCAGCCATGCCTGACCCGGCTGGGCCAATTTGGGCTTTTTTTTTTTTTTTTCAAAATTTCAATTTTTTTTCCAAATACAGCACAAAAGGATCAAAGAAATTAAATGAAAAATAAATACCAAACCTTGGAATACAACTTGTATATGAATTTGAATGCAACTATGATTAAAATTTACAGCTTTGAATAAATTATAATTTTAAATAAAATTAAAAATCTGAATAAAATTACAAACTTGAAGAAATTCACAACATTGAATAAAATTTATGACTTTGAATACAACTTTGAAGAAACTTCTCACTTGGAATGTTATGAAATAAAATTTACAACTTTGAATAAAATGAAATAACTTGAAGAAAATTTACTACTTTCAATGAAACTACATCTTTGAAGAGAATTACATCTTTGAAGCAATTAAAAATTTGGAAAAAAAAAAATCACAACTTCATCTTCTAATTCTTTTACCTCCATTGTTCTGATACCTCCTACATGTCTCCATCGTTTCTTCCATAAAATTCGTCTTCTTGTTGTCAATAAGTTGGCCACTTTTACTGAATGCTTGTTTTGGTACAATTGTGGAACTGTTAGGCCTTGTTTGGCAAGTCTTATCTATTTGAGATAGATCTGTTCGAAATAGATCTGTTCAAGATAGATTTGTTCGAAATAGATCTGTTCAAAATAGATCTGTTCGATATAGACTGTTTTACAAATAGAACGTTTAGTAAGACATGCAGTATATCTGAATGAAATAGATCTGTTTGAAATATCTTGTTTGGTAAACATACAAATAAGAGCTTATTATAGGGGTGTTTCTTGTCTTTTAAAAAAAAGGTAATTTTTAGTAGAGAAATTGAATGAGACATTCATTATAACTTTGTTAAAATTCTCTAAGGCCCATGTGCAGCTATACAGTCTAAAATTAAACTTTGTTAATAGAATATTCCCTTGTGGGTTTGTCGTTGGAGAGAAAGTAATATATTATAGTCTGAAAGTATGCAAACATGTATTATTTGATATGTTTATTTGATAAAGTGAGGGTGTACCAATCCTTAGTGGGGCTGTCAATCAGGCCCAATTATACCTCTAGAGAGATTCATGCAAATACCACTAATAACAAATCAGTAGAGTCAATGCCAAAGGTTAATTTTAGCCATAAGAACAAAAATAGATATTACAACTGGTACTGAAGAAGCCACATAGACACAGAAACGTGTTCATTAAATATGAAAGTTGGATGGAAACTCACACCAGATAAACAAGAACAAACTCCCAACTCTCCCAAAACAATAATCATACCAGACTCCAAAGATGCAAAAGAGTCCCATGGTTTACAAAAACACAAAAGAGAAAAGAGTCTCATAACATCAATCTTGAGTAAGGGCATCTGCTATTGCATCTCTAATTAATGACATCTCCATTTGGTCTTCAATGTTGACAACTCCATCAGCTTCAAAGGTACTATCATCATCATTATTATTATTGAGCTCTAAAGTCATGTCTTCATTCTCATATTGAAGAAAGAGTGTATCTGCAATACATTCTTTTCTAATAAAGTTGTGCACAGTCATTGCAGCAACTACTATACTTCTTTGTACAGGATATGGATAAGGAGGCATCCTTTTCAATATTGGAAAACGGGCTTTTAGTACTCCAAAAGAACGCTCTATCACATTCCTCAATGATGAATGAATATAATTGAAATGCTCCTTCCTATTACGAGGACGACCACCTCCCCGAAAATCTGATAGCCAATACCGAACATTACGGTATGGAGCAAGAAAACCACGCATATTTGGGAACCCAGCATCAACAATATAATATTTACCTGAAAATAAAAAAACATCTATTATTATAGAGAATGTGATTTAACTTATAATTTTTCTATTAATATATACCTGGTGGGGCATGTGGAAATTTCAATTCTGGTTTATAAATGGTGTCAAGTAAGATGCGTGAATCATGTGCAGTTCCTTCCCATCCAGCAATAACAAAAGTGAATAACATGTCAAATGAGCAAGCCGCCAAAACATTTTGCATGCATTCTCCTTTTCTTCCTCTATAAGGCACTTGCTTCTCTACAGGGATCACGGCATTCACAAGTGTACCATCTATTGCCCCAACACAACCCTTAAGAAAAAAATAAAATCATTTAACACACCAAGCTAATTATGGAAAAACACATACAATGAATAGTTAATGATAAAATCATACCTTCAAATATGGATAAAATCGAGGGTTATGCAATATTTCCTTTGGCGTTTCGATGTATGAAGGAGGCTTTATAATATCCATTGAGAAGTGGATCATTGCCACCAAAACAGCATGAAAGTGACGATGGATAGTTTCTCCTAAATGTTGAAATCTATCTTACAAAATTCTATTTCTATGATTTTGTCCAATTGTCACTAAAAATATAGCTACTTGCTCCTCCACACAAACATATCGGCTATCTTCGAGAAGCCTTTTTTCTCTTAACACTGCACACAATCGCAAGAAAACATGTTTCTCCATGCGAAATAACTCTAAGCATTGCCTTCGGTTACCATTTAGAATTCCCTGAACGAAAACATGACCGGAGAGAATTGAGGTCCTACATGGCTCCTTGCATAAAAACATCTCTCGCTTCTTCATAAGTAATAATGCCAATATCACTAATAATTTTCGCCTCCTAGGTGTCATGATTACTGCCAGCATTCACAATTATTAGAAGTTTCTATGTTCAAATATACACTATAAAAAGTCTATAATAATTGAATGCATAGTACTTGTAATTTAAGACAATTTACAATGAAAGACACCCACTTCACTAAATTCAAAAGTTCTACAATGAGATGCTCTAGTCCTTGACTGTAGTAGTATACATTTTGAACCATCTGTGACTGATTTTTATGAAAGTAACATAGATTGGCCAATGGTTATACAAGTTGAGGAAATGTTTCAAAGAAAGACAATGCCACAAACAAGGAAATGTTTCAAAGAAAGACAATGCCATAAAAACATAAGTTCTTACATTCATTCCTTCCAACATAAGTTAATACATCCATTCATATTACCAAAAAAGAAAGCCATAAGTTTTTACATTCATTCCTTTCTAAGTTTTTACATAAGCAAATTCTACCATTCCATTCCCCACAGCCCCAAAAAAAAAAAGATTAGCCCATAAGGTCATACATTCAACTCTAACCTACGATGCAAAAGGACCATAACTTTAAATTCTTATATTCATTCCATGAGATTCAAGGCCCATGTTCCATTATCATATCCAACCAAAAGAGGCAGGCTTCATCACTTTCAAAGGACATCCAAATATCTCTATTCTCCTTATCTTTAAATGCCCTTGTTGCAAAAAAATACAATCTTGATCTCTCTTCGATATTTGGCATTTGTTTTAAAATAGCAATACATTCTTCCATGGTGGTACCATGTTTGCTCTCTTGTTCAAGGCAATTCACAAGACGTTCAAGGTTTTCATCAAATTTACCATTCCTAACATCCTTTTTGCTTCGTGAAGGACAAGGACGTTTTCTCCTAACATTTGTCATTAGCTCTTCCATTCCGTTATCCTCAAACGTCTCTTGTTGCATATCATTTTGGGCATTCCCTATATCAGGTGGTGAAGAGGGCACATGAATGTTAAAATCTTCTGGAAAAGAACCAGAAGACGGTGTCCAGGTTTCTTCTCCTGTAGCCTGGGTTCCTCCAAAGAGAATTCTCATTTCATCAAAAAAGGACAAGGGTCTAGTCCTAAATATTTTTGCTTCCGGGTGACCCTGCATTAGATCATATAAACTTGTTTAATAAAGACTCAAAAAATGCATATTACAAAATATAAATTTATATTACCTTTAGGTATTCCTCCCATCTCTCTGGCTCCATGGTAATTGTGTGAGTTACTTTGTTGTACCCTACACCAGTTTGCGCACATAATGTTGTCCAATCATTGTATTGTTTTCTCATCAAATCCCATTGGTTCTTTAATTGTTTTTGGGCATATACAATCCCAGTTTTCTCCTCAAAAGCCTCGATAATTCTAGTCCACGATTGTGTTTTTAAATTCGACCCCGGTCTTCCGCCCCGCATTACTTCATCAATGCACAAGTCTAAAAAAATCTCCTTCATAGTATCTGACCAAACAGCCCTACTTGTCTCAGCCTTCTCCTTACCTTTATGAGATGTAGCCATTGTTTCGGCCATGTAAACTTTCCTAAAGGACTTTATAAATTTCAAAATAAAATATATCATACTCAGATCATTCATGGAACCCAGTCAAACAATGCCACCATTCAAATCATGTCAATTGTTAGAATACCCTATGCTGAGAATTAGAAAAAAAAAAAAAAAAACAAGGAAAAAGAACTGAAAAAATAACTGCTTAATACTTTTCCACACCATCTTTGTTGATGCACCTATATTAGCAAAAACACCTACCATGTAATAGAATTGTAGAAAACATAACACAAGTATACATGTTAGCTTTGTTTTTTATTATTATTAATTTTTTTGTAGAAGAGACAATTTTATTGTAATCTATTGTTGTTTACATTACTATCATTGGTGAGGTTAAATACATAAAAATGAAACCCTTGGGTTTTCAAATAAAAAAAAAAACATAGAATTTCTGTATCTCTATCCTTGACAAACCAATTATCTCTAACAACTTGGATAATAGGGTATATTCACATTATGAGTTTCTTGTTCAATAAACCATCCATGGAGGGTCCCACCATATGAGAGACCTGATCACCAATTAGGCAGGCTTTACAAAACAGAATGCTTTGCCCACTTAGAAGAGATGATGACAAGCACAACATTCCACGTTAATAGTGACAGACCTCATGCATTCATTCCAAAGTCCACAGATAGGTGTGAGTCTGTAGGTTTCAGAACCCACCACTTAAATAACTGCTTCAAGTCAAATTTGAACATATTGTTGAATGGGTTGGGTACTTGATCAGTTCCCCATCTCGTGAACAACCCATACACAGTGGGTCTTGTTCAAGTTTGTTTAGGCAGGTTGGGTGACTTGATGGGTCTGCTAAATCAATTCAGACTTGACCTTACAATTAAATTGGCCAGGGTTCCCAATCCATGGCAAACCCATATATATTGTGAGTTTTGTTTACACTGGGTTAGGCAGTTTTGTCCTGGTTTGTGTTGGTGGATTGGATTGGATTTTGCCACTCCTATTATTGTGGATCTAGATTACCATTTTAATCAAAGTTTCATTTCTATAAAATCTAGATTACCATTTTGATCAAAGTTTCATTTCTATAAGATGGCAGTCAAACATGCTTTGTTGTATAGAGCTGGATGTTAGTGAAAAACAAGAAATAGTGCATGCCGTCATTGATGTTGGCCACTTGGCTATGATATTCAATGGATTGGATGAATATCCAAGAAATGATAGATATAGGAACAAACTCACATCCAAAACAAGATGACACAGGAACAACAAAAATATCATCCAGTATAGAGAGAAATAGAGAGAGAGAGAGAGAGAGAGAGAGAGAGGTGCATACCACAAGGGGCTGGGTTTCAGAGAGAGACGATGGATATCTTTAGAGCTCTACTAGGGTTTCCTCCTCCAAAAGCTTTTCTCAACGAAAGGGGAAAGGTCTTTCTTTTATATGGGCAACTTGTAATATTTAAGTTTTTGTAAGGGTAAATTTGTCCTAAATTTAAAAAAAAAAAACATCTGTCCGCTTAAGATGTTTTTTGTCTGTTTCAAATGGCAGTCTTTCTGGGGAGATTTCAAATAGACAAATATGTCTTAATTTCAATTCAAACAGACAATGAAATAGACAGGACCCAAACGGTCTAAAACACAAAAATATCTATTTGAAATCATTTTAAGAGAAGTAGACCACGAAAATAGAGATACCAAACTGAACCTTAGTAAATCATGGGCCACGATGAGAATTACAAGAAATCGAAGTTCACTTGCTTTACATCGAGTCAAAATATCGAAACTCACAATGTCATCATCTTCACAGTCAAGAGAAGTTGATAAATATTGAGTTAATTCAGACGTACCTTCATTGGAAGATGTGCTCCCTCAATTGCGGGGAAAAAGGAATATTTTAGGAAGTTCTCTTTTTCATGAATTGTGTTTGGAAGTGGGTAGAAGCTAATATTGAGTTAATTCAGACATACTTTCATTGGAAGATGTGCTACCTCAATTGTGGGAAAAAGGAATATTTCAGGAAGCTCTCTTTTTTATTAATTGTGTTTGGAAAGGGGTAGAAGCTATATATTTTCCTTGTTCCACCCATTTGGGTATAATACTCTTTATAAAGTGGGTCCAAGAAATGATAATTGGAACATTATTTATATTTGAATCAGCAGTATTCATATTTTTATTTTTTTTAAGTGCAATCTACTAATTTTGCCTTAGGATCTAAAATAGAGGCAAAACAGAAAATTAATGGAGCATTTCTCCAATTTTGCGAAAAAAAAAAAACTTCCATTACTTTACACATATATTTGAAAGACTTTATGTCTCTATATTTTTTAAAAGTAAGACTAATATCATAGAATTATGTTAAAACTTAATTTGTGGATGATTTCAGTAGATTTTCCTGGCTATACCCACTTAAGAAGAAATCTAAATTTTTTTACTACTTTACTAAAATCTCAAAATTTGGTGGAAAATCTATTCTCAAGGAAAATAAAAATCTTCCAAAGTGATGGAGGGGGAGAGTTTCAATCTGTTAAAGTCATTGAGCACTTAGAACAATGTGGAATCTAAAGACAAGTGTATTGTCCTAGTACACCAGAATAAAACGGTGTTGCCGAGAGAAAGCATCGACACATAGTAGAAACAGGTCTCACAATGTTGTTTCATGCTAAATTGTCTAGATTTCTATGGGTTGAAGCCTTCCTAACTGCAGTATTTCTTATAAATCGACTCCCCTCACAAGCGATTCAAATGGAAAGTCCTTTTCACAGGCTATTCAAGAAGCATCCAGATTACTCTGTTCTCAAAGTTTTCGGGTATAGATGTTTTTCATATCTCAGAAATCGGGCATCATCCAAGTTTGAACCAAAATCATATCCTTGTGTATTCATTGGTTATGGCACAATTCACAAAGGATTCAGGTGTTCTCATCCCCCATCCAAGAAAGTGTTTTTATCTAGGCATGTGGTATTTGATGAACATGTTTTCCCTTATGCTGATCCTCGCTCTTTGTTTAGTACTTTGCATGGGAACAATGTTGTAACCACATATGAGGAGTTTAATCAGTGGCAAAATCCTGAGAAAAATGACTCACCGTCTATTCAGGGGGAGTAGACCAACACTATGAACAAGTTAACTGCCCTCATGCAGTCATGACATGGCACATGTCCTTGCTTGGTGGATCCGCCTCTATCCACTGTAAGCGATGTAGTGCAGGATGCTGACGCTTCTTGTCAGTAGTCCATAAGGCCCACATGTACTACATTACCACCTGATCATCCATTACAAAATGGGGACACACAACTACAAGGCGTTACTAGTCCAATAGAGAATGTGGATCTGATGGTGGCATCAAATTCAAATTCTGATCACCAGCCCACATGCCAAATTCCAGAGGTTGTTGACATCACATAACCTATTTCTATATCTACTACAGCACTGTCAAATGAAGCCACGTTGGGCACTGTTGTGCCACCTCATTCTCAACAAGACACTACTATGCCACATATGTCTCATGAAGACACTACTATGCCACATGTGTTTCATGAAAACAATGTGCTGGGCACCGCCACCATAAGCATGCACTCTCCACCAGGACTTCCTCATTCAGATGGAAATGATGAGCCACAACCACTTGTCCAAATGGGTCATTCAATGACCACACGATCTCAGGATGGCACTCTAAAGCCTAACTCCAAATATTTCTCTTCAAATTGGGTTTTTCTACAGCCCCGCTAACCCATCATTATTTGTCCAGCATTGTGACCAAGGCACCATGCTTTTGCTTCTCTATGTCGATGGTACCATCATTACTAGTGATAATCAATCCCTTCTCTCCCAGTTAATTGCGACTCTGGCATGGAATTTGCAATGAAGGATCTTGGTCCACTTCACTAGTTTCTCAGTATTGAGTTCATCCCTTATGATGGTGGGATTTTCCTTACTCAAGCTAAATATACCCTTGAAGTTTTGACAAAAACAAAATTGCTTCAATCTAAGCATGCTAACACTCCATTAGTTGTTAACCATAATTTCCATCTCACCAAGACCTTAGAAATTGACGGGACCTCATATTGCAGTGTAATTGGGGCTTTGCAGTACTTGACCCTCACAAGACCGGATTTAACACATGCCTACCCTTGAAGTTTTGACAAAAACAAAAATGCTTCAATCTAAGCATGTTAACACTCCATTAGCTGTTAACCATAATCTCCATCTCACCAAGACCTCAGAAATTGATGGGACCTCATATCGCAGTGTAATTGGGGCTTTGTAGTACTTGACCCTCACAATACCGGATTTAACACATGCCGTCAACTTAGTCTGTCAGTTCATGGCTACACCAAATGAGGGTCATTATGAAGCTATGAAAATAATTCTGCGTTATATCAAAGGGACCATAAATTATGAACTTTGAATTATTGCTCAATCTTCTCTACATCTCTATGGTTTTTCAGATGCTGACTGGGCCTGTTTCCCTCTGACTCGGCGCTTCACTACAGGTTACAGTGTGTATCTTGGTGCTAATTGCATCTCTTGGGCAACTAAGAAACAACCAACCGTGGCTAGGTCCAACACTGAATTAGAATACAGAGCTTTTACCACCACTACCGCAGGGTTAACTTGGATTTGCTACATATTAAGGGATATAGGCCTCTATCGACTTGCTACATATTAAGGGATATAGGCCTCTATCTCAAGAGACATCCTATACTTTTTTGTGATAATATGAGTGCACTCTATCTCACAGTTAATCCGGCGATACATGCTCGGACAAAGCATATTGAGATCGATTACCATTTTGTTCGTAAAAAGGTCAAAATTGGTGCCCTTGTGACACGCTTTGTTTCTTCAGTCGATCAACTTGCTGATGTATTCACAAAACCACTCACCAAAGATGTCTTTTCTCGTCTCCGAGACAAGCTAAATGTTGGACCTCCTCCACCCTTTAGCTTGAGGGGGAGTGATAAAGGTAGTGGGTCAACACAAACCCAGGTCAGAACGAACATAGACCCAGGTCAGAATCAACTTGATAATGCTCAGTGAAATAGGTGCTCAGTCAAATGCAAACAAGTGGAACAACCTCCTTGATTTTCTATGCCACCTGCCATCTACTGTTGAGCATAAAATGGGAGCAGTTGCATTTGTATCAATCATCTTTGAATGTACTAAAACCAGCCTATAAAAGCTAAGTCTACCAACGTTCAATTCACTGAAAAATAATAAACGCCTAGTTTCATATTTTCTGCATTTTCTGTAATGTTTGATTCTTCTAAATCTTGTCTATTTTAAGATAGTTTACATCTAAACTAGTAGATAATATAACAAAATCTCTAAAAATATCTCATTTTCAAACGCCCCCTAAAGTAAGTGAAATGACTTTATTTTTTAAGTTTTTCAATAAAATCTGACTTTTGCAGAATTTTGAATTGCGGTTAACCCGTGACTAGCCGTGGACTCCCCCACGGTTAACAATGAGTCTACTGGGGATCTCATTTGAGTACCACAGTTGTTTTTCCTGAAGCTTGCTTTTTCAATTGTTTGAACGTTGGTTAACCCACCGTTAGCCATAGAACCCCCATGGTCGATCGTGAAGCATCCACGGAAACCCAGGTTTTAAGTGGTTTTTGGACTTAGTCTTGAACCTTAGTGTTGGAAGTCGTGAACCTTAAACTAGGCCTAATGGATCTCTATACCATGTAAACGATGTATGAGTTGACTTACACCTACAAGGATGCACGAAACTTGGCATTCAAGCGTACTAAGCCAAATGTGTTGTCCTAAGGTACTTCGATGTCTATGAACTAAAGTAACGTCAGGGGTAATGTGGCCCGGAGACATTGGAGACCCTAAGACTACAGAGAGTTGGATGGTAATGCCATCGGGCATCCTGTACCTTAGGATTAGATTGTAATTCATTCATGACTCGTTACTTAATTTGTTATGCATGCAATTGTCTATGCTTTTAGATATTCGCTTGACTTGTCTCATGCTCTTATGTTTGCCATGTTTCCTACTCTTTACCTTACAATACATTGTGTTCTTATGGTTCACTCATGCTTGCATGTCTACATATATACATTATATTGAAACACTCCCTGTGTTTATGTTCTTGCTTACATATATGTTTATATACACTACAATAAAAAAGGCCTTTAGTGGCAGTTTTTGTTCGCCGCTAAAGATAAAAAGGTCCGCCGCTAATACTTATTGTGGTGGAAAATTTCCCGTCATAGATTTTGACGTCAAAATCCTCTGCTTCTATAGGTTTGTGGCGGAAAAGCGTGAGCCACAAATAAATATAAATTGTGGCAGTTTAGAACCGCCACTAATAATGGGAATTCTGCCGCCGCTAATACTTGAAACCACTTTTTTAGCAACGGATGTCTTCTGGCGCTATTTATCATAGTTTTAGCAGCAGTTTATTTTATCCACCGCTAAAACTATATATTTTGTTAAAATAATTTATCACACCTATTCACGTTGATCTAAGAGGTCTCTTTAAAGTAGTTTAGGTCGAGTCAGTGGGTCGGATTAGCAGCAAAATGTGACTTTTGCATATCATAAGTCTTTTAGTTCAAAACATGGGCCTGGGTTTCCCTTTGATGCATGCAACCAATTGTATGTCCCTGTCTGAAAAGAAAAAGATACAAGGAGATAAAACAAGATTAACCCTCATTAGAAGCTTTTAACGGCCTATTTTTTTAGCTCATGGTGGGGACCATAGGATAGATGGTGTGAATGAGAATCCTAGCTACCTTATGTGGTCCTTTCATGTCTTTTGCACATTGTATATAATAATTACTATGCATTATTAATTTAATGACAGTAGATCCTATTTCTGATTAAGAAGTCCATTGTCAAGCACAATTGTTGATAATTTGTCGCGAACACGTAGGATGAATCTTACACATGGCATAATTGAGGCCACATTTTCACGATCATTAAAAATATGTGAACCTAAATTATTGATATGATGTGGATTTGAATATTGTTGTTAGTTTCCTAATGACATCATTTGGTGAATGAATGCTTTATATTTAGTTTGTTTGGCTACCCCACTCCCAAGTCCTACCTTGCAAAAACTGTGCAGTTGATATAATTAAGTTTCTTTGGTTTTTCCTGAACTACCTGCTTAGCCTTGCACATGGTATAGTATGTATACTCCAAAGATGGAGATGATGCAAACCAATATCAGGAAAGATGTAGATTAGCCAAGTACTTTTTGTGGCTACTGATGAAAGGCTTCAGCTAGAGTGAGACACTGGTGGTTGCTTCTCATGAATAAATAAGATTATTAGGTTAAGCCTATGAAACATATACCAGGAATTGCGATAATGGTTCAAGGGCCTAGGATTTGGACATTGCTAAAAAATTTATTTTCATTGACTTTTGTTACATTCATAGGGAATCTAATCACGTGGTGATCTCTATGGCCAAGATAGCCTTTAATTTAGGTTTAGGTGATTGTTGGTTTGTTGAAATCTTGAACCGGTAATCTAATCTTTTGTTCTTTGTTTAGCGTTCTGAATAAATTTCTTTCCTGTACTAAAAAAACATGATTATTAGATTAGACCTATGAACCATGAATGGTGGACCGCGATCTAGCAATCCAAGTAATCTCAATTTTGATCTTCAAAATTAGGATGAGAATTTACCTTGTTAGCAAGTACTGGTGGAAGTGGAACCCTTTATATCCAATCATCCATGTTGTATTTTGGGGTGACCTTGATAGGCCCCTCACTGCCAGTACTGGAATCTGGAGATGCCCGTGCATACACATGAGTTTTTGATGCATTTGTCATGTAGGTTACAGTTTGTATAGGGATTTGATAATAAAGATTGTTTTCCTTTATGGGCCCACACTGTAATTGAAAATAAAATTGGGCTTTACCATGGATATGGACAGGACCTGAGAGAATCATCCGAATCCTAGTCCATGCTCACATAATATATATAAGAAAAACCTGAAATCTTGGTGGCATGGTAATGATGTGATGGTCTAGATATCCAAGAATGACAAAGGTGTGCTGGTATCTTGATGATATATATTGATAGTCAGGGATTGGGCATGAGTTTATTGAGTGTAGCCTCTTTTTCCATCTCTTAGCATTTTCATCCTTTTATATACACCTCTTGCCATCTTGAATCGGAGATAACATCTCCACAATTCCTGTGCCATCTGAATCTAAATCAGTTTTCCTCTTATGTTAATGAAGTTGTTGTTCTAGAGAATAAAAAGCATAGTAGAACACTTGAGGAGAACCTGGGGGTACTGTTATCTACTTGAGCAGCCACAGCTTTCAAGAGTATCAACCGAACCTATATGAAATTTTCTTGAGATGCAAGTATCCCCCATCACAAGTAATGACCCAAGAAGTTAGGAGTTCTATCAAAGAAATGTAAAGTCATATTTGACTTTGAGATGGTAGTTTTTGTTCTCCTTTTTTTTTCATCTTTTTAGATGTGGTCCACTTCCTTTGGATGAAGACCTTGTCATGATCATCATAGAGTTGCTGCGAAGTAATTTTCATATGATAAACTTCATAATTATTTAGGTGTTACGCCCCATCCCGAGTTAATCAAGATTAACTCTAATTAATCAAGATAAAAGTATATTAAACGTGATTAGTCAATTTAAATGTGATTAATGATTAAAGTGAATTAAATTAGCCTCAAATAGAAGAATTAAGCATAATGGAATGAATTTGGAAGAGATTGAATTAATTGGATTCATTTTAGACTTAAATTAGAGAAATTGAGGACTTTTCCGTAAATACAGGTTTTAGCGTATTTTGTCAAACGTGGTGGAAATTTATACCAACACGTGTATCTTCATGAGTGCAATAATTTTCATAATATACTCATGTTAATTTGACCTCAAATGAATTAAATGGGTCTTCATTTGATTTAAAATGTAATGAGATGAGAGAATGGCAAAAATATATTTTGTAAGGTTCTAAATGAACCCAGAACCCATTTGATTTGAGTATCACAGCAGAAGCTATAGCAGCGGAACTCAGACCTATATTTTTCCTTTTCTTCTTCATTGATTGTTCAAGACAGGAGCTTCATAAGTGCATTAAGGAGGGGGAAATTGATTTCTCTATCTTCCTCATCATTTTCTTCACCTTCTTTCTCTTCTTTGTCAAGTTTGGAGATAGGGTTTGAAGAAAATCTCAAAATTTCCTTTCTTTGGTTATAAGTAAGTAGTTTAGGTTCTTTATTGGATTCTTTCTCAGGTTTGAGTATTGTGAGTGATTTCTAGCATGATTAGTTTAAGAAATCCTATTTTTGATTTGCCTTATGATGTTAGGTTAGAAAAAGGGTTTTCAACTTGGTGAGTTTCATCTCAAGCCAAGCTCATAAAGAGGGGTTTTGTGTTAAACATCAACTAAAAGCAACACTTGTATGTGATTAAATGCTAATTTAAATATGAGCTCTAGTTAGTTTTGTCATTAGATGAAATTTTGATTGGTTTGTATATAACTGAATGGGTATTTGAATCAATTGAATGATGTTGAAGTGATTAATTGATGAGTAGAAGTGATGTTTTGTAAATAATTGATGTTGAGGAAAGGAACAGGAGGTTTCAAAATTTTCTTGTAGGTTATGAATGATTTGGATGAAAGGAGAAGAATGCTCAGAATTTCGGAATTGGAATTCTGAAGCGTCCGCTCGAGCAAACCGCCTTTTGTATAGCGTCCGTTCAAGCGAAACTAATAGAAATTCATGTTTAATTCATGTTTGTGGGTTAACCGAAACTAATAGAAATTCATGTTTAATTCCTGAACTGTAAAAAAAGAGCCTATTGATTGTATCAAGGCTGTTATTGTACTGTTTTACTTCCATAAGTGTTAATTAAAGGGACTTTAATGTACAAACTTCACATAGATTGTGATGTCCATCGAGAATAACACGTACATTAAATAACTGAGGATTACACCTAAATGGTTGGTATTATTTAATTGAATTTGTACACTGAATTGTATCCGAAATGGATCATAACTTGAATTGAATTCTAAAAGAATTGTTGATTGAATTGTATCCGTTAATTTGTAATTAAACGGAATTAATGTGTTAAACTGTATTGTTTCTTAAGTCTGGCACTACATAGTGATTTCTTTAAGCTCATTAGAGATGTTGCTGCTGTAGCAGATGATTTGGGAGTATTTCGGAGCTCCGTGGTGATGTCAGTAGTCCCTAGCTCGGGCACTGATAAATCCCACATTCCATATGGAAGATGTGATTCCTTCCTTTTTGAGAAAATGTGATTTGATTTAAAATGCTATTGTAGTTTGCCAAATTTGAATAAAGACTCTCATTGATTTTGAATTGAATTGTACTTGTGTTGGTCTAACCGTGAATTAGATGGATTAAATGTGTATTTAGCATGTTCAATCATGTATTGTTTGTACATTGCTGAATTGTTAAGTTCACAGTGTTAGTGATGGCATTACAGGCACAACTACCTATGCCGATCCTGCTCAGACCTCAGCGCCAGTGGAGGAGACCGTTTCGATTCCTCTAGGAGGGTTAGTTGAGTGGAAATGAGGTGATAACATTTGATATGAATTTATGGAGAACAAAATCGGTAAATGGAAACTTTGAGGAAATTTGTTGGAAATGTTTCACACTTTTCATTTTTTGCATTGTATTTAAATGTCCAAGTGAATGTTGTTCATATTGTACATGAATTTTTGTTTTATACGTGAGCAATGTATATTTGTTTATATTCCGCATAATGTGTAATTGATATCCTTTGTGAATTTTATGTGATTGAAGTTCACGGGAGTAAGTATGGGACGCGACTCGGGGTTATCTCGGATTAATCATAATTTCGGGCTCGGGTCGTGTCATTAGGCCATAAGTGGGAGGAAAATGTAGAAAGCAGAAGTTGTTCAAAAGCAACAAAATGCAACTTGATTTGAAATTAGAGTGAGCATAATCCCATTTCCACAAGAAAGCACCATATTATAACTCTGATGACAATAGATATATCTTACAAGCAAAAACAAACCCATTATTAATAAATCAATTTCTATTGACGTTGAAGTTGAAGAAACTTGCATAGCAACAAGACATGAGTTACAATTCTGATTTTTGGAGCTATTAAATTAAAACTGTCTGATAAATTTTACTCAAAACTTATTGTGGACTATAACTAAATTCTGTAAAACATGATGCAATTTATTGACATAGACCATGAGCAACATGAATAGTCATCAAAGTTAGAGGTTGATTATTGATGATGCACAAATTGACCTCGCACACCATCGGTCAAGTAATTGGTAATAAATGCAGTAGTTAAAGCAGAGAGAGAATGCAAGAATTATAGTGGTTCGGTCAGCGTGACCTACGTCCACTTCTGAATGGCAGAGGTCGCCGGATATTTTTATATCTCAAGTGTGCAGAGATTACAAGCTATGAGAATGGGAGGATAAGTGTGCTTAGAAGAGAAAGTCTTTCTTTTCCTTGCCCCCCAAGTGTTGGTGGGGCTTTCGTTTTATAGTCTTCCCCTAACAGATGGGAACAACTTTACAGCAACCAAATCTCTACTTCGATGGAGCTTTCGAATTATTCTCGACGGACGAGGTGGTTGAGTTATCGTCCGCGAGACTTGGTAAAAACGAGATGAGTATTGACCATTTCCAAAGCGGTGAGAGTGAGGCTTCCGGTTGCTTTCTCGATGACGTGGCCAGGCCTATGGACTTCTTTGGGCCTAGACCTTATTGGGCTCACCAGGTCTTGTAACATGAGTTGGGCCATTGGGTTTGGCCCATCAATTATAATTAAGCAAGGTGCAGTTAGCTATCAACTAATAGAAGATATGGTATTGGATCTCGTTGAGACGTAGCACCTCGCCACCCGCGCGTGATTATGTGGATATCGAGCCGGGGGCGATAAAGGGCCTACTTGTTGTGCCACCATAGGATGGGATTAGGGGACTTGAAGATCTGGATGGGGCCCTTTCGTGTACAAAAATTAGTCCATTCACATGGGTGTTTAGTTGATCCTCCAGTCTAATCCATTCTTATGGGTGTAAACGTAGGGGACGTGTGTACTATAGGGTTGGGATTGGGATTGGGATTGGGATTGGGATTGGGGTTTTTTGGTCCTCTCATATTATCTAACAGGTGGGCCCTATTAGAGGTGCACACCAAGCACGAGGTGTGCATAGGATAATTTTCATATATATAAGAAAAATAAGGCCCTGAAATTAGCTTATACATAATTAGGATAAGGTTTTGATGATGATGATGATGACGATGACGTTAAGAAAAATGACAGGGACGGGCAAAGCCTAATATTATTTAAGCGTGGCCCTAAAATTGGCGAACCTAACAAGAGTTTATCCAAGCCTCGCCCTCTGATATTTTAAGAAAAATAAAAACCTTCATTTTGCGAGCCTTTTGAAGGTTAGGCTGAGATGAGTACCCTCATGGGACTGAAGGGCTCCATTGACACTCTTATCAAACAAGTCTATCTCAGCATAAAATGGCTACTCTTGTACGAGCAGCATAAAATGACCCATCTCATTAACAGTAAATAATACAATTTCACCTCAAGTAAATATATGAAATTGCTTAACTAAGAAACCTTATTTTCAACTTTCTCAGTAAGTCCATCAAAGTAAAGAACAAAAGATAACAATTTTGGACATTAGAATGGATAAAGGGGGCAACGCTTAGGGTTAGTTTGGCACTTTACTAATATAGTAAAAATCAAGTACAGGCTTTATTTTTCAAATAAAATGTCATATCAAAAACACTTTAATTTAAAACTCTCAATCTTTTAAAAAAAATAAATAAAAAAACAACTACCTTTATCTACTAAAATATAAAAAAAAAAACTCATTTTTTTTTATAAAAAAATTAAAAAATTTTCATAACAAATAACTAAAAATAAATACTATTATAATATATTTATATTTTATTATTTCTTTAAAATCAACTTTACACTGGACACTACTAATAGACTTGCCCAACAAGCCAATGTGCCAACTTTTATAGTACGAACGGTTCAGTGGCAAATGTATGGCAGCCAAATGGTCAAAAGTTCCTTAGATTTTTTAATATTTAGCTTGTCAGACGCGCTTTGTTTGATTGACTGATTGATAGCTTGTCAGCTTAAGGGAAAGTAAAGCATGACAACGATGAGAGCAATTTTTGGACTTGCAATGAAGTTGTGATGACGGATTATTGTCCACTTTTGAAAGAATATTAATTATTTAAAAGTTGTGGTAAGATTTGTACGTCTAAAATTAGTCAAACTTAAATTATGAAAGTAACTTTTCAAAAGTAATCAACAAATAACCTCTATTTGTCTTCCATCCAAAGGATGTGAAAATGCATTATGCTTATGTAAGTTTTACACATATGTTGTCCACATATGTATAACATATTATGCATCTAAATCATGTTTATTTGAAAGCATAATTTTCCGTAAACATTGAGTAGTTTGAATTATAGATATAGAATTCTCATATATATTTTTAAAATCTATTAAGATTTAAGCAATGAAACTAGTTTTTTTTTTTTTGGTTTAATGGGTGAACTAAAAACTCCAACTATTTGGGTTAAAAATCTGAGGCTTGTTAAAATTGCAAGGACTTGCAAGTGCTTTGATAGTGATTGCTACAATAATATGTTCAGAGTGGAAGTTGCACGGACACCTTTTATAGATGTGTTATTCTTTACTAGTGGAGCCCTGCACGTGCAATGCACATGCAAGAAACATACTATTTCAGTATGCTAATCTGAAAAAATAAAGTCATTGAAAAACTCAATATTAACTATCCCAATGGAGAATGACCATGTAACAAATTAAGTAATTTACAATCACTCATTATTCTTATGAAATTTAGTAAAAGCTTCAATAGAAAAAAGTAAGAAGAAGATTGAATAACAAGATATATGGAAGGAAACTGATTAGAAAAAAAGTTGAAAACTAACATTTTCTGGCCATACATGATTAGACAAAACACTCACTAATTTCAATATAGATCAATAGTCCGGCCTATTTCCCATTAAAATTTGTCTAAAGTTTAGCGCCAAATACATACCAAATTCAATAAAATAAAATACTAACCAACCAAAATAATATCAAACTCATAGCTTTAAACAAATCAATAACAAATCACAAAGATTCCAATCAATCTTTGGCATTTTCATCCCTTCCTCTGACAAGCAAATCGTGTCTTTACAGGCATTGGGATTGAAGTTGAAATTTTCTACACATGAAAATCTCAACTGAAATTTCTCATTTGAGTTCTTACATTCTATACATATATATAATATAATAATACGAAATGGGGCCCACATATGTGTAGTTCTCTTGTATTATATATATAATATAATAATACTAAGTGGGTCCATAGATGTCTAAATGTAGAGAAAAAGCATGACAAGTTCTTCTACTAAGTGGGGCCCACAAATGTGTAGTTTTCTTTTATTTTATATATATAATATATAATATAATAATACTAAGTGAGGCCCACAGATGTGTAGAGAAAAAGTATGACAAGTTCTTCTCTTTTATTGGGGCCCACATATGTGTAGTTCTCTTTTATTATATATATAATATCATAATACTAAGTGGGCCCACAGATGTGTAGAGAAAAAGCATAACACTTTTTTTTGTTTATAAATAAAGGCATAGATATTATATGATTATTATTATAATATAATAAGAATATATTATTATATTATATTATATTATAATATTTGGGAGGGGCCACAGGGGTGTAGTGAAGAAGTATATAACTTCTCTTCTCTTTTATAATAAGGGTATAGATATAGATTTTATATTGTATAATAATAATAATATATTATTATTATATTATAAGATTTGGGGGTGGGACTAACAAAGGTGTAGTGAAAAAGTTTGTAATTTATCCTCTTTTATAATAGTATAGATATAAGATAAGATAAGATAAGATAAAATTGTAGATAGATTATAATATTTGGGGGTGGGCCCAATAAAGGTATAGTGAAAAAGTTTGTAATTTCTCATAATAATATATTATTATATTATACTATTTGTGGGTGGGCTCCACAATGGTGTAGTGAAAAAGTTTGCATTATAATATTTAGGGTTGGGCCCCACAAAGGTATAGTGAAAAAGTTTGCAATTTCTCATAATAATATATTATTATATTTCGGGGTGGGCCCCACAATGGTGTAGTGAAAAAGTTTGCATTATAATATTTTAGGGTGGGCCCCAAAAAGGTGTAGTGAAAAAGTTTGCAATTTCTCAAAATAATATATTATTATATTATATTATAATATATGGGGGTGGGCCCCACAATAGTGTAGTGAAAAAGTTTACAATTTCTCATAATAATATATTATTATATTATATGATACTATTTGGGGGTGAGCCCCACAATGGTGTAGTGAAAAAGTTTGCATTATAATATTTGGGGTTTGCCCGACAAAGGTGTGGTGAAAAAGTTTGCAATTTCTCATTATAATATATTATTATATTATATGATTATATTTGAGGGTGGGCCCCACAATGGTGTAGTGAAAAAGTTTGCATTATAATATTTTAGGGTGGGCCCCACAAAGGTGTAGTGAAAAAGTTTGCAATTTCTCAAGATAAAATATTATTATATTATATTATAATATATGGGGGTGGGCCCCACAATAGTGTAGTGAAAAAGTTTGTAATTTCTCATAATAATATATTATTATATTATATGATACTATTTGAAGGTGGGCCCTACAATGGTGTAGTGAAAAAGTTTGCATTATAATATTTGGGGTTGGCCCCAACAAAGGTATGGTGAAAAAGTTTGCAATTTCTCATAATAATATATTATGATATTATATTATAATATTTGGGGGTGGGCCCCACAATGGTGTAGTGAAAAAGGTTTGTAACTTTCCCTTTTTTATAATAGTAGTAGATAGTAGATAGCAGATCTTTGGAGGTGAGCCCCACAATGGTGTTGTGAAAAGGTTTGCATTATAATATTTTGGGGTGAGCCCCACAAAGGTGTAGTGACAAATTTTGCAATTTCTCAAAATAATATATTATTATATTATATTATAATATATGGGGGTGGGCCCCACAATGGTGTAGTGAAAAAATTTGCAATTTCTCATAATAATATATTATAATATTATATGATACTATTTGGGGATGGGCCCCACAATGGTGCAGTGAAAAAATTTGCATTATAATATTTAGGGTTGGCCCCAACAAAGGTGTGGTGAAAAAGTTTGCAATTTCTCATAATAATATATTATGATATTATATTATAATATTTGGGGGTGGGCCCCACAATGGTGTAGCAAAAAAAGTTTGCAGCTTTCCCTCTTTTATAATAGTAGTAGATAGTAAATAGTAGATAGCAGATATTTGGAGGTGGGCCCTACAATGGTGTAGTGAAAAAGTTTGCATTATAATATTTTGGGGCGGGCCCCACAAAGGTGTAGTGACAAATTTTGCAATTTCTCAAAATAATATATTTTTATATTATATTATAATATTTGGGGGTGGGCCCCACAATGGTGTAGTGAAAAAGTTTGTATGACATAGATAGATAATAAGGGTATAGATATTATATTATTATTATTATTATATAATATATGATTATATTTTATTATAATATTTTGGGTGGGCTCCACAATGGTTGGGTGAAAAAGATATTATATTATTATTATATAATAATATATTATTATATTTTATTATAATATTTTGGGTGGGCCCCACAATGGTTGGGTGAAAAGATATTATATTATTATTATGATATAATAATAGTATATTATTATATTTTATTATAATATTTTGGGTGGACCCTACAATGGTTGGTTGAAAAAAAGTTGCAACTTTGCCTCTTTTATAATAGTAGATAAATAAATATTTGGGGTGGGCCCACAAATGTAGTGAAAAAGTTTGCAATTTTTTAAAATAATATATTATTATATTATATTAAAATATTTGGGGGTGGGCCCCACAATGGTGTAGTGAAAAAGTTTGCAATTTCTCATAATAATATATTATTTATTATATCATATTATTTGGGGGTAGGCCCCACAATGGTGTAGTGAAAAAGTTTGCATTATAATATTTGGGGTTGGCACCAATAAAGGTATGGTGAAAAAGTTTGCAATTTCTCATAATAATATATTATGATATTATATTATAACATTTGGGGGTGGGCCCCATAATGGTGTAGCGAAAAAAGTTTGCAACTTTCCCTCTTTTATAATAGTAATAATAGTAAGTAGATAGTAGATAACAGATATTTGGAGGTGGCCCCACAATGGTATAGTGAAAAAGTTTGCATTATAATATTTTTGGGTGGGCCCCGCAAAAGTGTAGTGAAAAATTTTGCAATTTCTCAAAATAATATATTCATATATTATATTATAATATTTGGGGGTGGGCCCCACAATGGTTGGGTGAAAAAGTTTGTATGAGATAGATAGATAGATATAATATTTTGGGTGGTCCCCACAATGGTTGGGTGAAAAAGATATTATATTATTATTATATTTTATTATAATATATTTTGGGTGGGCCCCACAGTGGTTGGGTGAAAAAGATATTTTATTATTATTATTATGATATAATAATATATTTTATATTTTATTATAATATTTTGGGTGGGGCCCACAATGGTTGGGTGAAAAAAATATTATATTATTATTATTATGATATAATAATAATATATTATTATATTTTATTATAATACTTTGGGTGGGCCCTACAATGGTTGGTTGAAAAAACTTTGCAACTTTACCTCTTTTATAAGGGTAGATAGATAAAAAGGGGCTTATTTATATACCTTTTCCACACCTCATTTACCGATGTGATGTGTAACTAACTATAAACAAATGTGCATATCCACAGATGGATTTAAGCAAGTGACCAATGAAAAATAAATTAAAGAGAGAAAAAACGAAAATCAAGTCATTACCCTAGCAATTCAAATCATAGAAAAGACAAAAACTTATCTTGTATTGAGTCTGGATCCTTGACACTTGAAGTTAGAGAAATTCTGACTTGAATGAGTGAAACTTCATAGTGGAACCCACTTATTCAAAATCTAAGGTAGCGTTTGGTTCGCGTGAATAGAGGTCGGAATGGAATGATCATTCCAACGGAATGACCGTTCCAGAGTTTGGTTCGCCAAAAAGGGGCGGAATGGCCATTATCTCCGGAATCCCATTCCTTTATGTGAGGGAATCACCATTCCATCCAAGAACGGAAGGAATCACCATTCCATTCCTTTCTAACTTTTTGTTGAGACCAAAATACCCTCGCTTGTAATATTATTATTATATAATAATAATAATAATATAATATCTTTTTCACCCAACCATTGTGGGGCCCACCCAAAATATTATAATAAAATATAATAATATATTATTATATCATAATAATAATATAATATCTTTTTCACCCAACCATTGTGGGGCCCGCCCAAAATATTATAATAAAATATAATAATATATTATTATATCATAATAATAACAATATAATATCTTTTTCACCCAACCATTGTGGGGCCCGCCCAAAATATTATAATAAAATATAATAATATATTATTATATCATAATAATAACAATATAATATCTTTTTCCCCCAACCATTGTGGGGCCCACCCAAAATATTATAATAAAATATAATAATATTATTATATCATAATAATAACAATATAATATCTTTTTCACCCAACCATTGTGATAATAACAATATAATATCTTTTTCACCTAACCATTGTGGGGCCCACCCAAAATATTATATCTATCTATCTATCTACTATTATAAAAGATGCTATGTTGCATGGTTTTTTCAACCAGCCATTGTGGGGTCCACCCCCAAATATTATAATATAATATAAGAATATATTATTTTGAGAAATTACAAAATTTTTTACTACACCTTTGTGAGGCCCACCCCAAAATATTATAATGCAAACTTTTTCACTACACATTGTGGGGCCCACCCCCAAATAGTATAATATAATATAATAATATATTATTATGATAAATTACAAACTTTTTCACTACACCTTTATGGGGCCCACCCCCAAATCATCCACCACAAACAATGCAAATGTGACAGTAGAATCTAACAAGGGTATTTTGGTCAATCTTATATAAATTTGATTCCATTCCAGACAGCATTCCAGCGTACCAAACGCAGGAATAGGAATCAGAATTCCATTACTGGGTTGATTCCTCAGCGTACCAAACGCTGGAATGGAATTGACTATTCCTGCCTCATTCCATTCCATTGTCATTCCGGTCTCCATTCCATTCCTACCTACAACCATTCCAGCGAACCAAACACTACCTAAGTACTCATAATAAAAGCCCTTTAGTGTACTGGGTATCTTCAAATTTTACGCAATACAAATTAGTTTTACTGTAAGACTTAAACATTTTTAAAAAAATGTGATAACAAATAATACATAAGGACTATGTCAATCACACTTCTTTATCTAAGTTGTTTTGTTTTTAGTGGCCTTGATTTCTAGTAGGTGGCCTACGTTGCGGAGTTCCACTCCTTGATTTCTCCAAGTCAAAGCTTCATAGTATCCCATTTCCTCCTCCTTATGTGCGTCACCATTTCCTCTCACCATCAATTCCTATATATATATATATATATATATATATTCAATTCTTGACAAATAAAAAAGCTTTTGGTGAGAGAAGGATGTGCTATTTACTTTCCAACATTGCATTCCTACTATCACTTCCTTCAATGCCTATTTCCTAATTTACAAGTATATCGAATTCTTGTATGGAAAATTTCAAGTACTCTGAAAGTTGTCCCTTGAGGTGGAATTCCTAAAACCTCCTCTTTGGTAGAGCATTTGAAGCTTCAGAAAATTATTAAGGGACTATAATTTAAAAAGTCATTTAAGACTTTTTAGATAGTTGGATTTCAGATTTCTTGTAAAAGAAATACGTTATTTTAAATGTTAGGGAACAAGGCTCACAAAATGTCTAAAAACCCCTAGAACACCAACTTCTTGTCAGAAATTCTCATAACAAAAGGCCTTTAGCTATTCCTTTTATTTATTATTTTTTTTAGTGAGCCGAAGCTAAGTTGAGACATTTAGAGAACAATTCGTGATGATTAACATAAGTAGCAATGGCGGACCCAAGAATTTTTCCTTGGGGGGCCACTATGTAGAAAAATCTTATTGGGAGGGCCACATAAAAAAATACATGTGATTCTTAAAATATATAGGGGTTTTCTGGAAACTTTTTGGGGCATATGTTAAAAATTATAAATTTAAATTTCAGGGGTATTTCTGAAATTCTCGGGGGGGGGGGGGACCGACCCCTACTGGCCCCCCTCGGGTTTCGCATGATCCCTGTTGGCCCCCATTTGGTTCCGCCACTGATTAGTAGGTTGGTTACGTTGGGTAGAAGCTTCTCTAAGTACAATATATTTATCCATCAAAATTAAACCTAATATTTGTGGATTCCTGTATGTAGAATTTGTGAATTCTTAATTATAATAGAATTCCTAAATTCTCCTTTTGTACTTAAGCATCCAACAACTCCACGAAAGAAAAATATATAAATAAATAGATAAAGGTGAATAAATTCAAAAATCTAGCTAGAGGCATTTGAGACCTTTTTAAGTTGCTGTAATTTTGAAATTCTTATAAAGAGATATGACATTTGAATATGGGACAAGCCATCACATCATATCTAGAAAAGACCTTTACACCTCAAATCTTTGTGAAAAATTCTATCAAAGGAACATGCATTGGGGCCTGTTTGGCTAGAGGAATTTAGAGGAGTTGAGCTTTTTGGAAATTTTTTACATTGCTTTTGGCTTTTATCCCTTTAGCATTCCAAATGCCATATTTTGATAGAAAATCTCTTAATTCTAGCCCACAAGATAAAAAACAGTTTTGGCTTTATGAATTTCCAGAGTTTCGGCATTTACCCTCTGTTTGGGAAAGGGGGAAAGAGGGGGGAAGGAAAAAAAGGAGGGGAAAGTAGAGGGAAATTTTTTTTGAGGGGTGTTTGGGAGGGGAGGAAGGAAAAGGGGGGGGGAGGAAAGTGGGGGGAAAATTTTTGTCTTCTTGTGGCAAAAATTTTCCCCCCAAAAATGGGGGGAAAATGAGGGAGGGGAAGGAAAATGAGGAAAAAGTCCCTTTTGCCCTTTTTGTCCTTTGTTGTTCTTTAGAAACTTTTATAAAAATAAGGGCAAAATGGTAATTTTTTATGTACTTCACAAACAAACAAAACCCTACTTTTTCACTTTTCTTCCCCCTGCTTTTTTACTTCCCAAATAAGATGAGGTAAAATTAATTTTCCATCCCCTCCACTCCCCCCTTCCCAAACACAGCATTAGAATGTTAGAAGGGGTTTAGCATTTTCAATTCTATATTTTGGAGAATTCCAAATGCTAAAACAATAATTTTCACAATATTTGCAAATAGGCTCATAATGATTGTCAATGACCGAATATTGCAGAGCGCCGAGAAGGGCTTTACTTCGAAGGCCGGATTTCATGTGGTCAATGGCCATGCAGATTCCAATTTCAATTCTTGGTTCCCTTTCTAATCGGAGCTTTAATCCCCTGCTTTACCTTTTT
Organism: Umbellularia californica; assembly: GCA_028538565.1. Taxonomy (NCBI): domain Eukaryota; kingdom Viridiplantae; phylum Streptophyta; class Magnoliopsida; order Laurales; family Lauraceae; genus Umbellularia; species Umbellularia californica. The sequence goes on from JAPQWN010000002.1 coordinate 83,265,502, forward strand.
ACGTTTCAAAGGACTTTGTTTTTGCTTTCCCTTAATTTCTCCATATTCCAATTTCATTTCTCTGGTTTCCTTTCTCATCGTAGCTTTAGTCCCCTGCTTTACTTTGTCTGTTTGAAAGGACTTGCCTTTTCTTTGCTTTTGCTTTCCCTTTCTCATCGTAGCTATCTTGAGTCTTGTGTCAAGCACGCAGCAGTCATCAGAATCTTTTGGGCGGTTCCCAACCAAGCTTTCTGTCGTTTTCATGAAGCTCCAAGCAAAAACCAGTAACAGTGAGAATTGAATAATGTGGCACTAGACATGATTCGGCAAGGAAACTTAAAATGGAAGTGACAATAGGATAAAAATAACTTAAATAATGATGGGTTGATGGGGAATGGGGTCCACGACTGGGTGAAGATGTTGAGCCCGGGGATCGACGAAGGATGACGCCAATTGACTCACTGAGTGCTTTGTGTAGAATTCTTCCGGGGAGAGCCACGGGTGAACCATCTCTCTCTAACATGAAACCCCCACCCACCTTTGATTGAGCATTGGTAAATCAAAGGATTAAGGCAATAAAGGAATTTGAATACAGAACCTCCATGCTAAAATTGTACTTCCTACCTGCAATTTTTTTTTAAATGTGGGTACATTTTAAATGTAGGTACCATAGTGCTCTCTCAGTGTACCTACCTCGTAAAACCCTAGTTCTAGTTGTCTAGTTGTCGTGACTATGATGGGAATGATTAGAAACAAGAAGATACGGTGGAAACTCCAAGAGGTAGCTCAGTTAGCGTAGGACTATGGTTTGCATTCGGAGGTTGTAGGTTCGAAACTGCATTACCACACTGGGGCTACAGGGGAGTTTACCCGGCTTCCCTCTGGGCCCGGAGGAATTAGTCCATCTCAAAAGATTGGGAACCCTCCGATAGCAAAAAAAAAAAAAAGATATGGTGGAAGAATAAGGGAGGAGAAGGTATGGGCGACAGAGTAAATAGATGATAATTAATATGAGTAATGGGTTAAATGGATGGTTGCTTGGAGTAATAGGATGTAAATGTAATGTGATTGGATGGGGTTTTCGATATATTTATACAAGAAAGAGAAATGGAGTTTTTGTTTGTTTGTTTGGATCTCCATTGGTCCCGTTTGGCACTTTATTGATGCAATCAAAGTTAAGTAAGGTCTTCATTTTTCATACAAGATTTCACATCAAATCCATTTTATTCAAAACTTCCTCCATCATTTTCATATAAAAAGTTAAAAAGCAACTACCTTTATCCACTAAAATAAAAAAAAAGAACTTACTTTTCAATATAAAAAGTTAAAAAAATTCTACAACAAACAACTAAAACGAAATATAATCATAACCTACTTATATTTTATTCTTTCTTCAAAATCAACTTTACTTGACTTGACTATATTAATAGAGTTACCAAATTAGCTCGTCCTTTCGGCTTCTTTCCTCTCGAATTTAGTAGGTTATATAAGCCTCTGTTTTTGTCATAGATATATTCTAGAGAAGAGCAAGGATCCGATGGACCCAACCACCTAATCTCTTTGTTTTCAGTGTGGCCTACGAAAGACACTCGGTCCGGATTTCCCATTAGTTTATTTCTCATTAACGGTTCTGATTTTAGGTCGATCATGAACTCAAGACTAAAACCAACCCATTTACAATCTTATTTTCTATATATACAACATTTGAGAATCCATGAACATCACACTTTGGCATTTCAAGATCTCTTTTTCCAACCTTACGAGTTATTCCAATCCTACGAATGAAAGGATGATAAAATGGAGAATTCGAAAAATCTGTTGGGGCATAATATTTTGAAAAATTCAAATTTTTCTCCATAATTCCAACATAAATATGGAAGTCTAAAACGCACAACTATTTTCAAAGATATCTTCTCTTGGACTGAATGTGGCTACCATGTGGAGAAAAGATAATGATCGCTGTCCAATCATGAGAAGTGACAAGTCTACTCCGCATGCAAGATAAGTCCGGTGAAGTGAATCTAGTGCGGATCTCGTGAGTTCCCTGTAGGCGCGCCAATTATATGAGCGATCTGGTGAGGCTTTTACTACACAGTGAGTAGACTATGACTGTCGGCCATGCAGGACTGTTTTAGATAAATTACTATGGATGAAATTCCACCCGTTTGATAGTTTATTAGATTAGTAAAAATAATATAAATAATCTGTATGTCAAAAAATGTACATCTTCAAATTCTTTATATAAAAAGGTCAACATCTTTTCTACACTAAATAATAAAAAAACACCACTTCATATATAAAAAAGCCAAACCGATTCCGTACTAATCCACTAAAAACAAAATACTATAATAACCCTCTTATACTTTATTTTTTATTAATTTGATGCTTTACAATACTTTTACTTTAAATAGTAAATTACCAAATCAGCCCGATTTCAATTATATTTCTTGCATTTGCCCCCACATAACATTGGCCCCACCTATAACCCATCTTGCCTGCTAAATAACGTGAAGAGTTATTACAAATGAGTCTTTCTATTATAGTAAAATTTTTATTAAAGATTAGTATATTATTAAAGAGCCCTAGAAATATGAAGTTTTTCTTCTACAATCATCATTAGTAGTCGATTTCAGCGCTTGGCGGCCAAAGTAAGATATGTTCCTCCAAGTTCCCCGTGCTGCTCCATTTTTGCAATATCACAAAACTTTATTAGACTATGTGATATCACATGAATTTATATATTTTTCTTTATATTTCAATGCCCATTTTCAATAATCAAATAGAGTTTTATGATTGGAAAATTTTATCTATTTTTGTCACCAGGCATGCAAATCCATGTCAAATAGTGACTGTATAAAAAAAAAACCAAAAAAAATAATCAAATGTTAATAGAAAAATCTGAAAATAAAAAGAGGAATTTACCGCATAAATCCCTGTAGGACCACGTACTACTCTTGAAGTCCTAAAAACACCATATATATGGATAAGGCTGGGCATGTTTGAATGTGTGGTGAAGTGAGGTGAGGTGAGGTGAGGTAAAGCCTCCATCATCCAGACAAGAAAAGAAAATGGGTTATATCAAAAGTACACAATTTCAAAATTTCCTCAATCTTTTTCAAAAAAAGTAAAAAAAGCAACATTCTTTCTCCACTAAAAGACAAAAAAGCTTCACTTTTCTATACAAAAAGTCAAAAAGATTCCATACCAAACAACTAAAAACAAAACACCATCATAACACCTTATATTTTATTCTCTTTTGGTTTGATGCTTCACCTCACCCTACTTCAATTCACCATACATCCAAACAGGCCCTTAAGGTGCGTTTCTGTATATTTTTTTTGTCGTTTAGCGATCAATATCAACCATAGTTGCTCTCGATTTGCAAAGCCATTCGGTGGCTAACAATAGTCGCTGGAAATCAAAACCCAAAAAATTAAAATCAAGAGAAGATCATTTTAAAAATCTAAAATAGAACGCTAAAAGATGGGTAACTTCAAACACTCGAATCTGATACTGAGTTTTATCAAAACCATTAAAAAAACATGAAATAGCATAAAAAACAAGAAAATGGGTTTTCTTCTACCATCCTTGATGAGAAATGGAATGAGTTTTGAGAAGGGCAGATTGCAGATAAGAAATCAATGACAGAAGAGGGTTTTGGGAAGAAGAATAAGAAGGTAGTAGACTGGGAAGTAAAATGAACAATTGAAATACAAATCAAAGAGAGTAGCTGAGAAGGAGATTGAAACAGATTTTTTTTTTTCGTGCATTAGAAGATGGGATAAAAAAAAAAAAAAAACCATTTTTCAAAGGCTCTTCCATTTGGTGCTATTTGAATGGCGTGGATTCTCTCCTGGATTCTTAACTGATTTTCCATTAAAGAAGCTGCAAGTGGAGCTCTTCGCAACTTCAGCTTCTCCCTTTTGCTTTCCCCTACGGCTTCAAATGGAGCTCTATTTGGGTTATGCAAATTGAGAGCATATATTGACCATAAGCTTAACGACAAAAAAATGAAAAAGAAAAAAAAAAGAAACGCACATTAAGGACCTTATTCATATATACAAAATCAATAAACAGTTTTAATCATGTTTTATATTTATTTATTATTTTATTTATAAAATTAAAAAAATTTCCCCACATAATCTTCCAAGTTCCAACTGAGAAATTTAACAGCATTTTTTTTTAACGGACAGAGATAATTTAGCAAGAAGGATGCTTGTGAGCTGTGACAACGACGCCGCTTCTCACCGGTTTTTCTGTTCTTCCTCACTCTTGCTTCACCTAACAAGAGCGTTATATAGTTGCTTTTCAACTTCTAACTTCTCCCTCCCATTTTCAAATCCGAACACCCCCAACTCTTCCAAAACCTCTGAAACCCACCTACTTATGTTTCCTTCTCTACAAATTCCTCTTTCGAAAACCACAAAACCCTAGCTCCGATCCTTGTTCTATCTCTGCATTTCCCAATCATCTCTACTGCTTCTCGAATTCTATCTCATTCATGGGTTTCCCTTCTTCTCAAACACCGCTTCCTCCTTCGGTCGAGGAAATGATACAGAAGATCTGCCGTGAGCAGCATCTGTCCTCGCCGCCCGATCACACCGCTCGTGGCAAGCTCTCTTCGCTTGGCCAGGAGCGATCTTTGAAGCTGCTTAAAAAGATTTCTTCAAGTAAAAAGATTGATAATCTTAGTGCTCTCATCATGAACATTGCCAAGAGAGACGACAATGACGACAATGCGTCGAGCAGAGGGAGTGCGTGCTCTTCAGATAGTCGATTCGATCCTGCTTCCGAGAATATCCAATGTAATCTCCTTCGTACCTTTTTTTTTTTGTTTTGTTTCGTGGTCTATGTTCGTTTTGTAGTTGTTGTTCTGTTTTTTCAATTGTATTGGTTGAAATGGTTGCGTTTGAAAGCTTGGAGATTGTCATTTCGGACTTAGGGGGTTTGTTGTCTCTCTCTGCATGTTCTGCAGCAACGCGAATTTTGGATTTGGGAAGCGGGGAGCACGGAGATATGAGGTGGGGTATGGCTGTTTTCTCCAAAACAGGGTGAAATATGAACAAGGATTGCTGCGGGAATGTAGAAAGTTCATATCAATAGTTGGAACGAGGGGGCCTGTTTCTTTATTAGAATTCCAAGAATTCATGTCCGGGAGAATTGATTATGGGACCATAAGGCTGAAATATTATCTAGTCCAACCGATATGACCCAAAGTTTTCCTCTCCTTTTTCCTCCAAATCAGCATTCGTTGGACGTTGATCTGGGGTGGGAAGGTGTAAATATGCTCACCCTCTTCATACTGCCAGTCCAGTATTCCCTGTCTTCCAATCTTCAAGTCGGCATCCCCTGTTTGCAGGATTAGATGCTGGTTTGGGACGGGAAAGGCAGTGAAAATTGCAAGCAATGCAGCTTGCAATCTGAAACTGATAATATTTGACATTATTGACTGTTCAGTGAATGATGTTAGCTTGTTGGGGGAATGCAATTTATGTTGGTTCTTTATTTGTGCTATGTGCTGTTAACTAATTTAGAGTGGGTGGTCTAAGTTTTTTGTTTTAGTAATGTATGAAGTTTCTGAAATTTCTTTTGCTGTCCAAGTGTTGATCATTCAGTGTTTTCCATGATGCAGATGAATCTGGCTCATCTAGTTCAAGTCCTAAAAAGCCCCGGACACGGATAGCAAGTCCACAAATGCTTGCATTGGGAGAATTTGAATTTAGAAAGTTGTTTCTAATATTAAGCTACCTTGGGAAGTGAGTTCTGTTGGTTCTGTTCAAGTGCTTTTTGTACAAAGGAGCACATGATAGGGATAGAGTTTGCTAAATTTTCTTCTTCCCCCTGCTCTCTCTCCAGGGAGAGGCTTGAAGATGTACTATCGTTGGAGATGATACAAAAACTGAAATGCTTGCCAATGGCTGTATTTGAGCCGGAAGTTTGGAAAGCTGTTGGCTCACGTTGCATTCCAGAAGAACATAGAATAAAGGTGAAATTGCTATTGGACTATGCATCGGTATGGGTACATGTGTCACAGTTCGACACTCTTATTTTCTTTCTCCCATCTTGCAAAAAACCCAGTAAATGAGATTTGTGGATTTTGCATAATGTTTATAAAAAATAAGAGATGAGATTTGTGGATTTTGCATAATGTTTATAAAAAATAAGAAAAATATTTTTAATAAAAAATAAATTGAGAAATAACAACAAGGAAAATTATATTCAAATCTTACTCTAAAAAATCAAGCAAAATTATTGATATCCTCCATAGGTTTCAGAAGAATGTATAAAATATTATATCAATAAATTAAAAATAACACCAAGTAAAATTACATGCAAATTTCACTCTAAATTGTCAAAGTAAAATAAACATATATGTCAATATCTTACATATATTTTGAAAGAAAAAGCCTTAAAATTTTTATACAACAGTACTAACAGAATCTGTGAAGAATTTGACACATTGTCATGTTTTGTTAAGCTTGAAACGGTACTTTGTTCATATTAAATAACCCATACAACATAGCTATTGGATATATGCTTTATTTTATTTTATGGAAGATGTAGGTTGCGCAAGTGCTTGAATCTGTGTCTCAGGTTTGCTACAATGTAAACACTGATTTGTGTATAGGATCAAGCACTATATGGAGTTCAGAGATTGATTTTGTTTGTATTACTCCTCATGATCCAAGGACTAAGAGGGAAAACCATAGTTCCTTGACTAATCATATCAAGCTTCTGCTCAGGTTCAGGCCAGACATGTTGCTATTTCTTGTTTTTCTTAATGAATTGGGCTACTATTTTGGTATTCTTTTCTCCAACCTATTGCAATTAATTAGGTGGCTAAGATTATTGACCAAGTGCTTTTGGGTCTTATCCTATCTATGATGCAAGGAACTTGGAAAATAGGAGAGGACTTTATCTTTTATGCTATGTTCATGTAACATATTTGGTATCATTGATATTATCTTTTTGAGCATTGTTACTTGATAGCTAATGACCTGTTCAGCATCACAAAGAAGTTTTATTTACTTAATAAAAGTTTGTGGTTGTATGTTATGTTACAACTAGTGTTACTTATCTCTAATTTGGTTTTCAGTGACATTTTGATGACTTATTAATTCGCTATTGTTTTACTTTTTGTGTCTTGTAGTATCTTGATTGGGAATCTAATTGCACGCATTTGTATTGCTGTGATGTTGATTCTGATGGAAAAATCATGTTTAAGGTCAGTATAGAATGGAATGGAAAGCCTCTTCTTATAGAATCGTTTGTGTAGTCCATTAATTTAATTCACTATTCTATGTTCCATTATTAATGCAATTCTAAATCCAACATACTTTTCAAACTTAAAGAGAAAGGCCATTATAGAGAAGAAATCCAATGTCATGGATTGAGGGGGATTTTGTGTGCATTTGTTTTGGGTTGGGTGGGTGGTGGTGGTTTTTTTGTTTTTTCTTTTTTTTTTTTTTGTTTGGGGGGGGGGGGGGGTGGTTTGATGTTTTATTGTTGGTTGTGGATTCAGGTTTCAACTCATTTATAGCCTTTCTCCAATGTGGGAAGGGTAATGCATGACCAAGTTCCCAACTATGTTTTGACTGATAAAAAAGAGAGAGATGCTTATCAAATGGAAGGAAAAAAAAAAGAGAGATGGCGAGAGAGGAGATAGATGCAGGTTGAATGAAGGAAAACAAAGAGAGACTACCTAGAGGTCCTACTTAGTTGGAGTGCTTTATTTCTGGTCTTGTCACAATCACCCTAGTAAGTCAATTTTTGCTTTAACCACGAAAACCTAACTTGGAGCAGTCTATGGTCTTCCACATTGTAAGGTAATTAAAGTCAGAATCTGGGAAAAGGCTACTGTACACCAAACATAATAACATTGATATGGTAGTATTTACAGGTGTAGACTGGGCAGGCTGTAGGCAAAAAGTCTACTACAGGATACTGTACACATGTTGGAGGTAATCTAGATACGTAGAAAAGTATGAAGCAACATGTGGTTGGTTGATCAAGTGCTGAAGTAGAATCATAGCTATGGCCCATGGAAAATGTGAAGCTTTATTACTATGATCCCTATTAAAGGATCTTGGCATAAGAGTAATTTGATATATGGGGACAATCAGTTGGACAAAGATAATTTAGAAAATCCTGTGTTTTATGATAATTTAGAAAATCCTATGTTTTATGAAATACCATCAGAACCCCATTATATTTTATTCTCTCTTGATTTGATGCTTTACTACACTTTATTTTACATGTAAAATTACCAAACTGGCCCTTAGGAATACAATTTTTTATGTATTAGGAATCTTTCTATGAGATTTAGGGCTGTACATGGGTGGTTCGGATCGGTTTAAGACTAAAACCAGCAACTAAACCGATGGTTTTTTAATTAACCAATCCGATCCGACCGATGGAGAGGGCTTAAACCAAACCGAACCCAACCAAACGGTTCTGTTCGGTTCGGTCGGTTAAACCATTGTTTTTTATTTTTATTTTTTTAAAATCAGACATTGAAAATTTCAAAATGATGATACCCCATCCTTTGCATATATTCTAATGTTTAGTGCAAATATAAAAATCCAGCATTCTAGACTGGACTAAACGTATATAAAAAATAATTCTACTCCAAAAAGAGAGTTTGGACTAAACGCAAGCGCGCAAAAAAAATAAAAAAATAACCAGCTTGCAGTGAAACATTCATTCCACATGATACCATTTGGAATTATAATAGAATAATAGTTCATGTCAAGAAAAGTCACACAAATGGAATCTGTATCAGAAGTTTTTCAGAAATGAAGGTTTCTTAACGCATTGATTAGTGAGACAAAAACCAACCATTGAAAGGCTAGACTCTACTGGCTTTTCTAGCATTCTCAAGAGTGCAACCTTCTGATAAAAACTTCATTGAATCAAGGTAGGAATTATGATGGAAGAAAAATACCCCGTATAGTAATTCCTTCATCTACAATGAAGTATCAAAAAGCATTTGAGAGATTAGAGGAGATGCACTGAGGCAGTGTTGATGGTCGAGTTCATGTAAGAATGGAGTTGTGGAATGTAACTTTGAACGTAGTAAAAAACGAAACCCTAAGGCTAAAATAGTAAAAAGGCAATATTAAGTTATTACATACGGTTGGTTCGGTTTAAGCGGTTAGCTGTGGGCTCAAACTGATAACCGACCGATGTAAGCGGTTTTTATGATTTTCAAATCGTTAACCGAGCCGATCTATTATAAACCGATCCGAACCGTCCGGTTCGGTCGGGTCGGTTCGGTTTTACGGTGATACCGGATTTTTTGTGCAGCCCTAATGAGATTAATGAGGTGATGATGGATATATAAATGACCTCTCCTCTTTGCCCGCTCTCTCTCTCTCATATTTCATCCTATCTTCTTTCACCAAATCTCTAAACAATTCTTCTCTCCATTCTCCTTCTTTCTTCTTCTTCTTGTTTCTGCTTTTATTTTTTTAAAGGTGTTTGCATGACTACTTTGACGATAATGGCGTCTGTGTTCCAGGTTAATTAGCAACTTCTTGATGCAGCTGCACCACAATTCCACGGGAGATAAATTGTGGGCCACATGTGGGACCCAAGGAATTGATTTTTATTGTTATGTGTTTCTGATTTTTATTAGCTTCTAGTTTTAGTAAAGAATTGTAATTAGGAAGGTTTTCTAAATTCTATAGGATTCTTATTTGGTTTCCTAGTTTGATTATGTAATAATTAAGTTATTACATACGGTCGGTTCGGTTTAAGCGGTTAACTGTGGGCTCAAATCGATAACCGACTGATGTAAGCGGTTTTTATGATTTTCAAACCGTTAACTGAGCCGATCTATTATAAACCGATCCGAACCGTCCGGTTCGGTCGGGTCGGTTCGGTTTTACGGTGATACCGGATTTTTTGTGCAGCCCTAATGAGATTAATGAGGTGATGATGGATATATAAATGACCTCTCCTCTTTGCCCGCTCTCTCTCTCTCTCTCTCTCTCTCATATTTCATCCTATCTTCTTTCACCAAATCTCTAAACAATTCTTCTCTCCATTCTCCTTCTTTCTTCTTCTTCTTGTTTCTGCTTTTATTTTTTTAAAGGTGTTTGCATGACTACTTTGACGATAATGGCGTCTGTGTTCCAGGTTAATTAGCAACTTCTTGATGCAGCTGCACCACAATTCCACGGGAGATAAATTGTGGGCCACATGTGGGACCCAAGGAATTGATTTTTATTGTTATTTGTTTCTGATTTTTATTAGCTTCTAGTTTTAGTAAAGAATTGTAATTAGGAAGGTTTTCTAAATTCTATAGGATTCTTATTTGGTTTCCTAGTTTGATTATGATTGTTTCTTAGCCCCTAAGTTTCTTTTATTGTTATTATTATTATATATATATATGTGTGTGTGTGTCATTGTAGAGACTAGAGATTAATAATCTCAGATTGGAGTTAATAGAATTTTCCCTTTGGTGGGTTTATTGTTGGAGAGTGTTCTTCTACGTGTGATTGTTCCTGTGGGAACCCTAATTGTGCTCCGGTACTTGCGATCCTAACCCTAGGATTGCATTACTTCCATTCGATGAAAATCCTGTATCTAACCCTTTTGTGAATGACAAGTTCTTAATTCTGCAGTATAATGGATGTTGGCTTTGTTTTATTAATCGAAGCTTCGTCCTAATGTGACCAGAATGGATTGTGATGAGGTGTTTCCCTTGGCATGTGAATGGCCATAGGGTGTTTATCATAGTAGTTTCAAAGGAGACCACACATGGTTAACAGTATTAGCACCCAAATAGAAATTTAGTTGGTGGTCACTAGCTGCTATTTTGTATCATAAAGCATCAGCTGATAATATACTTACCAATGAACATGCTGTTGGGAAAGTCCTGGGCTTCATATACCTGTTTGGGTCTTCCACCTATCAGCTTATGCGTTTGGGTTGGTACATGATATCTTATGTGGAATCCGAGCTGGTTCCTGTTGTTCTTGTGTAGCCCATGTGGCAGGCCTGTCCAAGAAATCTGTTGGTACATGTTATCTTACACTTCCATTGGTCGAACTTTCCTGCATGATTCATTTTAGCCAATCACCTACACCTAAAGCTATTTGATACATATTACATTTCAATAAATTAAGCCCCATCCTTAGCTGTTCGTCTCCATATTTCTCTATTCATGTTATTAATTTAAATATTGTAAAATCACGGTTTTTTATCTAGTCAATTATTGTCATCTTTTAAGAAAATATTTATTATGGTGAGATAACGTTCTTATTGGTCTGTACAGGGCCCTTATATGGAAAAAACAAGGACTCATCTACAAAGAGTTCTGGGAGACGAGAATGTATTAAATGTCAGATTTGCAGATGATACAATTGACAAAAAAAATTCAGCTCTTAGTTTAGATCGCTGTTATGCTTCATTTTATAATCTTGCTAAAGAAGGAATCCTCGTGGGTTTGCGCCTCTATCGTTTTTTTGGTGAGTCATTTTTTGATGAGCTTGGTTGCTTATATAATTTGAATAGTTGATTCTGCTCTGTTTCTTGATTTTTTAATTGTCACTATTTCCATGAAGTGCGTATGGGCAACAATTCTGAGTGGCAACATAGATATTTTTAGTTTAGTTTTTTAAAATTTATGTGTACATGCATTGTTTTTGGTATCAACATAAGAGAACCAAGAACAAAATAGATTGCCAGAAAATTGAGTCCTATCATGGTGATCGAGCCCTCTTCTTATAGCCTTAGAAATTTCCCATTATAGAAAGTATACAATTGTGAAATCCTGTAAACGTAGGGATTTCTCCTTATTGTGTGTTATTCTAATCCTTGAACTTTACATTGATCACAACTGATACACATGGTGGTCCTTGTCAGACATGGGTCCAAGATTCCACGTTGATACCCGCTCAAACTGATGATGGTGAATCAACCAACATCAATTTGCTTACAAAGAACTGATGTTTAACCTGTGGAAGAGCTTTGGTGAAGATGTCGGCAGCTTGGAGATGAGTGGAGATTAGGGATGTAAACGGGTTGGTTTTGGGCCAGATCCATATATGAACCCGAACCATTAGGGAATGATGGACCCAGTTCTAACTTTGAATCAGGAGACAGGTTCCATAACCGGTTCTGGTTAGAGGACCAAGAGGGGGAGGTGGAGAATGGAAATGCATATATTTCACAGAGAATGGAAATGCACTTATTTCACATGTGGATGCATCAATGGAAACCGTCCCATATCACATTCAAACCATCATTGAAGTAGACCCAAATGTCAATGACATTCAATGGATAATAAAACGCAACAAAGGAACAATAAAAAGTGAATGTTGTGTCCCATTAGGGTCGACTCCCTCTCATTTATATAAGGGTTGATTACCCTATTTACATAATCTTTATACAATCCGAATCCTAAATTATAGCTACCTAATATAGAAAGTGTACATGAGTTATGACTGGACTAATTGTAGCTTAACTAAAATACAATAGCTAACTAAAATACAATTGTTGGGCCCAGATGGGCTTGATTGACATCACAAGAAAGAGACAGATAATGAAGAATTGATAGACTTACATTCAAAATTGGGGAGTTGTGCTTATTGGGTATTTCACTCCAAGCTCATGACCTGTCTCTGTAACTTGATCTCCCTTGGGAACTAAAGCTCTTTTTTATTCTAAAGAAAACCACCAAAACCAAACAACGACAACTCATCAAAAGAACAATGAAATGAAACCCCAAAATCAAAGAATGATGATAGAAGCGGTCTTAATTCTCCATCCCCGAATGGAAGACCCATGGATATGTTCATTTTCTTGGGTTCAAAATCAAGAGTTGGGCTTCATAAAAAAAAAAAAAACTCCCACAGAAGAGAGGGAGAGAGAGAGAGAGAGAGAGAGAGATGCGGAGAGGGCCAGAGTTAGAGGCCTCGACAAGGTTCGGAGAGATGGTAGGCCAGAATAAGGGAGGAAGGGCCAGAGCTGGAGGTGAGAGTGATTGAGAAGTGAAGCTGATGAGGGGAAAATCCTAGATGTAGAATTGAAAATCATCAGTTCTAGCCGTTGTGCTTGTTTAGTTGTGATTATGGTCTGTCTAGGCATGGTTGGTTTTGCATTATTACCATTGATTTGACCACATGGGTCCTTTTCTCGCAAACATGCAGAATTGAAAATCCCATGGAAAGCAATATTTCCAAATTTTCAGCCATGAGTGATGCGGAGCGAAGTACTAGGTGCGGGGCAGGTAGAGATGGGGAGACTAGAGATGGAAGATGGATGGAATAGGTTAGGCTTTCGCTTGAAAATTGGCCTCACGCCAAACTCCCCATCGCTGGCGAGAAAGAAGAGATAACTTGGGCAACCCCAAAATCACTCGATGGAAATTTCATTAAAGATCAACTAAGGAGCCAAAAGGCTTTACATCACTTATATAGGAAAATAATAAAACCTAAAGCTAATCTGGACCATCCAAACACATTGATGGCCATGATTAAAACATCCAACATGAACCATAAAATAGCATAAAATTAAACTCTAATGAGCTAAAACATGAAAATAAATGGTTTGGGCCCATAGAGCTTGTCAAGGTAGATGGGCTGCGCCCATTGGCGGGTCAACCCATGGGGGACCACTCGTTTGTCCTTAATCAATGAGTGATTCCAAAGAAATAGTTCAGATATTTAATCCAAAAAGGAAGCTAAAATATCAGGAAAAGATTCCAGAGATGCCTCAGTGGATTAAAGCCGAAGTGATATTGAAAAAGAACGAGAGATTGATTTTGGGTTCTCGTGACATAATTTGTCTCAAATCCTGAATATCCTCCTGACAGGCAGAACCTGAGAGTTATTCTGTTCACAAAACCTTGCAGCAAAGTGAAACAAGTTGTTCGAGTCCATCTGACCCATTTTTGCCCAAGCCATAAAAAGTTGCCAGATTTGAAGGACCTAAGAGTGCTTTTCTTGGCAAAAGTCTTTCATGAAGTGAATGTCTAATCTCTTGTGAAGACGAAGTAGATGATGAGAAAAACCAATCAAAGAGGTTTAAAAAAAAAAAAAACTTAGACTCAGGATTTGACTCCGTCAGTACCAAATTTGAGCCGTGTAACCTGACTCGGATGAGTTGCATGGGGCTTTGCCGGGTCGGTTCAAGTCCTAATTGAATGCACAGAAAAAAAAAAAAAAACCACCTAAAAGAATCACATTGGTTGAGCAAATATCTTCTATGAGGGGACGGATCGATAATAATCACTGAGTCAGATGGACAAGGGCTTGAAGCAATAACACATCATTCCCTTGAAAATAGATTGCAATTGTGGAGCTGATTGGGAGGAATGAGAAAACAGAGAGACCAAGGGAGCTTGGTTGTATTGGTGACCTTATCAAAGATTAAAGCATCAAGCTATCTCAACCAGATGAAGATTATGGAGATCACTTAAAGAACCGTCTACGAAGAGGGAAATGGGGTTGAAGGCGACTCCAAGGAACCCTAACACTCGCTAACGATGATGGGTTGACCAAGAAACCCTCCTCACTTGAAGAGAATGGGTTGAACCAATTGAGAATAAATACAAAACTAGAAGAAACCTTAGATTGAAGTTGACTTGCAGCAATGATGCGGGCTTGTAAAGACACAAGTTAAGAGTTTGTGAGCAACCTGTCACGACCCCAAATCCCAAATTAGTATTAAGGGCTAAGGGGCTGCGACTGAGGATGGTTGTAGAGGATAAATATTTGATCCGCGCGCATTTTCCGATAGGATTCCGCTATGTGAGGATTACTAGGCCCTCAAGTCTTCACGGGACATCATGGAGGAAACTTGTGTGAGCCATTTACAATACAAAAGCATGAATAAAATCATAACAAATGGTATGGCAGCTCATAGACTGGTTACAGAAAGAAACAACATTCCCATTGATTCATGTTTAAGTTAACATTTACAAGAAAAGAGTAGTTCTAATTACAACCAAGAATAAGGCCTGAAAAACAACGGCCATAAACAAACCAAAAGATAATCCCCAAAATAAACCCAAAAGATGATGTCAGTAGGTCCACAACTTTAGAAGCTACTCTATGTCATCAGCTGTCCACTCTCAAACAAGACGGCCATAAACAAACCAAAAGATAATCCCCAAAATAAACCCAAAAGATGATGTCAGTAGGTCCACAACTTTAGAAGCTACTCTATGTCATCAGCTGTCCACTCTCAAACAAGACCGCCTCAAAGTCCTATTCAATTGCAGGGAGGTGCTCGGTCCCTACATAGCACAAAGTGTAAATCAGACAGATTGCCTTGCAAGATAGTTAATAATGATGACATAATATGTAATCCAAATGGAATAATAAACATGCTTAAATTCAGAAATTCAACTATAATAACAACTATGCAGATAAATGCGTTAATGAATAAACAGGACAAGAATCATAAATAACTGACTATAAGGCTACATTTAACAAAATGACATCCGCGTCGCACAGATCCTCATTTCGGTTGAAGCACCGGTTCCCCTAGTGAGCAGGCAGGTAGTACCGTAGGAACTCCCCTGGAGTTTATGGCCTCTCAGGAACAGTTATCAGAATTGGTACTATAGTGACACCGTGTCACTTGTCAAGACTACACTGCAATGAACAATATAATAATAATAGTAATGACAAGCGGGGGGTGCCGACCCGAGAATCCAAGAAATAAACTAATAGCGGGTCCTAAAACTTGCTGATAATGGAAGTCATGAAGTAATACAGGTCATCAGGCATGTATAGCCGGGTCATGTCTGACATGAGCGGCATATAATAACCAAGATAGCCAAACAGGCAGTTCTAGGCAAGATTGGCAAGTAATGGGGTAAACAGGCAAATTTGGGCAATTTTGGGGTGTGGACAAGTTAGCCGGTCAAACCGATTCAGACTTAACCTTAACATGGAGTTAACCGAGTGAAAACAGTGTAGAAAATCCTAAGTGCAAACGGGCTACATTTCAGCTAAAAATGGGGGGCCCCGACTGGGTAGAAAAAGGTATAAGCGGATCCGGGCAACTAGGGAGGTAGCATTGAGTTCCAAGCTCGCTAACCAGCCCAATAAGCCACTACCATGGATCTTGTCATCCAAGGAGGTAACAACGATCTTGTGCACGTCCCAATCCCAATGACTGACATTCACAAGCCTTCAATAGTTAAGCCAAGGTCGGGTGGTCTCCGGATGCGGAAACAGTAGAATCAACATAACATACGAGATGCAAGCACCATGCTCGCGATAACGTTTATAATAAGTTAAACAGTCCTACCAAGCTATGATTCAGTCAATGGACCTTTACAAAGGTCAATCCTAGGTTTCGGGTTGCCTTTAACATGCTAAGATCACACTGAACACAATGATGTGCATCTAGGGTCCCCATGTCCGAGAGAATTCATGCCTTGGTGCTGTTATGGTGTTTGACTATGAAGACCATGGATTCACATTCTACATAGTTGCTGTGATCTCGTTCGTGTCTACGGACAACTCCTGGGAATGATGGCTAGCACATACATCATCCCCACAGTCCAATTCCGATCTATTTCACAAGTTCGGGTTCCAAGTAAACTAGCCAAGCCTATGGTATATGTTCCAATCCCTTGAATCATTGAATTTAATTCCATCAAATGGAACAATTAAAGAGGCATAAGGGGTTCAAATACAGGTTTAAATAGTGCCCAAGAAGTCTCAAAGAAGTTGTGGAGAGATGCCTAAGAAGCCCCCCTGACATAATTCCATCGAACATGGAATTTTGCCGTCGAACATGCTCGACCGTAATTGTTGTAAGCCTATCAGGTGCCCATCGGACATGGGCGTCCCTGTTAAGTAGTTGTTTGTGTAGTTTCCTATCACTAATTGGTTTTGGGATTACTGGCTAGCAACTATGTCATGGTATCAAAGCCAGAGGTCTCGAGTTCGAAACCATGCAGGGCAAAAATGCCCCATGCCGTGTTATGTGTTTGTGCGGGCGCAAGTGCGTAGGGCAAGAAGGCCCCATGCCACGTTGTAGTCTTGTGCGGGCGTGTACTTCGATTCCGGGCGGTATCCTGCCCGAGGCGGGGTGTTAAGTAGTTGTTTGTGCAGTTTCCTATCACCAATTGGTTTGGGGATTACTGGCTAACAACTTTGTCAATCCTGAGGCACGTTTTTCCCTCTTTTACCCCTTTTTCCTTGGTATCTTTTTATGGAATTTGAGGGGAATTTGGGCACAGCTCTTGGGGTCTTTTTGGCACACAATTTGCATCCTAATTAGCCACTAATTGCAATCAATTTGAGCCACAAGAATGGGTAATTTCTATGTACTACAAGAATAGGAAATGGATTCAATGAAAACAACCATGCATGCTATGTAATCAAAATTAACCACTTGCCTTGGCTACAAGTGCAAATCAAGCTCAAGAACACTCCTAACCAGCTGGAATACTCCAATTAGGAAAACCCCCCAATCCCTACACCAAAAACCCCAAAAATCTCAAACAGGAGAAAGGGGGAGAGAGAGCTCTTGCACGTCTGGAAAATGGGAGGGGAAGGGACCCTAAATTAGTGGGTAACACTCAAGGAAGATCTCCTTACCTGTAGGTAGCTGATCCAAGAGGAAATTGGGCGTGCAAGGGGCTGCCTTGGCTGATTTGAGTGAAAAACGGATGAGCAGAGAGACGAGAAGGCAAAGAAGATGGTGGCGGTCTCCACCTAGCGATTTGAGCACCAAAGCTTCACCAATTGCAAGAGCAGCAAGGGAGAGGAGAGAAAAGGAGGAGAGTTGTGCTGGAACAGTTGAAATGGAATAGAGAGAGGGTCGTGTATTATAAGGGCTGAAATGCGTTTAAGTGAAATGACTAAAATGCCCATTTTAGGTCATTATTTCAGACAGCTATTTGACCGACTTTGGGAGCTTGGATTGGTTCGAGCCAAGAAAAAAAGTCGCTGGAAATTAAAATATCTTTCCAACAAACCCGGAATCTGAATTTTTGGAGGTGGTTTGCAAAAACTCAACCTTTTAGTGAAAAAACACTTTTGCCTTTGGCGAAATTAGGTAAAACGAAGGTTTTCCGGACATCAAATGGACATGGGTCGAACACGAAAGTTAGGGTATGACAAGGTCTAACTTTTGAATCTCTACCAGATTTTTCGGAAATACCCAAAGTACCCCTGAAATTCCCTGAAGTGCGAACTGTCATGAACGTGAATAGACAATGGATATTTGTGGAAAGCTTGGATCCTTCAATGGTCGATCCTTTCTCCCGTTTTTAATCTCTTTTAGCCTTAATCCAAAGCAATTACAACCTAATATAGTGACGCAGTCTCGATTTGATGCAATCGGACTGTCTAGGGCCCAAGTAACCAAAACCAGAAATTAACCAGCCACCACAATGATATGTAGTGATAAAAACAAAAATCCAGAAATTTAATGGTGAATGAACAAATACTGAAAAACCCAAAAATGACCTGTATGAGCCTTCTCAATCACCATGCATTAACAAGACACAAGGGAGAGGAAAACAAAGCAAGCAGTGCTTTATTGAATAATTTTCTGAAAACAGTACTGTAGCATGAACAGTACTGACGAACCAAACATACCTTATATAATGCTTAAAACCACAAAAAAAAAAAAACCTTGTAATCCTACTATAATTGGTTGCCAACAATAATTAGAAGTCCTAGGAAGAGTTTCGTACTGAAACATGCTAGAGATTATAAAAGAAATCAAATAAAATAACAACTTTCCATGGCCCAGATCGTCATGGATGTCTTGCAGCAGATCTGGTGTGGGGCCCAAATGGGCCATCCTTAGATGGAAGCACCTGCACCATTTGAAAGAGCCTTCATGGTCGACCTTGTTGGTGGTTTCCTTTCCTGGATTGGGTCCAGTTTGACCCACCAAACTGTGGTTTGAAATCAGTGCATGTGAGAGCCCTTTTATGTTCTGAGTTTTTCTGTAAAATTGTAAAACAGTCCCTGTACTTCTATACATTCCCAAAACAGTCCCTGTTGTATAATTTTAAACTAAAATCTGAACTGTTTGGGCCCAAGTTTTCCATCAAAACTTGACGGGACCCTTGCGGGCCATCTTAGGATGCTCCAATTGTGCCATATAGGATTCAGCTAGAGCAATGATATCTTCATCATCAAATTCTACATCATTCTCCCCTGGTTGAGAAGAACTCGCCCTCGAGTTTGCACTCTCCTCAACATCAATAATATCAAGAACTACGTCATCCCCTTTGTAAGGTGTGAGATCTTGGACATTGAATACATCCGCTGTCTTGCTATGATTCGCTAGCTTAAGTTTATAAGCATTGTCATTAATTTTCCGAAGCACCTTGTATGGTCTCATCTTCTTCCCGATTAGTTTGTTGTAGGTTCCAACTTGAAGTCTTTCTTTGTGCATGTGAACCCATACCAAATCTCCGACCTTAAACAATTGTTGTCGACGTCCTCGATCTGCTGCTTCCTTGTATTTAGCATTGCTAGCTTCAATTTGCTTTCGCACCTCTTGATGGATATCCTTGATGCGCTGTGCCAACTCTTCTACATCTTCACTAACCTTATCGGCTCGTTGGATCGGCACAAGATCCAACACATTGGTGGGATTGGATCCATAGATGATCTCCAATGGACTCCTTTGGGTGGACCTGTTGCGTGAGCTATTGTAGGCAAACTCAGCGTGTGGAAGAGTCATATCCCATTGCTTTGGCTTGTTTCCACTAGGCTTCGTAAGAGATTGCCTAGGCTTCGATTAACAACTTCTGTCTGTCCATCCGTTTGGAGATGATAAGCACTGCTGAAGCGTAGATCGGTTCCCAACTTCCTCCATAAGGGTCGCCAAAAGTGACTCATGAATTTTGTATCTCGATCAGAGGTGATTGTCTTCGGAATGCCATGTAATCGAAGGACTTCTCAAAAATATAAATTTGCAATATACGTTGCATCGGAAGTCTTGCGGCAAGGAATAAAATGGCTCATCTTGGAAAACCTGTCAACAACCACAAAAATGGAATCCATACCTCGTTGAGTCCGCGGAAGACCCGACACGAAGTCCATGCTGGCATCTTCCCATGGTGCCTTTGGAATTGGAAGAGGTGTGTAGAAACCTGTATTCTGGGATTGCCCTTTAGATACTTGACAAGTTCTGCATCGTTCCACAAATTTCGCCACATCACGCCGCAACTTAGGCCAATAATAACTCTCCTCTACCATTGCAATTGTTTTATCACGCCCAAAATGACCTGCTAATCTGCCAGCATGTAACTCCATAATAATGCGGTCCCGTAGCGAACAATTAGGAATACATGATTGCGAACCTCTGAAAAGAAATCCATCTTGTATCATATAATCGCTATGTAAACCATCTTGCGCATCTGCCCATATTTTCCCAAAATCTGCATCATCAACATACATCTCAGGAAAGAGATCAAATCCAACCACTTTCACCCTTAAAGTAGCTAGAAGAGAAGTTTTGCGACTTAGTGCATCAGCCACCTTGTTTTGTGTTCCTGCTTTATGGTTTATAGTGAATGTGTACTCCTGTAAATATGCAACCCATTTGGCATGTTTGGGAATCAGCTTATGTTGACCATGGATGTACTTGAGGGCTTCATGTTTTGAAAATAAAATGAACTCCTGCTGAATCAAATAATGACGCCAATGTCTAAGAGTTTGAACAATGGCATAAAACTCTTTCTCATAGGTAGAATATTTGATTCTCGACCCATTCAATTTTTCACTGTAGAATGCAATAGGTCGATTTTCCTGACTGAATACTCCACCTATGCCATTATGAGAGGCATCACAATCTAATTGGAATACCTTATCAAAGTCAGGTAAGGCTAAGATTGGAGCTTCAGTCAGCAGCTTCTTAATCAATCGGAAACTTTCATCGGCTTCTTTGGTCCATATAAAAGTTCCTTTCTTAATGCAATCAGTGATAGGTGCAACAATAGAACTGAAGTTTCTCACAAATCGGCGATAGAATGAAGCCAATCCATGGAAGCTCCTTACATCATGCACATTAAAAGGTGCAGGCCAATTCTTCACGGCCTTGACCTTTTCATCATCCACCATAATACCATCTGATGTCAGCACATACCCAAGGAAGACCAGTCTATTTGTAATGAAACCGCACTTCTTGAGATTGCCGTATAACTTCTCTCTCCGCAACACCTCAAATAAGTTTTGGAGATGATCCTTATGAGTGGGCACATCTGGGCTATAGACTAGAATATCATCAAAGTACACAACAACGAACTTTCCAATAAAGGGTCTAAGCACCTGATTCATCACCCTCATGAATGTACTAGGCGCGTTTGATAGTCCAAATGGCATGACCAGCCGCTCATATAATCCTTCTCTAGTCTTAAAAGCTGTCTTCCACTCATATCCTTGTCTAATTCGGATTTGATGGTATCCACTCTTTAAATCCACTTTAGAAAACACTTTGGTACCAGCTAGCATTTCCAACATGTCATCCAACCGTGGAATAGGGAATTGGTATTTAATAGTGATTTTAGTTATAGCTCTACTGTCAATACACATCCTCCATGTGCCATCCTTCTTAGGAGTCAAAAGGGCTGGAACTGCACTTGGGCTCATGCTTTCCGTTATGTATCCACATTGAAGTAGTTCGGTAACTTGTCGATTGATCTCCTCATGTTCTTTTGGAGTCATTCGATAAGCTGGCCTATTTGGTAAACTAGCCCCTGGCACAAGGTCAATATGGTGCTGAATGTCTCTCATAGGTGGTAATCCCGGGGGTAACTCGTCAGGGAATCCATCCTTAAACCTCTGCATTAAAGGCTCCATCTCTTTTGGAATGGTCACATCATTAGATGCTTCTTTTCCAACCAAAGCATAGACAGTTCCGGTTTCTTGAATTTCTTCTAAAAATTGAGCAGTAGAGAGGCATCTCACTTCCCCCTTAAGGTTGGGTTTGGTAAGTAGCTTCTCACGGGCAGGACCCAAAACAATTTTCTGATTATCTTTATAAAAGGTAAAAGTATTTTTATATCCATCATGAAGGGTCCTACGGTCATATTGCCATGGTCTCCCCAACAATATATGACATACATCCATGGGGGTGACATCACACCACACATCATCACAATACCTGCCACCAATAGAAAAAGAAATTAAAGCTTTTTGGGTTACTGATACCTCATTGCTGCGCTTGAACCATGAAAGCTTGTAGGGACTCGGACGCTTCTCAGTTGGAATTTTGAGCTTGCTCACAACCTCCTGTGACACAACATTTTCGCAACTTCCCCCACCCACAATTAAGTGGCATTTGCGGTCCTTGATATTGTATGTGGTGTGGAAGATGCTAGTGCGAAGCCATTCATCTTCTTGTGGGGCCTTTGAGGAAAATAAAGTCTTGTGAATCACTAAAGATTGACCCCCATCACCATAGATAGTGTCATCGTCAGCTCCGGCATTATCAAATTCATGCCTGTCAACATCCGCTACATAGGATGGTGTGTCTGATTTTTCTTCTCGTTCAGCAACATGAATTTCTCGTTTTCTGCATTATAAGGATATGTGACTATACTCATTGCATTTAAAGCATCGGATGGTCGCCTTGCCTTTGCCCTTATCGTTTGTATTAGTATAGCTCGTTGACCCGCTTGGTTAGGTCGAGTTGATTGGCTACTAGCCTGGTCAACTTTACCTTGCTGTCCATAAGGTCTAGACCCACTAGCATCCTTTACCATGGGACGTGAAGAACGATCTGATGATCTAGTGTGCGGATTCTCAACTGCATTGGCTCCTTCAATGGCGGCGGCACGTTGAAAGGCTTCCATCAAAGTGTAGCAAGGATGGTAAGCCATCGCCTTCTGTATGGATGATCGTAATCCACCCTTATATCTCCCCACTAGCTGATCCTCATCTTCCATAACATCATTACGGGCCACTAAGTATTGAAATTCCTCCGTGTAGTCATCTACAGAGGGATTTCCTTGTTGGAGATTCTGTAGCCACATAAAAAGTGTCTGCTTGTATGTGGGAGGAAGAAAATACCCCTTCATATATTTCTTCATCTTTTCCCATGAAGTGATCGGCAACTTTCCCATGCGTTGACGGGACTTCTGAAGTTGTTCCCACCACGCATCGGCTTTTCCACGAAGTTTAATAGCCACCAACTTGACTTTCTTGTGATCGGCCAAATCTTTGTATGCCAATACTTTTTCAACTGTGTTTAGCCAATCATAGAACTCATTGCCTTTCATGGTGCCATTATACTCAGGAATTTCCAATTTAATGTTTAGACCCCGATCAGTGTTTTCATGACGTTCCATATGCTGTCGTCTTCCACCGGAGATCGACTATGGAATGGGTTGATAAATTCTTCAGCATCCGTGTCATCGTTGTAATCCTCACGATGATTTGGACGCTCCAGATGCTCTAGGCGTTGGGTCATCCGTTCAACTTGCTGCCTTAAATTCTGAATCTCAATATCTCTTGGATCTGGTGCATTGCCCACGTCGCTCTCAACCCCTGGCCTATGACCACGAGCTCTTCGGGGAGGCATTGATAGGGAGAAGGATTCTCTACACAAATCGTAGGATCGATTCGTGCTTTGATACCAACTGACGCAGTCTTGATTTGATGCAATCGGCCTGTCTTGGGCCTAAGTAACCAAAACCAGAAATTAACCAGCCACCACAATGATATGTAGTGATACAAGCAAAAATCCAGAAATTTAATGGTGAAGGAACAAATCCTTAAAAACCCAAAAAAACTGACCTGTATGAGCCTTCTCAATCACCATGCATCAACAAGACAGAAGGGAGAGGAAAACAAAGCAAGCAGTGCTTTATTGAATAATTTTCTGAAAACAGTACTGTAGCATGAACAGTACTGACGAACCAAACATACCTTATATAATGCTTCAAACCACAAAAAAAAACCTTGTAATCGTACTATAATTGGTTGCCAACAATAATTAGAAGTCCTAGGAAGAGTTTCCTACTGAAACATGCTAGAGATTATAAAAGAAATTAAATAAAATAACAACTTTCCATGGCCCAGATCGTCATTGGATGTCTTGCAGCAGATCTGATGTGGGGCCCAAATGGGCCATCCTTAGATGGAAGCACCTGCACCATTTGAAAGAGCCCTCATGGTCGACCTTGTTGGTGGTTTCCTTTCCTGGATTGGGTCCAGTTTGACCCACCAAACTGTGGTTTGAAACAAGTGCACGTGAGAGCCCTTTTATGTTCTGAGTTTTTCTGTAAAATTGTAAAACAGTCCCTGTACTTCTATACATTCCCAAAACAGTCCCTGTTGTATAATTTTAAACTAAAATCTGAATTGTCTGGGCCCAAGTTTTCTATCAAAACTTGACGGGACCCTTGCGGGCGATCTTAGGATGCTCCAATTGTGCCATATAGGATTCAGCTAGAGCAATGATATCTCCATCATCAAATTCCACATGATACAGTCTATTGTATATGGAAAGTAAATCTATTACAATCTTTATCTAAATGGAAAGAAGATATGTTTACAGTGATTTGAGTCAATCGTAATATTATCCTACGTGATGGGTTGGTTTTTACATTGAATGGGCCTGGTGGTCTTTGAGTGTCAACTGGTGTTAACACCCCCCTTCAAATTGATGATGGTCAAACAACAGTAATTTGAGAATCAAGAATTCATGGCGTGGCTTAGGCAGTTCTTTTGTGAAGATGTCTGCAAGCTGGAGTTCACTGGAAACATTTGGAAGACTAAATGACCTCGCAATTATATTCATCTTGAATAAAATGACAATCCACCTTGATATGTTTTGTACGTTCATGGAAAACTGGATTCTCAGTGATATAGATGGAACTCGTATTGTCCGCATGAAGTGGGGTGGCTGAGGTATGAGGAAAACCATGATCAGCAAGTAAGCCACGAAGCCAAAGGATCTCGGAATAGGCAGAGGACATAGCACGATATTCTGATTTAGTGGAAGATCTGGAGACCCTTTCTTGCCGTTTGCATTTCTAAGAAATGAGATTCTCCCAAATACATACACCAGCATGTGGTGGATCTGCGAGTATCCAGGCATCCGGCCCAGTCGGCATCAGAATAAGCATTAAGTGTAAGTGGTGTGCCAACCGGGAAAGACAAGGTTCGTGTCGGGGAACCAAGAATGTACTGATTGATCCTTTTGACTGCAACCAGATGGTGATGCCGCGGTATTGTCATGAATTGACTAACAACATTCACAGCATATGAGATGTCGGGCCGAGTGATGGTCAAGTGGACCAGACTACCGACTAAGCGTCTGTAGGAGGTGGGGTCGGAGAGGAGGTCCCCATCATCTTTCCGGAGTTTCACATTGACTTCTAATAGAGTGTCCACAGGCGTGGCACCCTTTTGGCCAGCAAGATGAATGAGATCCGTAACATACTTATGTTGATGTAAAAACAGTCCCTTCCTAGACTGTTGTACCTCAAAACCAAAGAAATATGCCAGATATTTCATATGGAATGCAGCTTAAAGTGAGGATTGAAGACTATGGATCATGTTACTATGAGTGCCTGTGATGATGATATCATCCACATAAACGAGAAGTATGGTGGTAGCCTGAGAATGTTATTCAGGAACAATGAAGGATCATAGGGACTTTGAGTAAATCCATGATGAAGCAAAGTAGAACAAAATTTCTCAAACCAAGCTATGGGTGCTTGTTTGAGTCCATACAGTGAGCAACGGAGCCGCACCACCTCGTTTTTTGAAGTAGACTCATATCCTTGAGGAAGACATATGTACACTTCCACTTTAAGATCTCCGTGGAGGAAGGCATTCTTCACATCCATTTGATAAAGACGCCATGAGCGTGATGCTGCAATAACAAGAATAGTACGCACCGTTGTCATATTGGCGACCAGAGCAAATGTCTCATCATAGTCAATACCATGCTCTTGACGGTTGTCAAGTGCCACTAACCAAGCCTTATAACGTGCCAGAGCACCATCAGGAATGTAGCTAGATAGAGAAAACCCACTTACTGCCAATGGGTTTGATTGAAGGAGAGCATTGAATAAGATCCCATGTGTGATTCACTTGGAGTGCGTCAAGTTCTTCCTGCATGGCCTGCCGCCAACACTCATGTTGCACTGCTTGGAAAAAAATAATTAGGTATATGAACAAGTAGCAAGTAAGGATATATGGGTAAAGCCAAACCAATCAGGGGGGGGGCGGGAAATCCTAGACGATTGACGGAGAGAAACTAACTGGGAGATGTCTGGAGCAGGAGCTGGGTCAAGTGCCGAGGAAGTTGACAAATCAGGAGGCTTAGGTGCAGTCGTATTTTTTTGTCGACGCCTTTCATACACAAGTATAGGCTTGACATTTTCCGTATAAGGAACATGAGTATCACAAAAATCAGGAACAAGTGAAATCACAGGAGATGTATCAGGATCTAGATGATTTTGGAAAAAAATATTGATTTTCGAAAAACACAACATTACGAGAGGTCCTAATACGTTTCACCTTTGGATCATAACAGAAAAATCCTTTTTGGTCAGTCGCATGGCCAAGAAATGCGCACTTATAGAATTGAGCAGATAGTTTTATTCATTCAAGAGGGGGAAGAAGGCCAAAGCATACACACTCAAAGGTATGGAGATGAGAATAAGTAGGATGCTTATGAAATAAACGAAAATAAGGGGTGTCATTCCTTGTACGAGGGGAGTGTAGTCTATTAATAACATGAATTGCTGTGGACAGGGCTTCGGGCCAAAATTTTGGTGGAACAGATGATTCAAAGTGAAGTGACCGACCAATGTCCAAAAGGTGTATGTTTTTCCTCTTAGACACACCATTTTGTTAGGGTGTATAAGGACATGATTTATGAGAAATTATCCCTTTGTGTTGCAAATTTTTTTGAAACTCATGAGAAACATATTCACCATCAGAATCTGTGCCAAGTGTTTTAATGGACGCTGAGAAGTGATTTTTCACATAAGCTAAGAAAATTTTAAAAGTAACAAACACCTTAGATTTTGAATGCAAGAAATAAATCCTTGTAAAGCGACTGTAATTGTCAATAAATGTAACAAAATACTTAAAATGAGAATGGGATATGACAGGTGTTATACCCCATACATTACTATGAACAAGATCAAAGCATTTTAATGATAATGAGGTACTGATGGGGAAAGGAAGAGTCTTGCTCTTGCTCATTTTACAACTAGAACAATCAAAAGAAACATCTTTAAGAGAAATTTTATTATCATGAAGCAAGCTAGATTTAAACAAAGACAACAAAGTACGAGAATGAGGGTGGCCTAATCTATTGTGCCATAATTGGCTCTTATTTGAAATAGAAGCAGAAAACATGGCAGATGCTGTTAAATAGGCCCAAAGCCCATCAGTAATCAGCCCATTGTTATATCTCACGTGGGATTGAATTGGGTCAAATCTGGAGATAGCAGTAGTCTTCTTTACTTAGAATAACAATTGCTGTAATTAGTTGTCTTCTTAACTTAGACTACTGATTGATGTAATTAGAGAGTTTTCCTTTCGTAGAGCCTGGATTAAAGGCATGTAAATACCTATATATTGATGTATAATCTCCATAGAAAGAGACAAAATAATACATTCTCAAGAGTATTCCAAAACTCTTTTCAATCGTGAGTTTGTCATGGTATCAGAGCAGAGCTCTAGCCTTCAGTATTAGAATTCATTCAAGGAGATAATTAGAGAGAAATCTCTTTCTTGAAGAAAAAACAGATAGAGGATCTGTTTTCAAGAGATCGACATCCTTCCAGGATCTGCGATAGGCTTAGATCAACTGTGGCCCACCTGCGATCATCACAGCACCATCAAGGATCCTTCCAGCCAAGGTCACCTAGGTCTTCTGAGTATTTTGGTGAGTTTTTCATAATTTTTTCGACATCGTCAGGTCAGTTTTTGATCATTCTCGTGATTTTTCAAGAACTTACACAAGTTTTGATCAAGACCGTACATAAATTTGGATTTTCAGCAGATTAAGCTCAAACTTGTTCCAGTAGGTGCGAAAATTGTGTGACTACTTAGATCAGGATCCTGATCAGTGTCCAGCACCATCTGTGGGGCCCACGTAAGGGATCTAAGGCTCCATTCAAGGACGTCAGGGGTGTTTTTTTTTTCCAATTTTCATGTTCTGTCCAGCACCATCTCTTCTTTGATTGGTCTGATTAATTGGTTGGATCTGTCCAGCACCATCTCCTGCACTCACAAACTGTACTTCATACACACTATTGCTGGAATTGATCACTTTTTCTTTCACTGCTTCACAATATACAATTGAGATGGACAAATCTGAGGTAACTTTGATCAAATTTACGGGAAAGAATTACCCTGCGTGGTCTTTCCAATTTCAAATATACCTAGAAGCTAAGGAATTGTGGGGATTTATTTCTGGCACTGACCCTAAACCTACTGACGATGAGAAGAAGATCTCCTTTTGGCATACTAAAGATGCCAAAATCAAATCCTGGATTCTGGGATCTGTCGACCCTCATCTGATAATGAATCTCAAGCCTTACTCAACCTCTAACGCCATGTGGGGGTATTTGAAGAAAGTATATCATCAAGATAACTCTGTGCGTCAATTTCATCTTGAATGTACAATTGCTGAGTATGCACAAGGGACCTTATCGGTACAAGACTACTATTCCGGATTCCATACACTGTGGTCGGAATACGATAGTATTAAGTATGCGGATGTGGCTGACAATGTGTTGACAGTGATTCAAGATCTTCAGGCCTCTAGTCAAAGTGATCAGTTTTTGATGAAACTGCGTAATGAATATGAAAGTGTACGATCTGCTCTGATGAATCGGACGCCACTACCTTCCTTGGATGTATGCTTGAATGAACTCCTACGTGAAGAACAGTGCATTGCGATCTCCGCTCATATAGCCCAACAAAAGACGGAAACCTATTCCGTCGCGTTCTCGGCAAATAAGGCTTCTCAGCCTTTGCCTCGAGACTTGAGCAGAACCCAGTGTTACAGTTGTCAAAAATTTGGGCACATTGCAACTCAATGCAAACAGAAGGTCTGCAGTTACTGTAAAAAGTCGGGACATATCATCTCTGAATGTCGCCGCCACCCACAAAGTCCATCACCACAGTCTCAGCCTCCACAATATCAGCCTCCGCATGCGTATGTTGCTTTTTCGGAAATACTTGCTCCTACATCCGCACCCTCACAGCCTGGGCCCTCATCCTCTCTCACTCCTGAATTGGTTCAACAGATGATTGTCAATGCCCTCTCTGCTTTTGGTCTCTCAGGTACATTCCCTCCATCTTCTACTTGGTTTCTTGATTCCGGGGCGTCTAATCATATGACATCTTCCAGTGCACGACTCTCCAATGTGCAAAGCCACAATGGCCCTCTTCAAATACAAACTGCTAACGGGGGCTATATTCCCATTACTGCTGTCGGTGACATCCCTGGTCCCCTTCCATTGAAAATTGTTTATCCGTGTCCCAATTTAACTTCCAATCTTTTGTCAGTTGGGCAGCTTGTTGAAAATAAATGTAACATATCTTTTTCTTCTTTTGGTGTTGTTGTGCAGGACCAGATGTCCGGGAAGGAGATCGCCAGGGGCCTAAGTGTGGACACTTGTTTCCGCTGGATTTTTTTGAATTTTCTAGGAATTAATTTGACAATAATGTGTTTTGTTTTTCTCTTAGAGATAACTGCCGCTTGTGGCATAATAGACTTGGACATCCTAATTTCAAGGCTATGTCCCTTATGTTAAATTCTGGTTTATTAAATAAATCTAGTGGTTTCTCTTCTTCTGTGCCTTTTGATTGTGCTACTTGTAAACTGGGAAAGAGCAAAACTCTTCCGTTTCCTCATTCCACTTCACTCACCACTCAGTGCTTTGAATTAGTTCATAGTGATGTATGGGGAATTGCTCTAGCTCTTTCCCACGCTCACTATAAATATTTTGTGACTTTTATTGATGATTTCAGTCGGTTCACATGGGTCTACTTTCTGCATTCAAAATCTGATGTTTTTAATGTTTTTAAAATCTTTTTAGCTTATGTTGAGAATCAATTTTCCACCTGCATTAAAATCTTGCGTTCTGATTCAGGCAGGGAATATATGTCCTCCGATTTTCAACGGTTTTTGCAAAACAACGGCATTATTTTTCAAAGAACTTGTCCTTATACTCCACAGCAGAATGGAATCGCTGAAAGGAAAAATAGACATTTCCTTGATGTCACTCGTTCCCTTCTTCTTGAATCATCGGTTCCTACCCGTTTTTGGGTTGGGGCACTAGCTACAGCAGCTCATCTTATCAATCGTCTGCCATCAACCTCAATTGAGAATCAAAGCCCATATTACCGATTGTAAAAAACCTATCCCTCCTATGATGATCTTCTTTCCGATCCTACTGCATATCGCCAGTTAGTTGGTAGGTTGATCTACCTCACTAACACTCGTCCTGATATCTCTTATGCGGTCAACCTGATGAGTCAGTTCATGACTGCTCCTCGTCACCTTCATCTGGCTGCTGTTCGCCGCATCATTCGGTACCTTATTCGCACACCGACTCGTGGGTTGTTTTTTCCATCCAACAATCCTCTATCTCTCAAAGCGTATTCAGATGCTGATTGGGCTGGTTGTCCGGATACTCGCAGGTTGACGACTGGTTGGTGTATGTTTTTGGGTGATAGTCTTATTTCCTGGAAATGTAAGAGGCATGAAAAAGTTTCCAAATCCTCTACTGAGGCTGAGTACTGCGCCATGTCTGCTGCATGCTCTGAAATTCTTTGGCTCCGCAATCTGCTCTTTGACATTGGTTTTCCAGCAGCAGGAGCTACCCCCCTCTATGCAGATAATACAAGTGCAATTCGGATTACTGAAAATCCGATTTTTTATGAACGCACTAAAGACATCGAGGTTGATTGTCACTTCATACGTGATGTCATCAGTCTCCCACATGTCTCCACTGAACTTCAAATTGCTGATATTCTCACCAAAGGGCTTCCTCGACCATGCCATCAATTCTTGGTTGACAAATTGATGCTTGTTGATTCTCCCGCATCTATTTGAGGGGGGGTGTTAAATAGGCTCAAAGTCCATCAGTAATCAGAGGCCCAAAGCCCATCAGTAATCAACCCATTGTTATATCTCACGTGGGATTGAATTGGGTCAAATCTGGAGACAGCAGTAGTCTTCTTTACTTAGAATAACAATTGCTGTAATTTGTTGCCTTCTTAACTTAGACTACTGATTGATGTAATTAGAGGGTTTTCCTTTCTTAGAGCCTGGATTAAAGGCATGTAAATACCTATATATTGATGTATAATCTCCATAGAAAGACACACAAAATAATACATTCTCAAGAGTATTCCAAAACTCTTTTCAATCGTGAGTTTGTCAATTGTTATTCTAAGTAAAGAAGACTACTGCTGTCTCCAGATTTGACCCAATTCAATCCCACGTGAGATATAACAATGGGCTGATTACTGATGGGCTTTGGGCCTATTTAACATATGCAACCAAATTCCTATCTTGTGTAGATAATTATAGTGGAAAAAGACGGCCACAGTTAGTTCCCTTCGCTATCATCTTCCCCTATGCTTGATCCTGTATAACACAACCAGAACGCGAAAATGAGACAGAACAATGGTTATCAACGAGTTGTCCAACAGATAATAAATTTGTAGACTATTGAGGAGAAAGAAAAACATGACTCAACGGTAAGGGATGTGTGATCTCACTGATGGCAGTAATGGGTATACTGCCACCATTTGCCGTATTGATTTGGAGATTTCCATCATAAGGCTTTAATTGAGATAAATTTTCGGAAGAGTGGGTCATATGATTAGAAGCCCCCGAATCCATATACAAGGTAGAGTTTGAATGTTTGGTTTACATGAGAGACCTAGAGCAGAAAAGGCATTTACTATCATCTGTTGAACCATTTCAGGGGTAAGAGAGGATGAAGGAGGCTAAGCAGGCATGCCTGTAGTGGCAGCGGTACTGAATGCAGTGGAAAACAGATCCAGGGTTGCTAGATTAGCCTTCTAAGAGGAAACCTGAGCACGGCGCTGACATTCCGGAAGAACATGGACTTTGCATTTGTAGCAAGAGCAGTATTTTTGATTGCATTGAGGGGTGACATGTCCATACTTTTGACACTGTACTTTGACAACAATAACACTGTACTTTGGTCATATCTTTGTTTTGCTGTTTGGGACGAGCAAGATAGGTAGCAGTGAGTGGTCCTGTAGAAATTCCTTGTTGAAGAGTAACCTGGGTTGTAAGGCGTTGTTTCTCTTGAAGAAGCCCTCCTAAGCAAGAATCAATAGATGGGGGAGGCACCTTGCTCATCAGATTTGAACGTACTTGTTCAAACTCAGATCTCATTTTCAGCAAGAATTGATCCCTTTGACTAATGGAATGAATGCTTTGAACCACCGCAATCGAGGCATCAAGTAGACTGGAGTAAGTGATCTTAGTATAATCCGTCAATAAGCGAATAAAATGGGAGTATTATTCTTGAATGAACATTGTCCCTTGATTAAACTGAGATGGCTTATGTTCTAAATGGAATCGTCTGGCGGAGTTATCCTGTTGATAAGCCTGTTTAAGATAGTCCCACATTCCTTTTCCTGTTTTATAGGGCCTGAGATGCAGAATGTGTTATGGATCCACTAACCCCAGAAGCCAAGTCATGATTTGAGCATCCTTGGTTTCCCATTTGGATACTGCCTTTACATCCTGTAAAGGTTTAGGATCGGTCCCATCAACATGTTCCCATAACTCTTTTCCCTTAAGGTATATTTGAAATTGTAAAGCCCATGATGAATAACTTGTCCCATTGAATTTAATCAAGGAAGTTCCACTTTTGTCCATGATGAACACTCTAGTATCTGCCTCAAATCTGTATTGTAACTCAGAATTAATAGATCAGCAGGCCTCTTTTGATAGAGAGGAGGGTGCTATTCTTAGAAATTGCAAGCAGACTGTAAAAAACAGATCTGGTTCTCAACAAAAATCTCGAAAAAAAACTCTATAATTCCCAGAAGTATCAGACGACCCTGAGGAAGTGATTTCTGGCGGTGCTTGAATGATCTATGGTGGGCCAGAGATGGTCAGATGCCAGAATTGGCCCAGACGAACATAAATTCTGCACAGGATCTGATCTGGTGGCCCACAGATTGATCAAATGATGGGATCAGATCACATTGGAAGAAGGAGAAGCCTTTTTCGTGTCCACTAAACCATATCTCACCCAAATTGGATGAGAATCCAAGACACTGGACCGTGGAGATGAAAACTGGTGCAAGATTTCAAAAATCCATATAAATAGAGAAAGATCCTAACTTGATCATCTCAGGTGGGCCACTGATTGATTGGAGTGAATACGCCTGACGACAGTGCTTTTCTTCCTCCTGATTGGATGAGAATTTCTAGAAATAGAGATCAGTTGCTGTAGTGATCTCTATTGAGTGGCTGAGATGCAGATGAAGTGGCATGAAGAAGCAGAAGAAGAAAAGGCAGCAGCAGACAATGTCACAGGCTCTGATACAATGTCACGAACATGAATAGACAATAGATATTTGTGGAAAGCTTGGATCCCTTCAATGGTTGATCCTTTCTCCCTTTTATGATCTCTTTTGCCCTAATCCTTGGCAATTTCAACCTAATTCAATCTATTAATTATGGAAAGTAAATCTGTTACAATCTTATCTAAATGGAATGAAGATATGTTTACAGTGATTTGAGTCAATCCTAATATTATCCCACGTGATGGGTTGGTTTGTACATTGAATGGGCCTGGTGGGCTTTGTGTGTCAACTGGTGTTAACACGAACTTGGCCCTTCCAAGTACTAGAAACCTCGTAGGCTTTAAACCAAACATTGGAAACAACTCGAGTGAATCTAGACACGCTTAATTAACTACTAATCACAAATAATTAGCTTTAAACGTCATGATTAGGGGATGGGACCTTACACAAATTGTAGCCGAAGATGCCCTGAGACAATAGACAAACCTCTATAGAAGATACAAGGATTTGATACCGTATCAACTTAAGAGAACCAAGGACAAAGGAGATTGCCAAAAAAATGAGTTCCCATCATGGTGATTGAGCCCTCTTTGTATGGTTAGGTATATATATATATATCTCCCACTATAAGTATATAACTATCACATCCCTTAAATGTAGGGATTTCCCATAATTGGGTCTTATCCTAATCCTAGAATTTTATAATGAACACAACTGATACACACACATGGTGGTCCCTATCACAAGTGGGTCCCAGATCACATGTTAATAATGGTACCTTGTTTCATTGTTTCTTGGCATCATGACATTAATCTTCAGTTAGGGATTATCTATACCCTTATTTATGTTCTTTGCATCAGTTTAAAATTATATATTACTGAAAACTGAACGGTAAAGTAATACGAGAACAACTTATAGTGTATACACATGAGATATTTGTTCTTATCAACTGAAAAATTGGCTTCCTGATACACATGGGATATTTCCCATTTATAATAAGTTGGTCCACCAATCCTGGGTAACTTGTCTGGTTCTTTTGGGAACAATTTAATGATCTCCCTAGTGATTGAATAGTTTGTGATTCCTCACATGCATAACGAAGATCATATCTTTTTATAAGATTCCAAGAAAGAAAACCTAATACCTTTTCAATTAAATATTCAATCTTTATTTTAGATTGTTGCTCACTTCAAAATGATTAAAATAGTTTTACTTTTACGATTCTTGGTTTTAGATGGATTCTTCTTTTGAAGTTTTGTGATGTCAAAGGAGAGCTTTCTGTAGATTTGCTGATGCAATAAATGGTCTGAAGTGACAGTAGTTAAAGATTTCCACAAGCAGCTTCTATAAACAACTTAGAATTGAATTTGCAACTTTGTGACTTTTACAGACATTGCACAGCGAGCTCGTTCCCTTAGTACGACTGTAAGGACTTGGTGTTATATGTAATGATATAAACATAAGTAGTTGAGATTGACATAACTATAAACATATCTATGAGTACCTACAAGGAAAGATTGACACAACTATGATGACAAATTACTGTTCTGCTTTCAATTATTGGGGTTTAGTAGTTTAGTTATTAGCTTCATTTATGTTTGTTTAGTTGGTTTTTCATTTTCATTTCTATCATGTGTATTTTTAGCTCATAATATATCCAAGACCTAGATATTTATCAGCAAGTACTACTTCAATTCTTATGACTTTATTCTTCCATACCCAAGGCATTTTTGCACACTGCATCATCTCTCATTTAAGGAAGTTTGATGTGTTTATTGTGGTTCAGTTTTCAAAGATGGAGGCAAAGAAGCAAAGAAGAAAAGTCAAACTTCCTCGTCTGTCAAGTGTTACTTTGTTTGTACAGAGTCTAGTGCTGTCTTGTCTGGTAAATCAATTCGCGAAGCACGGTGTATGTTTATGCATGTGCACACAGTGGCGAACATGGCAAAGTATATGGCTAGGTTTGTGATCTTTACATCATATCCTCATTTTTTGATGCACAAATATGTCCATGATTTGAGAAGGTATGGTGAATAAATTGTTTGACACAGGTTTTCTCTGATTTTGTCGAAGACTCTGAAGCTAGAATTAGATTTTGATTCTGTCCGTGTAAAGTTTATTGATGATATAAAATGCCTGGTATGCACTTTCACCTCTCCTTATTATCAATTATAATTTTACTAAGATATATATTTATATATAAAATTCTGTTGCTTTGATATTGTCTCCCTAGTTTATTTCCATACTCCATTTATGTGCAATAAAGGGGTCATTTTGCATTTTGCAGGACGAGGAGGGTAAAATTGTATGTAGTGAAGATCGTGAGCCTCTGATTCATACAGATGGGACTGGCTTTATATCTGAAGACTTGGCTTTGAAATGTCCAAAGAATATTTTTAAAGGGAATTTCTTGATGCATGGAGATCTCGAGGTTTATAAGCTTCTCTTGATTTGTTCATTATCAACCTTTAAAATTTTTAACTTTGTGCTGCTTTTAAGGGAACCCATTAGTCTTGGCTTGGTGTCTCACTGACGTAAATCTACTACTGATATTTGTTTTCTGTTGTTTGTGCTTGGTGTCTTACTGACAAAAATGTACTACAAATTGTCAACGGTGTCACTTTAGGGGGCATATTATCTGAAGTTGGCATTCTCTGGATCCACCTATCTTTAGAAATGTCATTGCAGCTCCCATCTCCTAACACCCAAGACAGGTTGTTTGGGATAACATGTCATTGCTTTATAAGGTTTTTCATTGGTGAGAGTCCGTGGCTTTTGTTTTGCAAGAAGCTATAGTGGATTTCTTTAAATATCTCTAAGGAGGCGAACCTAGTAGGCATTTGGACGACTAATAAATCTCCAGACAGTGCATAAAGAAGGCCTTGGATTGGCATTTAATGTCCTTTGTACCAAGTCTCTCATGTTAGCAGGACACATGACCATATCCCAAGCTAGAGGAGTGGAATGATTATGATCAGAAGTCCCTCCTGACCAGAGAAAAGAGGACATGGATTGGATTCTACCAAGTGTTACGAAATTCGGTTCGGATGCCATTTCGGTTTGCCCTCCGAATGAAATGTTTCAGCCAAGTCGGAGATTTCAGTGAAATATTTCGAAATTTTTTTTATATATATTAAAATGAAAAATAATATATGATGCACTTAATTTATTGTACTAAATCAATGCAATGTGTCGATTTTTGTTTGATAGGTTATTTCATATTAGAGTGAAATTTGGCTATCTTATTCATGATAAAATATTTTTTTATTGGAATAAAATTTGATTAGGGCGATAGGGCCCATATAGTTATTTATATTTTAATAGATGGGTGGCTCCACATTGGTGCCCACTAATTTCTCTAAGCCAAAAGGCCAAAAAGGTAATTTTACTTTTAGTTTAAAGTTTTAAAAAAAAGTTTAACCCCTTCAGTTTTCATTTTTTTTTTTAATTATAAAGGGAACCAAAATGTTGGGATGAATAATTGGACGAATCGGCCAAAATCATAAAATTCGGACCAAATCGGAGAAATTGGAACGAATTATGGGACGAATAATTACAGGTCTTGTTCGTTTCGGTAGAGCGAACGAACCGAAATTATTCGGAAATTTCGGGCGAAACGACCCGAATTTCGCAAGGCTGATTCTACCCCTCATGCTGGCTGGCATATCCTGATGGAATGACAAGTTGTTGGGGATGGAGGAAATTACCGATTGGATGACTTTCCCACCTTCTGGGGACAACGTGGTTCCCTTCCAACTGTTCAAATCTTAATCTTGTCGAGAACATTGTCGTAGGTTTTATCATTTTGCCTCCTGATGGCAAGTTGAGCCACCATAAAATTTATGGAGAGCAATAGTTTTGGTATGCCGAGAAGGGAAAATGCCTCAGTAACCTGATTTGGTGTAGTACAAATTGAAAACAAGAGTTGGCTTTTGTCATTGTTAAATAGGCCCATGGTCCATGAACAGATCCATTCCAGAATATCATATCTCACGTGGATGTTGATTGGGTCAACTTGCAATAGCTGTACATAATCTCTTAATTAGATTTTCTCTTGTAATTAGTTAGTTTCTTAAAGTTAGAATAGTAATTGATGTAAGTAGCTAATTTCCTAACTTAGAAGCCTTGATTGAGGCATGTATTACTCTATATATTGAGGCTTGATCTCCAAAGGAAAGAGAGAAATAATACAAGTTGAGAGTTATTTTCCTCCATGTTCTGTAATCATCGATTTGTCATTGTATCAGAGCGGGGCTCAAGAACATCTAGTCTCTTCTCTTCCAAAGCATCTAGGCAATAGGATAGAGAGGAATAAATCTCTCTCTCGTGCAGAAAACAGATCCAGGCATCTATTCAAGGAATTCCAGCGTCATCCACCATCTGCGACAGTTCCATCTTGACAGTGGCCCACCCCTGATCATCAGATCAATTTCCAAAAACCACACATACATGGTCGCCTGATATTTTTAGGATTATTGGCGATTTTTTCAGGATTTTTCAGCACCTCCAGGTAGTCGTCCTGCTCTTTCTCGTGTTATTTCAAAACATTACACCAGTTTCAATCAAGATCGTCCAGAGTCTTGGATTTTCAGCGGAATAAGTTCAAACCTGTTCCAATAGGTGCGAAAATACCGTGGCTTCCCCGATCAAATATCTGATCAGTGGTCAGATCCATCTGTGGGGCCCACGTAAAGGATCTGCAGCACCAGTCAAGGTCGTCAGTGGGATTTTTTTTTACTGGTATTAGTTTGACTTCGTCTTTTTCCTTCTCTGCTGGTTGGATCTTGCCTTCTGCACTCACAGACAGCTTTTCATACAACTCTTGCTTGTTTTGATTATTGTTTTTCATTGTTTCAATCCAATTTTTTCCAATCTAACAATGAGGTGGAAAAATCTGGGGTTACTTTGATCAAATTCACTGGAAAAAATTACCCTGCTTGGTCTTTCCAATTTCAAATATACCTAGAAGCTAGGGAATTGTGGGGATATGTTTCTGGCGCTCACCCTAAACCCACTGAAGATGAGAAGAAGATCTCCTCTTGGCTCACTAAAGATGCAAAAATCAAATCATGGTAACTAGGATCCGTTGAGCCACATCTGATTATGAATCTCAAACCTTACCCCACCACATCTAAAGCCATGTGGGGATATTTGAGGAAAGTATACCATCAAGATAACTCTGCACGTCAATTTCATCTTGAGTGTGCGATTGCTGACTATGCACAAGGGACCTTGTCAATCCAAGACTACTATTCCGGATTCCGTACACTGTGGTCGGAATACGATAGTATTAAATATGTAGATGTGGCTAAAAATGTGTTGACAATAATTCAAGATCTTCAGGCCTCTAGTCAAAGGGATCAGTTTTTGATGAAATTACGGAATGAATACGAGACTGTCCGATCTGCCCTGATGAATCGAACGCCATTACCTACGTTGGATGTCTGCTTGAATGAACTCTTACGCGAAGAACAGCGCATTGCGACCTCGGCTCATATAGCTCAATCAAAGACTAAGACTTATTCCGTCGTGTTCTCTGCCAATAGGACTTCTCAGCATCTGGCTCGAGACTTGAGCAAAACGCAATGTTACAGTTGTAAAAAATTTGGGCACATTGCAACTCAATACAAACAGAAGGTTTGCAGTTATTATAAAAAGTCGGGACATATCATCTCTGAATGTCGCCGCAGCCCACAACGTCCATCACTACAGTCTCAGACTCCGCATGCATATGTTGCTTCTTCGGTTATGCCTGCTCCTACATCGGCGCCCTCACAGCCTAAGCCCTCATCATCTCTCACTCCTGAATTGGTCCAACAGATGATTGTCAATGCTCTCTCTGCTTTTGGTCTCTCAGGTACATCCCCTCCATCTTCCACTTGATTCCCTAATTCCGGGGCGTCTAATCATATGACGTCTTCCCGTGCCCTACTCTCAAATTTGCAAAGATACAATGGCCATCTTCAAATACAAACTGCTAACGGGGACCATGTTCCCATTACTACTGTCGGTGACATCCTGGTCCCATTCCATTAAAAAATGTTTATCTATATCCAAATTTAACTTCCAACCTTTTATCAGTCGGGCAGCTTGTTGAAAATAATTGTAACATCTCTTTTTCTTCTTCTAGTTGTGTTGTGCAGGACTAGATGTCTGGGAAGGAGATCGAGATGGGGCCTAAGTGTGGTCGTTTGTTTCTGCTGGATTTTATTAAGACTTCTAGAAATAAATTTGACAATGATGTGTTTTGTTTTTCCATTAGAGATAACTACCAATTGTGGCATAAAAGACTTGGACACCTTAATTCAAAAGCTTTGCCCCTTATGTTCAATTCTGGTTTATTAAATAAAACTACTGGTTTATCTTCTTGTGTGCCTTTTGATTGTGCTACTTGCAAAATTGGAAAGGGCAAAACTCTTCCTTTTCCTGTTTCCACTTCACTCAGCACTCAGAGTTTTGATTTGATTCATAGCGATGTATGGGGAATTGCTCCGGCTCTTTCTCATGCTCACTATAAATACTTTGTGACTTTTATTGATGATTTCAGTCGCTTCACATGGGTTTACTTTCTGCATTCCAAATCTGATGTTTTTCATGTTTTTAAAATTTTTCTGGCTTATGTCGAAAATCAATTTTCCACCTGCATTAAAATCCTGCGATCTGATTCAGGCGGGGAATATATGTCCTATGATTTTCAACAGTTTTTGCAAAGAAAATGTATTATTTCTCAAAGAACTTGTCCTTATACTCTACAGCAGAATGGAGTCGCTGAAATGAAAAATAGACATCTCCTTAATGTCACTCGTTCCCTTCTCCCTGAATCATCGGTTCCTACCTGTTTTTGGGTTGAGGTATTGGCTACTGCAGCTCATCTTATTAATCGTATGCCATCCCCTTTGATTGAAAATCAGAGCCCATATTATCGACTATACAAGACATCTCCGTCTTATGATGATCTTCATGTTTTTGGCTCAGTTTGATTTGTGCATTTGCCTCCTTCTGAACGGACCAAATGTACAACTCAATCCGCTCAGTATGTTTTTTTAGGATATGCACCCTTTCAGAAAGGATTCCTTTGCTACGATCCCCACATTCGTCGCATCCGTACCTCTAGGAATGTCGTGTTTTTTGAAAACAAGTATTTTTTTCAAACACATTTTGATCCTCCGGACGACTCCTCATTAGTTTCCTTACCTGGTTTTTCTGATGACACATCTATTGTTAGATTTAATCGTAACTGTGTGTATCACAAACGGAATAAAGAAGCGCTTCTAGACAATCCCTCTCTTGATCTTCCTCCAGCATCTGGTCCACCTCCGGCCCTTGGTCCTTCTGGCCCTCCTTCATTGCGCCGCTCCACTCGCATTTCGGTTCCCCTAGACCGCTTTGAGTTCTCTCATACTTTCTTAATGGCAACTTTGTCGTCATCGTCCATTCCACAATCCTATTCTCAGGCTGTACAGTACCAATGTTGGAACCAGGCTATGCAAGATGAATTGACGGCTTTAGAACAAAACCATACATGGAATGTTGTCCAGCCTCCTGTGGGTGTCAAACCGATTGGCTGTAAGTGGATTTTTTCTCTCAAGTTAAAATCTGATGGCATATTAGGTCGCTATAAGGCCCGTCTTGTCGCTCTTGGAAATCGGCAGGAATATGGTATTGATTATGAATTTATGATGAAACCTTTGCTTCAGCTGCCAAGATAACCACCGTACGTACCATTATTGTTGTTGCTGCATCTCAGTCTTGGCCTCTATATCAAATGGAGTTCAAAAATGCGTTTCTACATGGTGATCTCAAAGAAGACGTTTATATGTGTCTGCCTCAGGGGTACTCATCCGGAAAGGGTATGGTTGCTAAGCTTCGTCGCTTCCTCTATGGTTTGAAGCAAGCTCCTCGCGCATGGTTTGAGAAATTTCAAGATGCTCTTCTCCGCTTGGATTTTCATCCGAGCCAATATGATCCTTCTATGTTCTTACATCATGCTCCGTCCGGGATTACTGTGCTACTGGTCTACGTTGATGACATTGTAATTACTGGTCCTAATGCACATATGATTCAGAGACTCCAAGCTTCTCTTAATAAGACATTTGACATGAAGGATCTCGGCCCCTTAAACTATTTCCTTGGTCTTGAAGTT
Source organism: Umbellularia californica (assembly GCA_028538565.1). NCBI lineage: Eukaryota > Viridiplantae > Streptophyta > Magnoliopsida > Laurales > Lauraceae > Umbellularia > Umbellularia californica. The sequence continues at coordinate 83,307,124 of JAPQWN010000002.1, forward strand.
CATCAATCGATTAAAGGTATAGTTCTCAATCAACACAAATACACGGTTGACCTCATTGACTTGGCTGGCCTTACTGCTTCAGGACCAGTAGATACGCCGGTCGAACTGAATGTCAAACTCAGTAAAGAGGAGGGTGACACCTTCTTCCAGATCCTACCACATATCGCCAGTTAGTTGGTACCTTGATCTACCTCATAATCACTCGTCCTGATATCTCCTATGCGGTCAAACTAATGAGTCAGTTCATGATTGCTCCTTGTCATCTTCATATGGCTGCTGTTCGCCGCATCATTCGGTACCTTATTCGCACGCCGACTCGCGGGTTGTTTTTTACATCCAACAATCCTCTGTCTCTCAAAGCTTATTCATATGCTGATTGGGCTGGTTGTCCAGATACTCGCAGATCAATGACAGGATGGTGCATGTTTTTGGGTGATAGTCTGAGTTCCTGGAAATAAAAGAAACATGAAAAAGTTTCCAAATCCTCTACCGAGGCTGAGTACCAAGCCATGTCTGCTGCCTGCTCCGAAATTCTTTGGCTCCGAGATCTATTCTCTGACATTGGTTTTCCCGCAGAAGGAGCTACCCCTCTCTATGCAGATAATACAAGTGTCATTCGGATTACTGAAAATCAGATTTTTCATGAACACACTAAACACATCGAGGTTGATTGATACTTGTTGATTCTCCCACATCAATTTGAGGGGGGGTGTTAAACAGGCCCATGAACAGATCCATTCCAGAATACCATATCTCACGTGGATGTTGATTGGGTCAACTTGTAACAGCTGTACATAATCTCTTAATTTGATTTTCTCTTGTAATTAGTTAGTTTCCTAAAGTTAGAATAGTAATTGCTGTAATTAGCTAATTTCCTAACCTAGAAGCCTTGATTGAGGCATGTATTACTCTATATATTAAGGCTCGATCTCCAAAGGAAAGACAGAAATAATACAAGCTGAGAGTTATTTTCCTCCATGTTCTGTAATCATCAATTTGTCGGTCATGGTTGATGGTCTATCCCCCTAAAGATTGAAAAATCTGAGGGATGGTTTGAAGGTCTTGCAGCTCTTTCCTCTTATTATATACAAATACTAAGAGATCCTCCTCGAACTGAAGGATCGGTTTCCTCTTTCCATTTTGCATTATTTTAGGAATTGCTGCTTCTCTCATCATCCTAGGGTGGTGAACCATTCTAGCCAACGGTTCCCCACACAAAATGTACCGGTTAGGATTCTGATTGTAATTTGGGACAATTGAAGTAATCATTTATTGGTAATTCCAGCCTACCTTTAGGATGGCCCTTGCAAGTATTGTGTGGCTGACAGAATCCCTTGACTAAAGGGAAAAACAGGATTTTGAAGTGGGGCCATTTAGTGATTTGTGTCTTGTCTCTTTCATGCGAGTTATCTAAAAGCAACTTCAATATGGTTCAGAGGTTGCTACGAAATATGATCAGCTCAAATTCTTGAGGAAGTGCTATGTGAAATTGAGTGAGTCTGGTTTGTCATTCTTTTTGACATTTTTAAAAGATGCTAACATCATCTTCAGGGTAGTGGGAATCCATCATAGCTGACTGATCCCATTATCTAATCATGACAGAGTAATAACCGAATGCTCTTATCATTCTGTCTAATCTCCAGTTGATATCTCTTGCAAAGTGAACAGCAATAGAAGGTTCAATCAAATTTGCAATGCAAGGAGCATGAATTTAAGTGGCCTATGTATTAAACAAAAAGGAAAAGTAGAAAATCTTCTGGGAAAAATTCCATCAGATAAACTTCCTTCATTAGATGCAGTGGGGCCTCCTAGTATGACACGATCACACTAGCTGACATCTTCTCAAGATGCACTAGACTGAACAGGATCTTGATGGCCCTGATGCCATGCAAGTGGTTGTGATGCACTGACACATTAGAGGGATTGAGGAAATTTGTATTTGGAATTGTATCTTGCCTACTCCCTTTCTTCTTATATAGAACTATGAAACTGTTGTACAAGGATTATTAACTGGTATCCACAATAATAAACTTAAAGGTACATCACAGGAGCATTCTTTGTCTGTACAAGGATTACTAATTGATGTACAAGAAAATAAACTTTATGGTACGTTACAGCACAGGAGCATTCTTTTTCTAGTCCAGATAGACTAATATTCCTTATCAGTAACAGATGCAGCAGTACAGGGAACTGGGCTATTAGGATATTTTGCATTTACTTCTCCATGGTGCACATTGATACTTTTGGTTTCATCACTTTGAGTGAGCTGTATGCTTTCGTAGCTTATGATTTTCAAGATGTGATATAAATATCGACTTTTTTACTTTGAATGCTGAGACCATGCCAACAAATCCTGCTGTCTTCCTTTTAAATTGTTCTTTATTTCTTACTTAGTTTTCACTGTTGTTTTAATTGCTTTTTGTTCCTTTTTATGTTGTGTTTGCTGTCTTGACGTTTATCATTAAAGCAAAGCAAATCTTCCATTGGGGAACCGGTATGTACTTTTAGCGAACTTTCCTTTTTCTTTTTAGCTAGTAGTTTTGTTCCCTGATGGTTTGACACTAACTAGTCATTTTCATTATTTTCTAGCCTTTGTTAATTCAGTGCCGGCTGTTCTACAAAGGTTGTGCTATCAAGGGAACCTTACTACTAAATAAACAGGTACATATGCTTCCATTTTTACTTTTAGTATTTTCTAACATTTTCTTTTTTTATGTTTTTTTTTAAAATTATTTCATATATCTTTGGAGTTTCTGTCATGACCTGGAATCCGGGGCCCGTTGAATTACATGTCAAGACTTATAAAAGTATCCCATCACATACATGTGACAAATCCATTTGCATAATAAAATTCCAATATCATACCTAGCATAGCACCTTGTTTACTTAATCTCTTTAATATGCTATTTCATACCTTCATCACAGTTAATTCTGGAGCAGCTAGGTGCAGCTGGGGCCTTCATCTTAGATAGGGTTAAGCCTGCCCTGGACACTTTTTTCAAAAAGAAATGGATGGTCTCCGCCTGGTGATGGTGACGAGATTTATGTAATTAATAAGAAATCTTCATTTAAGATTAAAGATTTGAATAACAATATCAATCTGAACATAAATAAATAAAATGAAAACCAAAATAGCTATAAAGTCTTTGGAAGTTCTACTAAATCAAATAATGGAAATTAGTTCTTCATTTTTCTTCTATGTGGGTCCGTCGCTCAAGTGCCATGCAGAATCCTCTCTCTTTTTGGTCAACCGAATCATCATTCAACATGACATTCTAGTTACCTGGTAGGGGCAAATCAGTTTCAGCACAACTGAGTGCATAGATATTCTAATCTAACTGTGCACACAACAATAGATTTAATTAAATTACTCAGCAATTTATAATAATATCCAAAGGTCTCACTCATGGGCAAGGTAAGGTGAATTGGGTCAAATCTGACAACAACCTCCTAACCAATTGGGAGTACAGGCTCAAAGCTCAAGCACCTTAAAGATCTTTTTGTGCACATTACAAAATGACCAACTGAGGGTCTAAACAAAATTGATCACGAGGTCCAAAATCATCAAAATGGCACCAATGAATCCAAGTATCTGCAAACCTCCCAAAGTCAACAAATATCTCAAATTGGCCATTTGTATGGGGATGTCTTCCCATACAATGCTAGTGTTATAGGGTGTGTCCAAATGGTTCCTCTAAATTAGCTAAGTCATCCTAGTTCCTCGGTTTTCCAAATTCAAATAATAAATATCTCTTCAGAACCTGATATGCAAGATATCCTCAACACCTGTAATTGTAAGATCTATAACCAATCCCTCTCACATGATTTGGATTTAAACTGCCTCTATCCGAATCAGCATTGGTATCAGTCATGTGAGCGGTCAATTATACAACTAGCCCTTTACGGATTTGAGGGAAATATTCAATTACAAAGCTAAGCTTAACATATACACATTCAGTCACATAACCTATCAATTAGGCACATCATAAGAAGTTTGTGTGAAATCTTAAATAACAATGAAATATACATTAATCTACAATATAATTCAAATCACAAATAATCGAGTAATAGGGTCCTATATGCAAGTTTTAGAAGTCAAGAACTAACAAAAATACTCAAAACATTTTTCATATATAATGACAATGACCAATTGGCTCTTATTATCAAGTAGCCTTTTCAACTCAAACCCACCAGAAATTGGTGAAGAATCCAATCTGCAATTGGATTTTTCAGAACCCAGGTCGGCTTTGTAGCTTTTTACGAATTGGGCTATGGGGCCCAGGAGGGCCACCTGATGCCAAATCTGAACCATGGATCTGATAGTAGACTAGTGGGCTACCCATGTGGTGTAGGCCCTTAGTGGATTGGGCCCAGTTGGGCTCACCATCCAACTGACCCAACAACCCTTCATTTTACCACTATTCTGCCGACCTGAATATTGTTTGAGAGTTTCAGAATTTCTGGAAATTACACTATGGTCCCTGTTATTATTCCTTATTATTATTTAAAACTGTTTTGAGGTGTTTCTCTAATTATAGACTTCTGAAATTACAAACAAGGGCCTCTTGGTTATTGTTATTATATATGAAAACTGTCCAGGAATATACTAATATATAGATTTGCAAGATTCCTAAGTATTAAAAAGAGGATTACAAACTCAACCATAGGATTCTATGGTCGGCAGTCCCCATAGCATCATACAAAAGCTTGGTAAAATCAAACAGATCAATCATAAATCAATCGGTTCAATCATCTATATCATAATCTCATCATAGAACAAGGAATCCAAAAGTAGAAATTTGGATTTGGAATTATACACAAGTAGTTTGAGATATCTACTCACGTCTGATAGATAACAGTGGCTGTGGTAATGTGAGGGAGACTAAAGGACATAAACAAATCTTCCTAGGGTTTGATCTTCTCTCCTTGAATCCTCTCTAATTTTCTAGTTGACAGGAAGGCTAGAGGAAAGGAAAAATTCATGTGAAGTTTCTACAAGGGTTGACATGTATATATAGCTTGGGAGTAAGTCTCCACTTTCCTATTTAAAGTTCTCCAAATTGGACGACTGCTTTCCTCAATTGAACTATCCAAGAAGAACCCCCTTTCTAATATTGTGTTAAAATCCTTGAAGGTAATGTGCACAAGTCTCCCTCTTGAGTTGTGGGCGTCCTACACTTAGGGTGCATTTGGCATCGTGCCATTTGGATGTTTCCATGTTCCTACGAGATAAGGTTGTAGAAAACATATTTGGTATGTGTAAATCACTGTTCCGAATTTTGATCTCATGGGAAGGAATCTCAAAAGCTTAACCCGCTAGCATAAGTAAGTTGGAATGAAAAAACTTTGTTTTAAGAAACAACTTGCTGGTACAGTGGTCTCTTACTTATCTCTTGCCTTTTAAAGAATGTCATTTAAAGATTCTAAATCTTTTGACTTATCCTAAGGCCGTGTTTGGCAATTAAATAGTTAAAGTAAAGTGAATCTAGACAAGAAATGACACGGGGTTATATAAAAAATACACAATTTCAAAATTCCTTCCGAATTTTTCCAAAAAAAAAAAAGTAAAAAAAGCAGCCTTCTTTCTCCACTAAAAGACAAAAAAGCTCCACTTTTCTATACAAAAAGGCAAAAAGATTCCATACCAAACAAGTATAAACTAAACACCATCGTAACACCTTATATTTAATTCTCTCTTGATTAGATGCTTCACCTCACCATACTTCAATTCACCATACATCCAAATAGGCCCTAAAGGTAGGCCCCATGTTCACAATCTCAGAGAAGGTGCTCCCACTTTATAATTCCTAAAGGTGGGTCTCATGGTCACAATCATAAAAGGTGGGCCCATTTTATAAGTCTATAATGGTGGGACCACATTATAAATCATATGAATTTGGACCCTATCTTCTAATTTATAAAGGTAGGCATCATGTTGTAATTTCTAAAGGGGGGGTCCCATGTCCACAATCACATTTTAATGGTGGCCCCATGTTCAGATTTTTAAATGTGGGCACCACATTTTAATTTTTTAAAGGTGGGTCCTGTGTTCACAATTAACAAAAAAGATGGCCCCACATTATAATTCCTATAAAGGTGGCCCCACACTGTAAATCCTTTGAATGTGCTACCCCCACGGTGTAATTTCTGAAGGTGGGCGACTGGGCACCACATTGTAATTTTTAAATGTGACCCGTGTCCACAATTGCAAAAAATGTGGCTCCACTTTGTCATTCATAAATGCAGGTCACATAATTACGATTAATTACAAAAGGTGGACCAACATTGTAAATTCTATGTTCGCTTCTTCGAGCAAAGCTTTTATAATGTTACCAAACAAGTTCCGTATAACATATTCTTAGTAGACTAATTTAATAAAATGTTGCCGAACAAGCTCTGCAAAGTATAGTCTCGGCACGACCCGATCTCAGCACAACCAGATCCGAGCACAAAATTGAGAATAATACGAGAACAATGTGAAACAGGCCCTTAGTTGCTAAGGGATTGGGTCTCAGATGTCATTGTTTAAAGGTCCTCTTAACATTATTCAAGGGTCCCATCTCACTCATGATTTAAAGGTCTTCTAAATTCAACTCAAGAGTCCCACCAAATATTTAATCAAATAACTATGAGGAAGAAATTAACCCAAAATAATTGATATTTAGAATTATATTACCTATAATTACTGTAATAGATCCACAAAGATTAAATATTGTTAATAAAATCACACATTAAAAATATATTTTTATAATTAATTACTCTATCCTGCAAAAGTTGGGTCCGGGTTATTACAGTTTCATCTCTAGTAAACAATGCTGTTAGATTTATTACTTAGCCTTATGCCTTGTCTATGAATGTTGTTCATGTTCATTTGTGGTCATCTAGGTAGCACGAACACCTCTCTGGGGCCGGCGTGTCAGCATCCAAAATGTGTCGGACATGGACACGCCGGGACACGTGTTTGACACCCCAAAAATGGTGTCCTGCATATTTTTTTAAATTTTATTTCCGGGACGCTAGGGACACGCTGAGGCAATTGAAGTTGCACCGATTGAGTAAAATTTAGACGGAAATTGACTTCTTTTTTGCCTTTTGTATTTTTGGAATGAAGGGGAAATTGATGATCCTCCCTTTTCTTTGTATGGATTTTATGGAACTACGGATATTTCATGTTTAATGATTATGAGTTATGTTTCAGTTTTGTATTGCTATTTGATAATTTGATATGTTTGTTAGTCGGTATAGTGGTACACTGGTACTTGAATTTTTATTTATTTGATTGCTAAATTGATTACGAACTTAAAATAATATTATCTTTTAGTATATTATACTTATTATTCTTCTTCTTATTATTATTATTAAATGTTAACATGTCCTAGACGTGTCCGTGTCGTACTTTTTTGAGAAATGCTATGTCAGCTTGTCCGTGTTGTGTTGTTTCCTGTGTCCGTGTCCGTGCTTTTTTGGTAGTCATGGTCCTACCAATAGTGGGATTTGTGCAGATTTGGGATTTTGAGGTATTCTTCAAACAATTTGGGTGATCAAAGGTCAATTTTGGTTGGGCCACAACCGAATAGGTTACAAGTCTTCTGACAGTTACGGGTTCATGTCTTGTAGAAAATTGGGTTGGATGTTGTGCTTGGGTGGGCCACGTCATAATAGGGTAATAGTCTGCCATGTGATACCATGTGGGCATTATGATTTTTAATTTGCTTCTAACTTTCTTGGACGAACATGGTTGTAGCCGTGTCCTAGGTTTTCGAAAGTGAGGAGTTGTATCCTGTATCAGTGTTCGTATATTTAACGACCCGGAATCTGGGGCCCTTCGAATTCCGTGCCGGGACTTGTAAGCATCACACACATCGGTTAACTCAAAGATCACATAAAGATTCAGGCATTTACTAACTTAAACCAACGTGTATTAAAAATTCAAATCTACTAAACAAACGTGACATTTACCGATAAAAAAAATAACTACAATGTTTTTCAATTGAAATAATCTAAACAATCTATAAAATCTAATTCTTCTTCATCTATGTGTCTTTGACGTTCAAGTACACATCCCAAAGTCTATCTCCCGGTCACCAAGGTTTTCCTGTCGCTATGTCCTAATTACTTGGATTGGGGCAAATCCACAAAATATCAGTACAACTGAGTGAATAGATATTCTAATCTATTTATGCATTTAAACAGATACTTAGATAAGATTATACTACAATTTAAAGTAACATCCCAAAGTCTCATTCAAGCCAAGGTTGGAATCGGGTCAACAAACGACAACCTCTTATCCACCTGATAGCACCAGCCCAAAGTTCATGTTCCACAAAGATATTACATGTACAAAGAGTTCCCAAAACTCATTCTTGCACATCTCAAAATCATTCTTTTCTGTCCCAAACAAAATTGACCACCAAGTCCAAAACCAGCGAACTGGTACTACAAAATCGACCTTTCCCAAAAAGGTCCAACATCAACAGCACTTACAAAATCGGCCATACATGCTAGTGGTCTAGGGGTGTCCAAAAGGTTCCTCCAAACAAAGAAAGTCATCGGATCTCAGTTTTCCAATCAATTAGCAAATATGTCTCATAAAAAATATGATATTTAGCATGTCCTCAACATTAGTAATGGGAAAATTCCATAATCAAGCCCGTCTCAAATTATGTGGATTTAATCTTCCCCAGTCCGAATCAAAATTGGTGCATGAGGTGAGAGAGGTCAATTACATAACTCGCCCTTTACAGTTTTGAGGGAATTATTCAATTACCAAATTAATCACAAAATATACATATACAAACGACACAATCTACAATGTGAGATCCCGAAATAACAATGGTACACAACAGATATCATAATCCACAATATGTTTCAGACCATAATTACTCAAGTTATGAAATAAAGAAAACAACTCCAACAATAAATATAATAACCCCGATTGAACAGCCCTTATTTGTAATTTCATAAAGTCTGAAATCCATGGAATGGTCTCAGATTAATCATAAGAAGCCCAGCTATGACAAACAATAAGTATCAGGCCCTTATTGTAATTTTCAAAATGTATTACAAATAATATCCATCGTCACTGTCTTCCGGAAACAAGTTAGTTCATGCCTAGAACTTTTGATGTATTGGATAGTGGGCATCCATGATGAGGCCTGATCTCCAAGGTCGCCCAGGGCCCCACAACAGATCCTAAGGTTCTGATTTGGCATCAGGTAGCCCTATTGGGCCCCATAACCTGAATAAATTTGAATAAAACCCATTCGCAGAACTCATGCTGCCCAGATTTGAAGAAATAGAATGGTAGGGCAGGTGGGGTCCACTCCTCTTGGTTCCACTACTACTAGGTCGCACTTGGGTCCTCTACCTGATGTGAGGTTCTGATCAATGATCTGGTCAGCCTTGTGGTCCCACAAAGGCTGTCGACCAAAGGCCCTGTTTCTTGTTCAATCACGCCTCTTGGTTTTAAAGTGCATGGATGGTGGGCCAAACGGGGCCCACTTTCCAGCACTACCATGGTCGCCCATGGGTCCCCTTTCTGATCCCTGGTCCAGATTTCTGATCAGGTGGGCCATGCCACAAACGATCCAAATTGGTTTTGACGTGCTGAAACTGGAAAAACCCAGTTCTGACTTGGATTCCTTGCTGGATTTTGATCGCTTGCCATTGGATGTCATAGCTAAGAAGCATACTAATTCTAGGGAATCAGAACATCAAATCCTACCACATGAAAATGAGTTCTCTGATCTCAAACGTGAGGAGTTGTATCCTGTATCAGTCGGTATCCATATCCGTATCTGGGCATCATAGATTTAGATTATCATTAATTAACCACATAAATACTCAAAATTTCATATAGTCAAGATATTACTATTGAATTATAATTTCAAGGTTAAAACTGGGGTTGGGTCCTTACATCCTCCAGTAAAAGAAATTTTGTCCTCCAAATTTACTAGCGTATTGGTCTTTGCGTCAGTATGCCCTCCCCAACTTAAGGGAATGTTGGTCCACAAGCTGTCAAAATGTGATGGGGTAGCAACATAGGAAATACATATGCATGAGTGATAATGAGATAAAGCCATTTTAATTGAAGTTTTTGAAGAATTTACCAGATAACACAATTCTAACATGATATTTTGATTTTGAAACAAAACAATAACACTGGAAAACTTCATCATCCATAAAAAAGTTGGAAATGCAGCAAGGCCTTCAGAATTGGAAATATAACAAGAGAGTCGGAATTAGAGAAAATATATCAATCTAAATTTGAAACAAAAAAAATAAAAATAAGATACATCAATCTAAATTTGAAACATAAAAAAAAAAAAAACTGAGTTCAGAAAAATAAGATGTTGGCATTGAAAACTATCACGGTAAATCGGCATTGTGGAGGCAACAAATAAATAAAGGTTGAAAGACATCTTATTTTGACAGCTTATTATTAGTGCAATACGACACTTGTATTTGTACCTGATACTACATTGATACTTATGAGGAACAGGTTTAACGTATCCTACATATAAAGTCCTCTATTTCATATAGTTCTTTTAATATTTTCACTTCTCACCATAAAAAATGCTGGAAAGGGACAAAAACAATGATAATTTCATTAATTGAAAAGTGATCTAAAGAAAAAATTAGGACCCTCATATCTGTATCCTTGTCCTAGATTTTAAAAAGTGCCGAGTCGTATCCCCAATCCATGTATCACTTTCCGTATCCATATTTGTATCTGGGTATCATAGATTTAGATTATCATTAATTAACCACATAAATACATAATTTTATATTATCAAGATATTACTATTTGGGTCTAAAAAAATATGTGTGCAGCCAAAAGTGCGCTGCTGCACCCCCTATCGTAGTAACTAATGAAAACAAAAATAGATTCTATTATTTTTCTAGTCTTCTGGATTTTATTGGATATTTTTTCAGGTTTTTTTGACATTTTTGATTCAAACCGCTGCATCGCTATGTATTGCCCAGTATGTATGGTTACGGCTGATCTATTTTGAACCATGACTGCAACCATCATACTTCATCAATCCTTCAAAATTATGGGCTCTGCTAACGACTTGTTCATGGTGTGGCGTTACTACTCCCTTGAGATGATTTGATTGCTCCCTACTCTTCCCGAAGTTGCACAATTATCAACACATTTGGGGCCTCGGCTATGTGAAAGGACCAATCTAGTTGCTTGCAAGAAAATTGAACCTAAAACTGCTTAGTCCAATGAGTGAAGTTGTTCCGCTTAAGTTGTGGTACATTGTTGGTATAACAGATCGCCGTATTGGATGAAAAAGGAACTGTAAGGATTACAGCCAACATATATGCCATGGATTTCCAAAATCATCCCAATAAGTTGTTGTACATTATTGACTGCCATAAGAGCGGGCATAGGAACTTGTAGGGATTACAACACACATAAATGCTTTGTATTTTCAAAACTATGACTGAAACATTAATCAGAATTTCTATCTGACCAGATACTTTACTTCCTTGAGCTTAGGGTTTTTTGTCTTAATGCATGGTATATGAAAACAGGATTTAAATATGTAATCTTCGCATATGTGAATTTTACATACGTACAATTTACACATGTCAAACACATTGCCTTGTTTATTTGGAAGCACCATTTTCATGTGAGTAATTGTTGAACGGTTCGGATTACTTTTGTTAAATCTTCATATATCTCAAAATCTATGAATATTTAAGGCATGAAACTAATTGTTTTGGGGTTTAATGGGTCAATAAAAAATTTGCATGGTTTAGATTAAAAACTTGGGGCCTTGAGGTTCGCTATAGATGAAAGGTGGTGAAGGGATTTGATACCACATTCTATCTCTGACATTTTTTGTACTGGCGGCTTCATAGCCAAGGATGTAGGTAATCATTTTACACCTTTTTTGGTGTAAAATTTTTATATGAAAATGGCCTCATTTACACCATTTTCAAATTGCATTTACATGTGATTCGCAAATGAGCCCAAACAAATGTGCCCGTAGATAAATGTTACACATTTGCAACATTTTCATATCTAAATGCGTGCAGACAAACAACCTCTTAGTGTTTTCCTTTTTATTAACTGTAAAGTGGAATTTTATGTGCTCGATTGGTCACCATTGTGCACCTTACTTTCTACAAATTTGTACCTTCCTCTTGTTAATGTCGGCAATAGTAATACTCATTTATCTTTTGCATGATAAATTATGTTCCTGAATCCTGATGTTGCGCCTTGAGTTTCAAAGAGAAATCATTATCTCACAACTGGAAAATGGTTTTCGTGCAAGTTTAGATATAGTAGCTTTAAGCAGTGGATGGATTTGTTTAGTGGTTCTATGCAATTAATGGATTTGCTACCAGAGAGAATGCTGTTCTTTAATTGCTGCATTGCACTTTCTACATTAAGATAATGTCATTGGGATTTGGAATTGTGGTAAATTTTGTTAATTATTTTATATTAAGTTTGTAACATTGCCTTCTTTTCAGTTAATACTAATTCTACTGACTTTCAACTTTGTAGCTTCCCCCCAAAACTATTCAAGTACGACCCTCAATGGTAAAAGTTGAGACAGATCCAAATCTTTCAAATGCTCCATCTATCAACTCTTTGGAGATTGTGACGACAAGGTATTTTGACATGATATTAATGAAAACCTTCAGAGTAGACTATATGTACTTTGCACCACTTGAATCATATTAGTCAATACATGCTTGTTTCGCCTTGCAGATATGTTGCTTCTGATGTACTGCAATTTTTTTTTCATGAGTCTACATCAGTATTGCTAATGAAGTGTTGGAAATTTTTTCAGTTTCATGCATTTGTTTGTCACATTTTTTTTGCACGCCCATTTTTCATTTTTGCTGACCCACTTTATAACTTAGAAGTGTTGCCTTTATGATGACATTCAATTTGACCTTATGGTTTTAGTTGACTGAGGACTATCTATAGAACCTAGTGGGGTCCAAGCAAGCCAAGAAGTGAGAGATGAGTTAGACGAGGAACCAACTCGCTGCGTGGTCTACCTGTGGGGCCTATGATGATCAGAATTTTGGGCCCTTAAACATAAATCTGAAGTTCAAATTTTGAGGCTTATGACATATCTATCATGTAAGATTGATCAAATCGTGTGGAATATTTATTAATATAAACCATCACATGACAGGGTCGCGAGCAAAAATATATAAAATCCTATTTTCATTAAACTGAATAATTTAAATGTCAAAGATAATTGAAGTCTAATTAAATGACCAACGTTGATCTTATTACATTCTCAAAATTAAATGACTGAACAAATCAAAACTGATTAAATTAAAGTGAAGTTCTGTGGAATCTCTAATATTAGGAATGTTGTGCGTACTCCACTTAGCATCACCCTGTGGCTCTTCTTTAGTGTCATCATAAACTGGTTCTTCTTCATTACCTAGATTGGGTTTATGATTGGAGTGAGTACAAAAAGTAAATACAACAATGCATGCAAATTCGTACAATTATGCAAAACAGGATTAAGACAATTATGTAGTGTTCATCATGAGCGAGTAATGTGCATTCATCATAATTATTCAAACATATATGATTTATATAATATGAAGATTCAATAAAATTAACAGAACAAAAATCAGAAACCAGATAAGATGTCTCACAATCAATCCTTGTGAGCCAGCTGCCCACCACACGTAAGGCTTGCTGGTTATCCTTTTAGTGGAGTTAGAAATGTAGTTAGTTATCCTCGTAGTGGAGTCAGATCAGATATGGCTAGTTATTCTCGTAGCAGATTCAGAATACATATGGCTAGTTATCCTCTTAATAGAGTCAGATTAGATATTGATATCAACGTAAATAAAGCCCCCTGAAGTGTGTATTAAACACATGCATCTTAGTTATGAGTCATTCAGTCACTGAGTACTGCCTTACCGACAGTTCTTTGAGTCACCCGAGTAATCAGTGCACAACTCAATGAGAACAAAATATCATAGTAGAACAAAACGTATCATATCAGACTTATCAGATCCTATCAGAGCTTATCATATCAGGTCAAAACTTTGCATATCGTGTCAGACTGAACAATGAGTCATAGACGGAGTAGAAATCATCACGGACATACGGAACATCAGAATATCACAATATTTGGAACACATGCTGGTAACCCATAGGTTATCCTCCTTAATTTTTATCTTAGTCAAATTCCATCATTAGATTTGCTGATTAAGCAGTTAAACTCAGTTTTACATATGATGGAAATTTTTGCAATACTAAAACTTTGGCATTTTATTTTTCATTCTGTGTTTGGAAAATTGATGGCTTTGGAAGTATTTTTCTAAGTTTCTGGTCTTATGAAGCACGGACACGGATACGGGACACGGATACGATAGGTGTCGGATACGCCGATACGTCATTTCTCAAAAAAGTAGGATACGATACGCCGGGGATACGTTGAATTTTTATTTTTTTTAAATATTTTTTATATGACTTTGTAATAGAAAAACTAACATTATTTCAATCAAAATAGCCATAAAATATGCACTATAGAAAATTGGCCCCATTAGGCCACCTAAAATCATGGCATTAAGAAAAAAAGAAAAAAAAAAAGAAAAGAAACAGCAGCAGCGATATAGCATAAAAAAAAAAAAAAAACAGTAGCAGCATCATAGCATCAAGAAAAAATGGAAAAAAAGAAACAGCAGCAGCAGCATATATCCAAATGATTTAAGGGGGAAGCAACAGCAGAAGCAGCATATATTGCAGCGGACAGAAATCAGGAATCATCCAATCAAAAGCAATAAATCAGCATATATTACAGCAGACACGGCCACGGCCATTACAGCCATTACAGCAGACACAGCCACAACCATTACAGCATATATGACAGCAGACACAGCCACAACCACAGCAGAAGCATCAAACAAAAAAAAAAAGAAAATTGCAGCAGCCACATCCAATCGAAAGCAAAGACAGAAATCAGCAAAAAAAAAAAAAAGAGAGCAGCAGCCACAGCCACAGCCATGAAGTTTCCCATTTCGGAATTTACCCACGGCCCCAAAACATGCAGTAGAGTGGATAAGCATCCAGCAAATCAAAATACTAAAACCCATTTCTTGCTTCCTACCCAC
Source organism: Umbellularia californica (assembly GCA_028538565.1). Taxonomy (NCBI): domain Eukaryota; kingdom Viridiplantae; phylum Streptophyta; class Magnoliopsida; order Laurales; family Lauraceae; genus Umbellularia; species Umbellularia californica. Next base: position 83,322,235 of record JAPQWN010000002.1, read on the forward strand.
TCCAAAACATCTATCTGGAAAAACACCCAAATTTCATTTTGGGCTTCAAACAGTGATTCATTGCTACTGAATGTAGCCAAAAAGAAAAAAATTGGGGAAAAAACAGAAGATCAGCAAAAAAAAAAAAAAAAAGGAAGAAAAAAAAACCCTAGATTAGAATGATCAGAATAGCATCAACCCCAACCAAAATCAACCAATACAGATGAAGAGAGAGAAAGAAACAAAAGGAAAGAAAGAAGAGAAAAGAACCTGAAGGTGGAGATGAAACGGCACAGCACAGTGGCTTGGCTCGATTTGAGTGTGATTTCCACTCTTTCGGTAACAGCAGCAGCACGGCAACAGCAGCACTGCGAAAACGGCAGGACGGCGACGGCAGCAGCACAGCGACGGCGAGGGCGAGGGCGAGGCGAGGCAGCAGCAGCAGACTCCAGCGAGGTGGTTTTCCCTTCCCCTTTTTCTTCTTCCTTTCCTTTTCTTCCTTTCTCTCCAGCGAGGTCGTCTTTTTAAGAAGAGTAGAAGACTCCATCCATCGGCCCATCTTTTTAAAAGATAAAACGTGTCCCGTGCGTGTCCCACACGTATCCCCCACGTATCCCCCACGTATCCGACGTATTTTAAAAAAAAAAAAAACCTGGATACGGATTGGGCGTATCCCGGATGTATCCAAGGCGTATCCAGGCGTATCCGTGTCCGATACGCCCGGGATACGGATACGGGACCCTTTTTTATGTATCCGTGCTTCATAGTTTCTGGTTTGTCACTCAAAATTTGGCATTCTAATTCCATTTCTGGATTTCTGAAGAATTTTTGAGACATGACATGTTGGTTCAAAATCATGTTTTTGTGCAGAAACTCTTTTGAATCAGCTTCGGTGAAAAATTCATCAAAATTGTAGAAAAATTGAAATCGACTGAAACTAGTGCCATTTGAAAAGCTAACTCAGAGCTACAACTGTTGTGAATACACCAAATTCAGATTTTGTACTGATTGGGCTCTGGAAATCAGTTTTTCAAAGAATTATTTCTTTGGTTTGCACAGGGTATGACTCCCTTAATATAAGGAGCTACGGGACCCACTCTATATGGATTTTGTGTGGAACGAGTCAAAGAATTTTATCAATATTTTTTCAGAATGTATTGAAATTATCGACTGTTTCCAAAACACTATTTTCGGTACGAATTTGCAGGAGAGATTTTGGTTTTTCAAAAACATGCACATTGGGTTTCGAAAAACTCAAATATTATTTCCACAATCCACATTGTTAAACACTTAGGTCTGATGCACAAATACATAAACACGTATGATTCATCGTATTTAACAAATCCCTGATTTCTAGAATCGAATCCATTTCAAAATTCATATCTGATAACAAGAACAAAAAGTACAACATAATCTAGCATGTTTGTTTTGAATCTGATGGTTGATCAAGACTCCAAATATCAAGTTGACATGTTTCTTAAATCTACTGACATGGGTGAATATATCATAGGATTCGGATTTACAAGATTAATCAATCCTAGGGCTTAGATATCATTCGAGAGAAAGAGAAGATGAAAACACTATTGAGACAGAATGCTCAATGTCCTCCCTCTTAGGGTCGACTGTTGTTCATATATATAAGAGTCTAATTACAATCAATTAAGAATCCCTAATTACAGTCAATTACAGTAATTACAATTAATAAAGAATCCTAGATCCTAAATTAAAGCAACAAACTAAGTGATCTCCTTTGACTAAGTAAAATACAATACAAAGGGCCTAAATGGTTGGGCCTGCTGAAATTGGGCTTGGATTGACACCCCCCCTCAAATTGATGCTGGGGAGTCATAAAGCAGCAATTTGGAGACAAGAAATTGATGTCGAGGCCGAGGAAGTCCCTTCGTGAAGATATCTGCAAACTGAAACTCTGTAGGGACATGAGGTAAACTAATGACATCATTTTTGTATTCGTCTCGAATAAAGTGGCAGTCAACTTCAATATGTTTGGTGCGTTCATGGAAGACGGGATTTTCAGTGATGCGGATAGCCCCAGTATTATCGGCATGCAATGGAGTAGGAGATGTTTGAGCGAACCCGAGTTCCGAAAGAAGTCCCCTTAGCCATAAGATCTCAGAACAAGCAGAAGACATTGCCCGATATTCAGCTTCTGTGGAAGATCGGGACACCCGTTCTTGTTTCTTGCATTTCCAAGAAAGAAGAGAATTTCCAAGGTACATGCACCAACCAGTAGTAGAACGGCGTGTGTCTTGACAGCCTGCCCAATCAGCATCCGCATAAGCTCGCAGGTGAAGAGGATTATCCTTTGGGTAATATAAACCACGAGGGACAGTGCGCAACAGATAGCGGATAATGCGTTTGGCAGCTGTCAAATGAAGGTGTCGAGGAGCGTTCATGAACTGGCTCACAAGATTAACAGCATAGGATATGTCAGGTCTAGTGATGGTGAGATAGACAAGACTTCCCACCAGACGCCGGTAGGTATGAGGATCAGGAAGAAGATCGCCATCATCTTTGCGCAACTTGAGATTTACCTCGACAGGTGTATCAACAGGTGAAGAATCATGGAGGTCAGCCAACTCGATAAGATCGGATGTGTATTTGTGTTGATTAACAAATAGACCTTTGGAAGATTGATGCACCTCTAAGCCTAAAAAATAATGCAATGGACCCAAATCCTTCATATTGAATGAATCCCTGAGAGAAGCTTGGAGAGATTTTATCTTACCAGCATCCGTGCCAGTGATAATAATATCATCAACATATACGAGAAGCACAGTAACACCAGTAGATGTGTGGCAGAGAAAGATAGATGGATCATAAGGACTTTGGGTAAAACCACTCTCGCATAAGCGACCCTTGAAAGTTTCGAACCATGCCCGAGGAGCCTGTTTTAGACCATAAAGAGATTTTCGCAGCCGACAAACAGACCTCTTGAAGGGAGAGGGGACGCCTTGAGGTATACGCATATAGACTTCTTCTTGCAAATCTCCATGGAGAAATGCATTTTTGACATCCATTTGGTATAATGGCCAAGACTGAGATGCAGCAATGGCGAGAAGTAACCTAACAGATGTCATCTTTGCCACAGGAGCAAACGTCTCCTCGTAGTCAATGCCATACTCCTGTCTGTTTCCGAGTGCCACAAGTCGAGCTTTGTATCTATCCAAGGACCCATCAGATTTAAGTTTTATCGAGTAGATCCATTTGCAACCAATGGGCTTAACTGCCGAAGTACACTCCACAATATCCCATGTGTGATTCAGATCCAATGCAGCTAATTCCTCCTTCATGGCCTGGTTCTAGCAATCGTGTTGGACAGCCTGCAAATAAGAACTTGGGATAGAGATAGAAGATAGAGTGGTCATCAAGGAAGTGTGGGTAAACCCATACCGCTCAGGCGGTCTAGAATGTCTGGAGGAGCGACGAACAGTCGGAGTAGGCGTAGAACCAGTTGTCGATGGAGGATCAGGGGGAGGGCCATCTGCAGTGAGAAGTTTATCCCGTCGATGGTATACAAAAGCAGGATTAAACCTAGTAACATAGGATTGATCCGAAAAACCTGGTAAGAGAGCTGGTGAAGAGGGGTGAGGACAATCTATGTGAGTTTGGAAGAAATATTGATTTTCAAAGAAAATAACATTTCTAGAAACCCTGATACGACGACCAATTGGATCATAACAAACAAAACCTTTTTGATTAGTAGCATAACCCAAAAAAGCACACCTGCGAGATTGTGCGGTTAGTTTCGTTCTTTCTGTGGGAGGTAGATGAACGAAGCAAACACAGCCAAATGTATGTAGGTGATCAAACACAGGATGATGACCAAACAATTTAAAATAAGGCGTTAAATGAGCAATGGTATGTGATGGAAGGCGGTTAATGAGATAGACCGCCATGGTGAGAGCTTCAGTCCAAAAACGAGGAGGGACTGATGATTCAATCAGAATAGTCCTGGTTACATCTAGAAGATGTCTGTTTTTCCGTTCTGCGACCCCATTTTGTTGTGGAGTATACGGACAAGTACGTTGAGAAATGATTCCTCTGTTATTTAAAAAGGATTGAAAATCTTTGGAAACATACTCCCCCCCTGAATCTGAGCGCAAAGTTTTAATGCATGTAGAGAATTGGTTTTCAACATAGTTAACAAAAAATTTAAATGCATGTAGAACATCAGACTTCGAATGTAATAAATATATCCAGGTGAATCTGCTGTAGTCATCAATGAAAGTGACAAAGTATTTGAAATGACTATGGGAAATGGTCGGAGCAATGCCCCAAACATCACTATGAATTAAGTCAAAACATGCAGTGCTCTGTGTTGTAGAGTTTGAAAAAGGTAAAGTTTTACTCTTTCCTAATTTACAAGCATCACAATCAAAAGAAGCAGAATCAATAGGTTTATTTATTAATCCAGATTGAAATAAAGTAGACATGGTAGAAACATTCGGATGACCAAGTCTATTATGCCACAACCGAGAATTATTCTGATTGGAAAAACAAAATAACTGATGTAATGTTTTATTGTGAGAAAATGAAGACACTGGTAAGGAAAAAAGTCTTCCACGCTTAGGCCCCCTCGCGATCACTTCCCCCGACTCCTGGTCCTGCACAACACAACCAGTAGAAGAGAAGGATACATTGTAATTATGTTCAACAAGTTGACCCACAGAAACCAAATTGGTAGCAAGCTGAGGAGAAACTAAAACATTGGTTAAGGGTAAGGGTCCAGGGGTATCACCAACAGAGGTGATGGGAAGATGATCTCCGTTTGCGGCTTGAACCGGGAGACGACCAGTGTAAGGAACGACATTGTGTAATGTCATGGGTGAGGAAGTCATATGGTTACTTGCACCAGAATCTAAGTACCATGTATCGGAAAGAGAGGAAGCAGTACTTGCGATGTTCATGGATGCCAAGGCATTGATGATCATTTGGTTGACTATCTCAGGGGTGAGAGGAGTTGAAGACGCAGATTGCGATGAGGAACCAGGCAGTGAGGATGAATCAGTCGGCAAAGAACCACTGAAGTCAGAGGATGCATATTGTGGAGTGGTCACTGTGTAAGCAGTAGGAGCTGACGACACGGTACCAGAAGTTCCAGGGGCGGACTGCACATAGTTGCAGGGAGTAGAATTGCGAGCCTTCTTCCGACAGTTGTCAATAACATGACCACTGGCCTTACAGTATCTGCAAATTTGTGCCTTGCATTGATTTGCATAGTGACCATATTTCTTGCAGTTATGGCACTGAACGTGACTGATGTCCCGAGGAGGGTGTCTGGTTGTAGCAACACAGGCAAATGGAGCCTCAGCAGATCTCTGCTGTTCCAGAGTAGTTTTAGTAGCCAGACGTTGTTCTTCTCGCAGAAGTTCCTGAAGGCAATTGTCCAAGCTTGGAAGAGTAGCCCTGCTCATCAAGTTCGATCGAACCGTTTCAAACTCCGGACGGAGTTTCATGAGAAGCTGATCTCGATGACTACTTTGCTGTAATGGAAGTAATTCTGGTAGGAGTGCTGCAGACACAGTGGCAAACTTAATCTCATCATATTCAGACCACAATCTGCGGAAGCCATTGTAATACTCCCGAATAGACTGGGTGCCTTGAGTAAATTGAGAGATTTCAAGTTCCAATTGAAACTGGCGAGCCGCATTGCCCTGATGATAAATGTTCTTAAGATAATCCCACATTTCACGGGCATTTGTGCAAGGTCTTAGGTTGAGTATAAAATGTGATTCAACAGATCCAAGCAACCAGGTCTTGATTTTAGCGTCCTTTGTCTTCCAAGCTAAAATCTTCTTATCATCTTCCGCAGGTTGAGGTTCAGATCCATCAATGTGTGCCCAGAGTTCTTTTCCTTCCAAGTAAATTTGAAATTGGAAGGCCCATGAGGTATAATTGGTGCCATCAAATCGAACCAGGGCGATCTCATGTTTTTCCATAACTAAAGACTAGAAAGAAGCACACACAACAGTCTTTTACGAAGAATCTGACAAGTTGTAGTCTAATTGTAGACAATTAGACCACAGCTACAAATTTAATAACACAAGCAGCAGATAGCAACCAGTAGACAAGATCCCTCGAAAGCTTTCTACAGAAAAAACATCAGCAGCAGCAGCAGACGAAGAAGAAAAGATGGAAGAACATAATCATCCAGTAAACAAAACAGAGCTCCAACAGCAGGAAGATCAACCCAGATGAAGGAGCAATCAACAGCATCAAGCAGAAAAATGAATACAGCAAGCAGAACAAGAAGACAGACAGCACCCGAAACAAAACAGAGAAAATCGTCCCTGTCGTTAGTGTGGAATACCACACGATGGGCCCCACTGAGTAATCTGGACACAGATCAGATGGTGGGGATGAAAGCAGAGTATTTTTATCCAACTACTGGTTGTGGTCTCACTCAGATCGAATCCAGATCCAAGATATTGGACGGCCGAGATGAAAACTAGTGGAGAAGATTGATTTTTCACAAAAAATGATAAAAAACCTACCTCTGATGATCAATAAATCCTGGAAAAATCTTTAGAAATCCAGGTAGCAGCAGTCGACCATGGTGAGTGAGTTTTGCTGATGAGATGAGAAGATCACAGGTGGGCCACTCCTGATCCGAGGTGATCAGGGACGATCAGAGGTGATCTGGCTGACGATGATGATCGTAGATGGGCTTCCAATGCTTGGAAGATGACTCAAGAGATGATCAACTTGGCTCTGATACCATATCATTCGAGAGAAAGAGAAGATGAAAACACTATTGAGACAGAATGCTCAATGTCCTCCATCTTAGGGTCGACTGTTGTTCATATATATAAGAGTCTAATTACAATCAATTAAGAATCCCTAATTACAGTCAATTACAGTAATTACAATTAATAAAGAATCCTAGATCCTAAATTAAAGCAACAAACTAAGTGATCTCCTTTGACTAAGTAAAATACAATACAAAGGGCCTAAATGGATGGGCCTGCTGAAATTGGGCTTGGATTGACATTAGATGCAATTATCTATGTGTCAATCTCCACAAATCAAACCCCAACAATGTAGATCTTGATCCAAATCATTATTTTCCCATCATAAAACTAAGGACTCTTCAGATCTGAGGATTTGGCATCAAGTTACTCGTTGCTTTTCGTTGATAGCAATCCACACAAAGAAGTAGAAGTGGAAGTTCTACAAATCAAATCTGACAAGAATCAAAGAAATATCATCTAAAGAAAGGTGAATAGAATTATCTACTTGCTTGTGGGTCTTCGAACTAATCTAAATCTGATAGGAGAAGGTAGAAATCGCCAAGAAATAAGCTTAGGGATCAATCCTCAATGGACTGCCTCTTTTGTTTGCCCTTTCTCTCTCTATGGGTGGAATTGGTTTGAGCGTGTGAGAGGGGCTGAGGTTCTGGCTTGTAAATTTATTTATAGAATTGAGTCTTGGTTGAAGTGAAACCAGGATTCCTAGTGGTTTTTGGAAACTTTCCAAGTTATAATTCTCATGCAAGAAGGTTTTCTAATTCAATTGACACTCTAAGGCACAAAAACCAGCCCATATTGGGCGTGAATTCCAAGTGGGATCCCCACTTGTGGTTGGTTGGAATCAGGACTCCAAATTGTACAATAACTGACTCCTTTCCTCTGCCGACTTGTTTTCTTGTTGTGGTCTAACTAAAATAGGAAACTAACTCATTGGCCCAAACTTTCTTTAAATTTAGGAACCAAAAGTTGATGATTTACAAAATTTCCCCTAAAGAATTTATAAAATTACCATCATGTCCCACGCCCCATGGGGATTGCATGCAGGGCGGCGCCACATTGTTCATAGTGGGGTCAATAGATCTGAAAACATATTAAAATTTTTTTTCTTTTGAACCTCTGAATGGGAAGCTTTTGACCCTTTGAGATCTAAAAAAAAAAAACATCTATGACCCCACTGAAATCTAAAAGCATTCTTATGGGAAGATTTTGAACCAACTTAATTTAAGAGTTTGACCTGAAAGAGAGAAAATGAGGGACGAAGGCGAAGGCTTTTGTCGACGGGAGAGAGAGGGAGGAGTTGATGGAGAGAAGGGGGGGACGATGGAGGTGATGGAGCTTATAGACTTTGAGTTTTGGCGCGATTTGGTCTTGTGTAGCATCATGTCTTCACCAATCACAGTGAAAAGCTTTCCCATTAATTACTCGGTTGTTTTGGATTTTTTTGATATGTGAACTCTCCTGTTCACCATGTGCAGCATCTTGAAAAACAAAGCACGTGTCCTCCTATTCTTCACCACACATCTTCCTACATGTAGCCACTCAACCTCCACTTAGCAAACATTAGACGCTTCAAAGGCTTTTGAATTTCCAAATCACAAAACCATAACGTGATTTGTGGCCCACTCGAGATCTTTTGTCTTTTGTTTTTTGTTCAGTCCTTAGTACCATGGGGATCGAAAGATGCTTTCTTAACATCCAATTAAGATAAACCGTGTACTTTTGTGTCATGGGCAGCCCATTAATTTTGAATAGCTTATAAATTTAAATGGATAGGCCTTAACTCATAGGAAGCTCAAATAGTATTTTTATCTCAAGCCTATTTTTATACGTTTTCTCTCATTTTTCTTATACTAAATATTTGAAGGTAAGGTAAGGGCCTAAAAATTGCAAACCCCCTATGTAAAAGTCGAAGGTTTTTAGTCGGTTAAGCCCGGTCCGTAAATGTGAGGTTTTTAGTCGAAGGTTTTTTGACCGCACTGACTTGAATTCCTGCAGCCGCCCCTGACTGCACGGCACGGCCACCTTGGGTGGACCTTACAACTCATGTGGGCCACCTTATGGGTCCACATGAGTTGGGTTCACTTACTTTATTATTTTATTAATTATTTTGAATTTCTATACTGTGTGCAATTCACCAATTTTAGAATAATGATTTTCTGAATTATGTTCACGTAAACAGTATATTTTACGTAAAAATTATTTAGATAAGCTCCAAGAATAATTTGGTTAATTTATATTAAAAGTACACAACCTAAACATGTGGGATTCAGATATCTATCAAATTATTGGATGATCTCTATTGATGTGTTAAAAATAAATACAAATGCATTAAACTAAAAAAAAAGGCCATCACCCAATACGGTCCCGCCGAACTAGGGTCCTGGGAGGGTTCAGACTCAGACAGACCTATGCTTTGGCAAGTTTATACAAAGTGGCTGCTCACATGTCTCGAGCGTTCGTTTTCACGCATGGCACCCGAGACTTTTACCATTGTACTAAAGCAATGACCCTACAAATGCATTAAACTATAAATTCAAAATTATTTTCTGGGGTATGGTGAAATAATATGAAATAGCATGGAGATAGACAGAGGAAGAGAAAGGGTTTGTAGGCAATAGTTATCTATTTATTGAGGATTGACCAACCATCTTTTATAATGATATTTTCCCCAATCACATGCTATTAATAAGCAGGGCAATTAAAATTAAAGAATAAAAGAATCCTAATCTCTATACATAGAAGTATATCCATAAGACAGGCTGTATAATCCTTAACCCAGTCCCACATCTGGGATATTCTACATGCCTAGATTTGTGTACATGGGGCTTTTTATTTCATGAGTTATCTTTTACACTCCCCCTCAAATTGATGTGGGAAGATACAAAACATTAATTTTCTTGTAAGATCATCATGTCGTGGTTTGGGAAGAGCTTTTATGAAGATATATGCCAACTGATGATGGGTAGAAACATGAGACAAAGTGATCTTCTCAGTAACAGTATGCCGACGAATGAAGTGACAATCAATTTCCATGTGCTTTGTGCTTTTATGAAAAATCTGGATTGTTTGCGATTGGGGTGGCACTGGTATTTTCCCCATTCAGAGGTGTAGAAGTTACAACGGGTACACCCAATTCACGAAGAAGACGTCGTAGCCAAATTATTTCAGCACTAGCAGACGATGTGGCGTGATATGCTGCCTTAGCAGAGGATCTCGAAACCGTGGCTTGCTTCTTGCATTTCCAGGAAATCAGGGATTCCCCAAGAAACATGCACCAGCCAGTGGTAGATCTCTGAGTATCCGATTAGCTAGCCCAGTCGGCATCAACATAATCGGTTAAGTGTGGAGAAGCCCTTGAGGGGTACAAAATACCATAATTCAGAATGCCTTTAACAAAACAGAGTATGCTCAAAGCAGCAGTAAGATGAGGCTTGTGCGGATTGCTAACAAACTGACTAACAGTGTGAACCGCATGAGAAATATCCGGCCTGGTCATAGTCAAATCGAGCAGACTACCCATGTGGCGGAAAATGGAAGGATTAGCCAAGGGAGAGCCATCATCATGCTGATTTTGTTGTTCAATTCCATAGTCGTAGCAAAGATGTTAGCATCATCAAGTTGAGCCGAAGTGACCAAATCTGTAGCATACGTATGTTGATGAACCTGAATGCCAGATTTGTTCCGAACAAACTCAAGCCCCATGAAGTAAGTGAGGGGACCAAGATCGTTCATTTGGAAATGGCGAGTGAGATGATGTTTAAGGGAAGTAATGCCGGCAACATCATTGCCATTGATAATCATATCATTAACATAGACCAAAAGAAATGTGTATCCCTTCGGTGTCCATCTAAGGAAGAGGGAACCATCAGAATGACTCTGGTGAAATCCAGCTTAAAGGATGGCTGCCCGAAATTTATCAGACCAAGCCTGGGGAGCCTGCTTAAGGCCATAAAGAGCTTTCTTCAATTTACAAACATGCTGTGGAGGACAAGCATAACCCGGAGGTGGCTTTAAATAAATAAAGTCATGTAAGTCGCCTTGAAGAAAGACATTTTTGACATCCATCTGCCATAAGGGCCAATTGCAGGCTGTAGCTACACAAATAAGAGTGCGAGCAGTGGTCATTTTAGCCATTGGTGCGAATGTCTCCTCATAGTTAATCCCATATTCCTGCTTATAAGCCTGTGCAACCAACCTGGCATTGTAGAAGTCAAGACTCCCATCAGAGTGAACTTTTATGGAATAGATCCATTTATTGCCAATTACAGATGCACCAGCTGGGGCCGGTACCAATTCCCATGTTTTTTTTGCTTCAAGAGCAAGCAGCTCCTCAGTCATAGCATCCTGCCAGCATGCAGTCTTTAAGGCCTTTGAATATGAGGTGGGTATAGGAGCACTATCCAAAGAAGTGAAAAGAGCAGGAAATGCATATTAGTCAGGGGCAACAGAAGGATGACTAGAGCGTCGTGTGGGGTATGATACTATCAGAAGAAGTATTTATACCTAAGGGTGCAGTAGGCGGCATTGGGAGATGATCAGGAGAAGGAATCCCATGCAGGAGGACTGGAGGAACCGTGTTACGCTGGACATAGACATTGGTAATAAGGGCTGAAGAGGCAGTCGTAGGGAATTGTGGCAGATAAGACACAGCAATAGGATGATTATCCAAACGCAAAGAAAAGAAAGGAATATGTTTCAAGAAGATCACATTACGAGATTTTCGCATGCGTTTCTCCAACTGATCATAACACAGAAATCCCTTGTGTTCAGTACTGTAATCTAGAAAGAGACATTTGGCAGCCTTCGGTGATGTTCGGTAGGTGGAAGATGAAAAAAGCACAAGCAATTGAAAACACGTAAGTGGGAGTATGAAGGGGCATGACCAAATAGAGCTTCATAAGGAGTAGTTTTTCCTAGAACAGAGCTAGGATGGCAATTGAGGAGATACACAGCAGTCTGTGCAGAATCACACCAAAAATTGGATGGTAATATGGATGCAATTAGGAGAGTACAAACGGTTTCAAGAATATACTTGTTCTTCCTCTCCGCAATACCATTTTGCCGAGGAGTATGCGGGCATGATTTTTGATGAAGAATGCCTTTATTAGAAAGGAAGGCAAAAAACTCATAGGACACGTATTCGCCACCGGAGTCAGACCTAAGAATTTTGATTGCTTTCTTAAATTATGTTTGAACCATATTGTAAAAATTTTGGAAAAGAGAAAATACTTCAGATTTGAAGCGCATGAAATAAGTCCAAGTGAAACGAGAGTGAACATCAATAAAGGTCACATAATACTTGAACCCTGTCTTACTCAATGTAGGTGCAATTCCCCAAACATCAGTGTGAATAATGTCAAAAGATGATAATGCACGAGAGCGATGAATAGGAAAAGGCAAAATATGACTCTTACTCAAGCAAAACGTTTCACACTTTGATTGAAGTTATAAGGACATCATTTTATTATCAATAGTAGATTCTAAGCAACCAATTTTAAACAAAGTAAGTAAATAAGCATTGTTCACATGCCCCAAGAGGGTGATGCCATACAGTCCACAATTTATCGAAAGTATTAGAAGAAAAAAAAAAGAGGGAATGATGTCTAATGTCTAGGAGAAACAGTCGACCATGTTTGCTCTGCATCGTGATCACCTCCCCAGTTTGCCGCCCTGTATGACACAACCAGTGGAAGAAAAGTTAACGCTGTACCCATCATCAATAAGTTGTCTTACAGAAAGTAAATTGGTTGATAATTTGGGAACAAAGTAGACATTGGGAAGGCTGATGTACTGGCTAGAGACACTAGATAAAGTAATGGTACCAATTCCAGAAATGATTAATTGGTCTCCATTAGTAGTGGTTATTTTGTCTTTTCCAAGGTAAGGGTGAGAGGTTGTAAAGCTACTTTCTACTGAAGTCATGTCGTACTCCAGCAATATCAGCAAAGAGATGAAATGAACGAAAGAAAGAAAAACCACCAGGGAGAAGCACTCGAAGAAGTTTCCCATACTAATGAAAGCCAACTCTTAGAACCTTGAGCTCTAATACCATGAAATAATATGAAATGGCATGGAGAGAGACAGAGGAAGAGAAGGAGTTTGTAGGCAATAGTTGTCTATCCATTGAGGATCGACCAACCATCTTTTATAATGATATTTTTCCCAATCACATGCTATTAATCAGGAGTAATTACAATCAGAATCAAAGAATAAAATAATCCTAATTACAATCAGAATCAAAGAATAAAAGAATCCTAATCACATGATATACATTGAAGTATATCCATAAGACAGGCTTTATAATGCTTAACCCAGTCCCGCTCGTGGGATATTCTACATGGGCCTAGATTAGTGTACATGGGCCTTTTTATTTCATGAGTTGTCTTCTACATATGGTTCTTACAAGTCCCATTTTACACATCCACGGAGAATGTTGTACTGCTTTCCTTCCTCGCATTTCATGTCTTCACTTCTTTCCAAAGTAGAATGGCTTTTCGAAATTTGAATTTCCTAAAAACAAGGGGAATAAATTTCTTGCAATTCAAGTGGGCTCTACGTGGGGCATCCTCCCCACCTTGGCATTCACGCCCAAGATGGTTCCCATTTTGTATGTGAGATTTCGTTTGCTTTTCGTCTCGTACTTTTTTTGGATTTCCTTCTCTTGTGGGTCCCTCTTTGTTAATTTCCTAAAAAAGAAAATAATTAAATCAAAAGCAAATAATTTTACACAGAAAATTATCCTATCAAGCATGAGAGGATAAGAGGATAATCCAATAACAATAATTTGATAAAGTAAGCAATTGTCCAAAATTAAACACAAATTCTCATAAAATCCAATTCGAAAGCCATAATGCATATTGTTATGAAATGAAATCTATTTAACCCTATATAAGTCCAAAATCTAGTTAAAATGATGACAATTATATGTAAAATTGTGTACTTATCAATAGTTAAATGTGTTTAGATATTGTCCCTGGTGGTTGCTCAACTGGTTCGGGGATATGGTGTAGTATACGTGGTCGCTTGAGTTCAATTCCCTAATAAAACAGCAAAAAAGAACTTTAACTGAGTTGTAATTTCCTTATTGTTTATTTTTATCAACATAAAAAATGAAATCCAAATCATCAACTTTATATAGTTAGGATGCGTCTATGAAAGTTAAAGAAGTGATTATGAAGAAAAAACTGAAAAAGAAAGGAAGAATGGAGGACCGAATAGTTGACTGCTAGTCATTCTCTGGTTCCTTTTTAACATCTCTCCAAAATTCCACAGTCTTAAAGTGGTTTTGCTAATCACTAGATAGCCTTTTAATAGTAAATAATCTAAAAAATGGAAAAAATAAATTAAAATTATCTATTATTAGCCGTTTGGCCATAGATATTCCCCCAGGGTGAATCGCATGAATCATTAGATTCAATAAAGCATTTATCAGATCAAAAGATTCATACCCATGTCCTGAGCTTTACATTTAGATAGGATTTGTTGTATAGATACAATTCTTTCTCCCAAGGATTTGATGAGTCATAGGATTTGAGATATAAATCCCTAGGATTTTAACAACAATGCATACAAGATTGAACCATATCATATTTTTCTACACTTTCCCCTGTGATAGAGCATCAGTGTCAATTATGCCCACTCTTAAGCATTTCTGAGGTAGTGATTTGCATTTCAAAATAAGTGTCAGATCAATATGGAGGAAGGCAAGAAGATTGCATGGTTGCCCAGGCAAATGTTTTTGAATGCATATGGTTGTGCACATGGGACCTGTAACATTGTATAAAGGGTTCCGGTCCATTTAAAAGCCAAAAGTGCCCCTTGGATTCACTAAATGGAGATTGTTCCATGTAACAGTCAATAATTGTGACTATTGGATTTGTAGGCTGTGAACTCATGCATGTGATAAACCGAGGAAGAGAAAGTGATTGTTGTGAATATTGTGCACATTGAGTGGATGATCCTTGTATTTCTAGGATTGGAGCTGCCCAATATATGTTATAATTATAATCCATTGATGTAATAAAAATCTCCTCTGAATTCTCCTAAGATCCTTACTGTACAGTTGGTAGGATTACATAAAAGAAACTAAAGATATTTATGCACATAGAAAGGATTTGGGATTTGGTTGCGAGGTGATTTGGCTGTGATGCGCATCTCTACGTAGGATCCTTATCTCTACACTCACCCCCAAAATCGATGTGGAGTTTGACGAAGCATCAATTTGCTGAGTAGAAATTCATGGGGAGACTTTGTCAATGCCTTGGTAAGGAGATCAATTAGCTAACATTGTGAAGACACATGATGCAGACGTATTGAGCCAGACGAGACATATGTTGGGGAATGAAGTGACAATCAACCTTTATGGTTTTGGTGCGCTGGTGAATATCCAGATTTATGGTGATCTGGATGGCACTCGTATTGTTTGCATATAGTGGCTTAGGAGTGCTAAGAAAAACTGAATACGTTGAGGCCAAGTGATTTCAGCAGTCAGAAGACATGGACCTGTACTCAACCTAAGTAGAAGATTTGGAGACAGTTGTTTGCCTTATGTGTCTCCAAGATACGGGGGAGAACCTGAGGAACATGCACCAACTAGTGGTAGATCTGCAGGTACCAGGGCTGCTGGCCTAGTTAGCATCAACATAAGCACAGAGTGGATGTCGAGGAGTAAAACAATCCATATTGAGGTGGTCCCTAAAGTATATGATATATGGCTGGTTTATGAGGATTGCTCACATTGGTTGACGACTTGTACTACATGTGCTATAATCAGGTCGAGTCATAGTCGGATGGAGAAGAACCTCCAATGCGTCAATGATACAGAGTAGGTTAGACAGGTGGCTTCCTTTATCTTTATGATATTTAACATTGAGCTCAAGAGGAGTATCCGAAACCTTGGAATCAGTGAGATGTGTTAAAGATAGCACGTCATTTGCATATTTTCATTGATGAACATGAATACCATTCTGGACGTGAGAGATTTCTTGCCCAGGGAAGTATGTCGAATGACCTAGATCTTTCATCTTGAGAGTATGCAATAAATAGTCCTTGAGTTCCCTGATCCTTGTAGTATCGTTGCTGCTGATAATGATATCATCAACATCTAAGAGCGGGAGAGTACACCCTCTGGGAGTTTGCTGGATAAAGACAGAACTATCTTTCAGACTCTGATAGAACTAAGCTCGATGAACTGAATGACGAGATTTATCAATCTAGGCACGGTAGCCAATAAAAAAATTTCTTTCAGCAGCACTCGTTGTTAACAGGACATACATATCCCAGTGGAGAGTGCATGCAAATTGTTTCTTGGATATTGCCATGAAGGCTGGCTTTTTAACATCCATTTGTGAACAATAACGACACCTAGTAGGTGAAGGGTGCATGCAAAATGCCTTTACTCTCTCTCTCGACTTTGCTTGGGCGTAAATCTCAAAGTGCAATTGGGTGTGTGAATGAGAGTGGGATAGGGCTGGATATATGTATGGATTTGGGGTTTACTGAAACCCCTTCCAGATTGGGTTTTCTTTGCAATCAAGAATTCTTTTCCAATGAATTAATTTTCCTAGAATCATGGTTAAAACCCAGCCAATACCGGGCATGGATTCCCATGTGGCACCTCTTTGTGGTTGCGTGCAACAACTTTCCTATTTTGTGGGCCCTTTTCCTCTATTATCTCTCATAATTAACCTTTGTTCTTTTCATGCCAGGGGGCCCTTTTAATTTAATTTGGTGACATAATGGGACATAATGAAAGTAATTTAATTTAAAGTTGGTCCCCTACAACTTTGCTTGATTTATCGGCCCCGATTTTCGAAATTACAAAAACACCTCTTATCATTTTTTAAAATCACAAATTAGTACACATGCCCCATGTGGGGACCATTCGGCCAATGTGGGTGTACAACTACATGCGTGGGACCCTGTGTGGGTCCATACTAATTATGGCCCCTATATTTTATTATTTAATGCATTTTTTGAATTTCACAAAGTTTGAATGTTCTGCCAAATTTTATGTAGATTGAATTACTGTGTGATTCTCTTTCAGTAATTTTCTTTTATCTTAAAAAAAAAACTGGATTTCCCCAAGATTTATCGAATATATTTGGTCACTTATTTAAAATTTTCCAACTTTAGAAAATTCACCAAAATCCCAATTTTTCAAACTTTGAAATAATTTCTTTCTGATTATGTGTCTTTTGAAATTAATTGTATTTTTTGAAACCTATGATAAGGTACAGCCCACTGTGACAGTACACAGTCAACATATTAGAATTCCAACAACGACTTTTCAGCTTCTTTTCTTTATTATATTGCTTCTTTCCATCATCTTTCCCTTGCATATGATGTTTTTGCATGGAGTATAACCATATTGGGCGATCGTGCCATACTATTACTTGTTTACTTTCACTCCACAAAGGAGGGTAGTCACTGTATATAGCTTGGCAGCAGTAATCTGACAGTTTGAATACTGTTCTGTGTTACGTTAGGCACCCGTGGTTGTGTCAACTCTGCATGAGTGGAGGTCTCTCTTGCGGCCTTCCACTCAAGGATATACATTATGCTCTGATTATGAAGAAAGTGCACACCAGCCAAGAAAAAACTGACTGAAGAGCAGTAATGTTCTAGTTGACTTGTCTGGAAGCGGTTGGCCAATGCTTAGAACCCTATTGTCTTCCAGAAAAAAAAGGACACCAGAATATAAAAATCTGTAGAACCAAACAGGTCTTACAGACCCTTGTAAACAAAGTTGCAGAGATTTCCAAACACGAGCAGTGTACTTGACTTTCTCATCGAGATTCCGCTGGTGCATAAACCCTAAAATGCTTGATTAAAAAGTTGTTTACTCCAATCAAAAGTTTTGTATGTTAAGTTTTCTACCGGATTGTGAGCTCTGATACTAAATTGATTGATTATTCCCTAAAAAGCTTGATTAAAAAGTTGTTTACTCCAATCAGAAGTTTTGTCTGTTAATCTTCTACCAGATTGTGAGCTCTGATACTAAGTTGAATGATTATTTCTCAAGTAATCTAGGGTTTTGAATTTTGATCATATAGGTAAAAAAATAAAAAAGAACACTCTAGAATAAAGAAACAAATGAAACAAATAGAAAGAGAGGAAGATATGAGGGCAGCAAAGAATACGGTCAACTTGCCTCTGCGTGGGCGACGCTGGCAAACTTTTTCAAAATTACCAAAAAACCCCAAAGTTTTTGTATAATTACAATTATTCCCCCTTTGTTATCTCACAGCCACTTCTTATTTATAATAAAGAAAAATAACCGACCTGCATTCTTTTTAACTGTGTTTTGATGTTTTGATAGGGACATGGGCACGCAAAGAACAATCCAAATGTTGGGATCCAAAACCCTTCTTCCTGTTTCTGATTTATTTGCGCTGATCTCTTCCCCTATTTCCTTCGAAACCTTGCTGTTTTTCTTGAAATCATCAAAATCATCTGTCACAGCAGGCCTATGGTGTTGCCGACCGTTCCCTTTTGGAGCATTCAGAATTGCATCAGAGTGTAAAGATGTGTATCATAGTTGTATAGTACTAAAGACTAGTGGCATCTCTTCTAGGATAGCTTTAGAAAGTCCAGATTTGTTTCTTGTAATATATTGTAGCTTCAGATAATCCAGATTGATCTCTTGTAGTCTAGGATACCTACACTTTCCTTTACTCGAGATTTATCTCTTCTGATATATTATAGGTTAAGATGGTTAAGATAATCCACATTGATCTCTTGTAGTATAGGATAGCTACTCTTTCCTATACTCTTTTTGAGTAATTTTGTGCTCATGTTAGCACCTCTTTCATTCAGTGTCCTATCTATTATTCTTATTTCTTTGGTGGTTACGGTGTGGATGTCAGTGGGTTGATCTGTAGACTTCATATAAATCATGAGAACTCTTTCAACACCACTCCGTTTCTAAGAAGCCGTCAATTTTCCGTAAGGTGCCTAATTTGGTCATGGTGAACTCGTTTCGAGGAAATATTAATGTTTGCCATGTTTTTGCAATGCAGCTTCATTGGAAGTTTCATTGCCATTTCGAATTCCACTAACAAGTTCTCTAACTTTGATATCCCAGATACACCTGTAAATGTAAAACCAAAAAGGAAATTAATGCTGAAAGCAAGGAAAAAAGATGCGCTGAAAGTAAAATACTGGAAAGTGGAAACTACTGGAATGTGGAGCTTTACTCCATTGAATATACAACCGGAGACTCCGGGCTAACACTAGGCTTCCAGTCTGTTAGCTACAAACTGCCCGTTACCTCTCTAGCACAAAGAGATCAGTGAAATCAATGAGAGCCTAAGCGCAAGCGGGGAGAACCGAGCATCACTCTGAAGAGTTTGCCGTGGCACTCCTAGGCGCTATGGCCTAAGCTAGTTGAAACACCTCGCAGAGGCAGCGAAGGGAGCTCCAATGGAGGCTCTGCCTTCACCTCTCCAGAAGCACTCAACCCCTCTAGTTCTTCTTCCTTGCCTTTTCTCTTGGGATCCTTGCCTTTTTTTAATAGACTTTCCCATGTGGTCCCTGCTTTTTCCACAAAATATCTTGTTGTTTTGGAGGCCGCCTGTGTGAGCTTAAGGGGGGACTTCCTTTGGGGAGGAAGCGAGTGCTGCCTCCTGTCGTCGGGTTCTTCTTGGGCCTTCATGTGCAAGTGGGCTCTGGAGGTCAGTTATGTGAGCTGTGTCTTGCCCTATTCGCTAGTGCCTACAACACCAAGAGCAATCTGATGCAGGCCAGACTATTGGGCCAACTACTAGGCCATTAAAAGTATACTCCAAAAGGCCCAAGGCCCACAAGGTCCAGCAGTAAAGAAGGATTGAATCGTAGAAATTCTAGACTTAGTAGAATTCTTTAACTGTTTTGATTAGGAAGTTTTAATTTCAATGTTTCTTAGAATTAGAAGTTCTTAGTAGAGAATGATTACTAAAAATATGATTATTACTCTATTATATATAGGATGTAATCCCTTCTCTTGGGATATACAGAAAATTAATGAAAATTGAGTCCTCTCTCAACGTGAGTTTCTCCTGTCTTTGGTGTGAGACCTAGACACCCTATCTTAAGCCGTTTGGCTTGGAGAATAGCCCGTTGGCTACCTCCTTCGTTCCCTGCGCTGCTTCACAATCACATGAGATTCAGCTTTGCACTTGATCTTGCGACCTCTAGTTGTGTTTTTACCTGTCCTTGTAATAATGTGGTCACCATGTAATTTACACCATATGATAGTAGATTTCTTTTGAATTTGAGACACCATGTAATATAGCATAATATAATTGTCTAATGACTTGTTTGTCTCCCTGTTTAAGCTCTCCTATCTCCCTAGTCAACTGATATGTGCCAACAACTTTCTTTTTTTGTGAGTTATAAGAAGCAATTGACTCCCATATCACCATTGTATCCCTGCAATACATAAAAGTCTTTGTAGTTAGTAATCTCCTTTCATCGAGGGAAGTGTAAAGATACAGGTCAGCCTGACCTAACGGGTCAGCCCACGACCCATGAATTGGGTCAGCCCAGTCAGCCCACAAATCACTAGATTCTAGTTACCTTATTTTGTTATGTAATCATGTAATTAGATCCTCTAAGTTAGGCAATACTGTATTATATAATCAGATCCATCGTCAATACAAAGCATCGAATTGCTCTTGCAACTGTCTGTCTTTTTCATATTGTCTGTGATCTCTTGCATGCTTCTGAATGAGTTCAAGGATATCTAACATGGTATCAGAGCCCTAGTCATCTATACATCAAGCATAAGAGAAGCCCTGCGACAGTCCCGTCTCGTCTGTGAAGTGTGAAAAGCTCTGTATCTACTGTGATCAAAGGTGGCCCACCCGTTGATCAACTTTTGCCCAGAAGAAAACTGTCCTATCTTGGTCGCCCAGCACTCCTGAGAATTCTAAGCATTTTTTCCAGATTTTCTGATCATCTAAGGTAGGCCATTCTCTCTGATTTGTACTTCTCTCATTTAAGCAAATAGTTTTCATCACAACCGTTGCAAATTCTGGTCTCTCAAGCTTTCTTCAAAATTTCACTTGGAGGAGTTTCAGATTTTTGAAGAAGAGACCACTGTGTGATCTGATCTTTCCCCTGATCATCCAGTGGGGCCCACAGATCAGATCTGTGCCTAAAATCAAGGACGCCTGGGCCATTTTTTTGGGATTTTTCTCATCCGATTGATTACTGCAGCAGAATTCTGTCATCTGATTTTTTAGTAGGGCCCACAGCACACTCTGTACTCAGATTCAAGTATTTTGTGATCTGATCATTCCGTAGGGACCATCTTTATTGGAATTCTTTCAGATCTGGTTAGTAATTGGAACTGAATTTCTCATCTATTCAGTCTGTGTACAATTACTTATTCCCATGTCTTCTGATCGCACTGTTTCGGCATTACCGTCATACTTGATGGAACCAATTATTCCTATTGGTCCCATCTAATGCAAAATTTCCTCAAAGGACAAAAACTTTGGAAGTACATTGCTACACAGATCCCTCCACCAGATAGTAAGGATACTACATTTGAGGAATGGGAAGCTTCAGTCGGGAAGATCAACTCTTGGATTGCCAACTCGGTTACGCCATCAATTGGAAATCAATTGGCTAAATTCAATTATCCTAAGGATGCCTGAGATTATTTAGCCAAATTGTATACTCAATCTAATGCTGCTCGCCGGTATCAATTAGAATGGGAAATAAAAAATGCAGACCAAGGCAATGACTCCATTCATGATTTCTTTATCAAAATGACTGCTCTATGGGATCAACTGGCTCTAATGGAACCCACTTTTGCAACTACTGATGACGCCCATACCTTTGAGGTATATAGGCAGCAGACTCGCCTGGTCCAGTTTCTTATGGCTCTCCGCCCTGATTTTGAACATGTTCGTGGTTTATTATTACATCGGTCCTCACTGCCTTTTGTTGATACTGCACTCTCGGAACTCCTGGCAGAAGAACAAACTCAGCTTTCTCTTACAAGGAAGAAACATGTGGAACCTACACATGTCCTGTCAGCAAATGTTAGTAC
This sequence comes from Umbellularia californica, assembly GCA_028538565.1. Lineage (NCBI taxonomy): Eukaryota > Viridiplantae > Streptophyta > Magnoliopsida > Laurales > Lauraceae > Umbellularia > Umbellularia californica. Next base: position 83,344,024 of record JAPQWN010000002.1, read on the forward strand.
CCCTCAGAATGATCGCTCCTTTCCACCTGGTACCAATGACTTTTGCAATTATTGTAAGAAGAAAGGACACTGGAAACGAGACTGCCCAACCAGACCTCAAAGGCCAAACAACAAGAACAAACAATCTGGTCATCAGCCCAATCGTGGTCCCATGCAATCTGATTCTCAGCGATCCTATGCTGCCAATGTCACTGAAGAGGATAACTTTGTGCCTCCGCAAATGGATCTCACCTCTCAGATCCAAGCCATGGTTGATGAGCGTATGCAACAGCTGTTTCTGGCTTCCTCCACTGGTTCTGCTTCTCAGATGGCCCCTACCCCGTCAGCCTATGGTTTTGCCATGACCATTTCTGGTCCTTCAGGTACACATGATACTACGTGGATTTTTGATTCTGGTGCTTCCTATCATATGACAAATGATGTTTCCAAACTTCATAATTGTTATACTCCTGCTAGCTCTATCACCATCCATACAGCCGATGCCACTCCTCTACCAGTCTCACTTATTGGCTCCGTCTCAAATAAGTTGCTCTCTATCCCTAATGTTTTGTGTGTTCCCCACCTCTCCATCAATTTAATCTCTGTTAGTCAACTGACTTCTTCTGAATTTCTTGTCTCATTTTTTTCCACTGGTTGTTCTCTGCAGGATCAGCGCACCGGGAGACAGATTGGGACCGGCCTTAGGTCAGGAGGACTTTACTATCTTCGGCCTTAGGTCAGGAGGATTTTACTATCTTCGATCGCTGCACCTTCCATCATCAAGCATCTTCCCTGTCGCCCATGTTTCCTCTGCATCCCCTTTGGCACTCTCGTTTAGGCCATTTATCTTTGAATAAAATGAAGCTTTTATTTAATAGTGGTGTTCTTGGAAAAATTTCTGTATCAGACATTTCTACTTGTTTTGGTTGCCAATTTGGTAAACAACATGCTTTCCCTTATAATAAAAGCACTACTTTTACTATTGCTCCTTTTGCTTTAGTGCATTCTGATGTTTGGGGACCCGCCTCTCAGCTAACGAAAGGCGGTTCCATTTATTATGTGTTGTTTATTGATGATTTCACTAGATATACATGGTTGTATTTGATGAAGAATCGTTCTGAGTTATATACCATCTACAGTGCTTTCTCTACCATGGTTTCCACTCAATTTGACACAAGGATTAAGATATTCAGGTCTGACTCTAGGGGCGAATACATGTCCCACAAATTTCGTTCTTACCTGACTAGTCAAGGAACTCTAGCTCAATTATCATGTCCTGCCACACCACAGCAGAATAGAGTGGCAGAACGGAAACACAGACATATCCTCGAGGCTGCTAGATCCTTAATTCATTCCTCATATGTTCCTCTGCAATTCTGGGGGGAAGCAGTCCTCACTGCCACCTATCTGATTAACAGAACACCATCCACTGTCTTATCTGGCAGTTCTCCATATGAAAAATTGTACTCATGTAAACCTGATTTGTCCTGTCTCAAAGTATTTGGCTGCACCTGTTTTGTTCTGTTGTATGATAATGAGGGAACCAAACTTGCACCCAAATCCACTGTCTGTGTTTTTTTAGGGTATGGCATGGAACAAAAAGGATATCGGTGCTATGATCCTAAAACCAATAAGTTACGGGTCTCTCGTAATGTCACCTTCTTGGAACATATACCTTTCTATACATTACCCATTGCACTCTCCTCTCCTGAGCAACCTCCGATTTATCCTCTTGATCCCTTTCCAGACCTATTTCCCTCCGATACCCCTTCTCCACCACCCCTGCAGGTATATCATCGTCGGCCAAGACCCCCGTCTGCTCACTCGGAATCTGCGGCTCCTCCTCCTACTTCTGACCATGGGCCTATCTCCTCTGCTCCAGATGTGCAGGATCCTCCTCAACCTCGAAGGTATCCCTTACGCACCAGAATCCCTCCCTCCCGCTTTGGTTTTGTTTGTACTGATCATTTTTCTCCATCATATAAGTCCTTCCTTGCAGCAATTCATACCTTAACAGAACCACAATCCTATAAGGAGGCCATTACTCATCCGAACTGGAGATCTGCCATAACAGAAGAACTTGCGGCTCTGCAAAAAACTCAAACATGGGATCTTGTTCCTCTTCCCTCAGGGAAACGGGCTATTGGCTGCAAATGGATATTTAAGATCAAGACCAAATCTGATGGCACTATTGATCGTTACAAGGCTCGCTTGGTTGCCAAAGGGTACACACAAGAATATGGGGTAGATTATGAGGAGACCTTTGCTCCAGTTGCGAAGATGACAACTGTCCGGACCTTTATCTCTGTTGCCGCTGTTAGACGTTGGCCACTCTACCAGCTTGATGTCAAGAATGCATTTTTGAATGGCTTCCTTCAGGAAGAAATCTATATGCATCCTCCCCCAGGTGTCGCAAGACCTCCTCATTATGTCTGTCGTCTCAAACGTGCCTTGTATGGACTCAAACAAGCCCCTCGTGCTTGGTTTGAACGGTTTAGCACCAGCATTATCAGCATTGGTTTTTCTCAGAGTGCTCATGACTCCGCTCTCTTCACTCGCTACTCGCGATCTGGATGTGTTTTCTTGTTACTCTATGTCGATGATATGATTATCACTGGCAGTGATGCTTCTGGAATTCTATCCTTGAAGCGCTTTCTTCATCAACAGTTTGAAATGAAAGACTTGGGCCATCTTCGGTACTTTCTAGGCATTGAGGTTGCCTACTGTCCTGAAGGATATCTTTTATCGCAAACCAAATACTGCAATGAAGTTCTCCAACGCGCTGGCCTCACGGATCGTAAACCTGTCTCTACTCCAATTGAACATAATCTAAAGTCAGGCTGACCTGTATCTTTACAGGAAGCAACCATGTCATGACATTTACATTTTTTGCTTCCCAATCAGCCACATGACACATCATCCCTAGCTGGTAGAGATGTTTTACATTCAAGTATTCGATTAATTTCTTCCTCCTATTGTTATGGATTGGGACCAATTCCTAAATTGACACTAACTAGACCCAAACCCAAACCAGTAACTCAATGGATTGGTTGAAACTTTTTTTTTTTTTTTCAGGTTGGGTTTGAGTTGAATATATATATTGACTTTATTAGTATTGGGCTGAGTTTGAGTTGAATCCATTCTTGTTTGGTAACCTGACCCAATCCAGACCCAACATGATTAACCGCACAATGACCTACCAATGGTACCCGGACCAAGACCTCTTTGTTAAGGTTGGGGCTGACCCTTTTACCTTTTTTTTTATCAGATTCGGGTTGACAAGTTCAACCCCATGAAGAAATGGTTTGGGTTTGGCTTTACCCCATATATGTTATAGAACCTAACCCAACCTGACCTGTTGTTTCCCTGGCCCTTGGATCTTTCTATTTACTTGGACCTTTTGTCAAATTGTGGTTGGGCGATGATAGTTTCAAATTACTTTAAGACTTTTCTGTTCATGTCATGTTAATTTATGAGTCATTTTGATAATTTTGATTTTCCTCTTCAGTAACAAACCAAAGAAATCCTATCTATCAAAGTATTTAATTGCACTCCTTAACTATGGAGGGGTTCCAAAAGAGTACTTTATCGATCTTCTGAACATGGCATTGGACGAAGCTCAAAATGTTCATTCCAATAAGTGTGCCGCATGGAAAGGTAATTTTGTACCTAAATTATCATTGGTAGATTATTAGAAATGCACCTGCAGCCATCACAAATTTTTTATGCTTCATTTCTTTTTCTTGTTATTTCTTGTCGTTATTTATTCTCTTCTAGTTAATTGAAATTAACTTTTGTGAATTCTTGTTGGCACCCAAGCTTGAGATTATGCATCTTACTAAGTTGCTGTAGATTTTTGATATTCCGTATGTATGCAGAGTATGCCTACTTGTAGGTTATCAGCATCAAAATTATCAGTTGGAATTACTTTTAGTTGATGAGCATATGCGTATAGGAGATTCCTTCTAAATAAGACTCTGAACTTGCAGTTGCTCAGCAACATGGGGAGATGGATGATTTTCTTGCATTAAGGATGATTGCATGTGGAATTCCTCTTGAAGAACCATATCTGAGATCTCACTTGTCTGTACTCATGAGAGTGGAACAGAAGAGTCTCAAGGGAGGGAAGCTGCCTGTCAGTGAGTGCTATCATCTGATGGGGACTGTAGACCCTACCGGGACACTTAAGGCTAATGAAGTTTGTGTAATTCTGTATGTAACTTACAGTTGTATTTTTTTATATTTATTGTCATGACACTCAAGAGTTCTTTTAGAGTAATGCGTCACAACTTACTATGTTTTCTAATTGTTTGAACAAATATGCAGAGACAATGGGCAAATTTCAGGCAATGTGTTATTGTTCAAGCATCCTGGGTTACATTTTGGAGATATCCATGTTGTTACTGCAACCTATGTAAGTGCTTTAGAGAGTTTTGTTGGGAATGCGAAATATGGCATTTTCTTCCCAACAAAAGGTCCAAGATCATTAGCCGATGAGATGGCGAATAGTGATTTCGATGGGGACATGTATTGGGTGTCAAGAAATCCACAGGTTTGGCGTTAAAGTTACATTTGTGTATGCATCTGGTACATTTTAGAACCTCATTCGCTATATATTTTTTCTTTTGTTTGAATTTCATACTTCGTGATTCATTGCAATTGATTCTTTTAATTCCTTCAGATATATAAATTATTGAATAATGTGTTATCCTTAATTCTCTTTAAGTATGTTGTTGAGGGAATATTTGTTAAAACATCTTTGTATCTTATTACTGATTCTATATTCAAGTTCCTAATAGTATCAGTCGATCTCAGGGTAACATGACTGACATGATATCTATGGTAGAAGGCTGTTAGATGAGACTTGAGAGAACTTGGCTAGTAAGCTATCAAGGCTATTTCTCTTGACTACCTTGGTGGACATATCTGCTAGTTGATCTCTTAATTGAACATATGTATACGAAGTATCTTTTATATCACCTCTTCTCTAAAGATGTGGTAATCAACCTCAAAGTTTCCTTTTTCCTTTTCGAAGAACAGATTTTCCTTAATGTGCAATGCTGATTATCAAATTACAATATGCAAAGCTCGATGTGATGCCAAATGTATCATAGACACACCCCGAGTTGCATCACTTGGGTCTTCATGGTAAGGCTTGAGGAAGCTGACATGAAAGACTGGATGTACCTTGATCCATCCAGGCAGATTCAGTCTATATGCCTGTTTCCCCACTCTCAACACAATTTCAAAAGGACCGTCATATCTTGGAATTAGTCCCTCTTTGGTTCTTATCTTCTTCCCAATTTGGGATGTAAGTTTCAACATCACTTCATCCCCAACTTGGAACTCTCTGAAAATTCGATTCTTGTCGGCCCATTTCTTCATTCTGCAGACTGATCTCTCAAAACAGTCCCTAGCGCTGTCAATCATCTCAGTCCTCTCTTGTTCAAATCTGTAAGCAGTAGGGCACCGGTTGCTGAACTGTGATAAAGATTGTGGCTTATGGCCCTATTTCCGCTCACCTCAATTGTGGCCTATGGCCCTATTTTCACCTTGTGCACTTGATTGAGCAACAAGTTTTTTAATTTTTGGCTCTTTCAAGTCACAAGTTTCCTCCTGTGAAGACACAAAAATGAGGCTGACCTTTATTATGTCCAACAGCCAACTCAAGAGCAGAAAACATCTCCACATTCTTTTTTTTTTTTTTTTTTTTTTGAATAGTTTGCATTTGAAGTTCTAATTTGAACATTATTATCTCCACATTAACGGACAATGTTTTAAACATAGCAACCACTTCTAAGAGTTTGGTATCAGATATCTCAAGATATCTCAATACTCATCATTCAACTTTTACATGTGGTGTATGAGAATCTGTGAACTTACTACTGCATATGCAATATTTGGTCTCGTAATTGTTAAAGTGTAATATTGTATCATAATAGGCCCAGGGCCCAGCCCACTTGTATGATAATAAAGCCCAGCCCACTTATAAATAGGAGACTTAGTCATAATTTGTACAACAAGGCAAAACCGTGTATACCAAGTTGTCTTTCCCTTTTTAGAGATCTAATTGATCTGATTAGCTTTAATTCCTTGATTTGTAGCCTAATCTTAGGCATTGTAAATTCTATTTAAAGAGAAGAAATCCAAGATGACTGATCATCGAATGAAAGTAATTCAGAGACTCTCTCTCTCTCGTTTTGGCATATGTCTCTGAATGTCATGGTATCAGAGCTTGGTTATTATCAATCCTTTCATTGAAGTATCATCTTTGATCAGTCTCCTTATTGATCAAATCTCTTCTGGCGAGACCCTTCTTCTTCCTTGCTGACTGATTGACCACTGATCAACAGTGGCCCACCACTGATCAAACATTGGTCCACCAGCGCTGCACTCAGTCATGATCGACAGACCTCAAGGATCATTTTAAGGATTTTTCTGGATTTTTTCTTCACCGTTTAAGGTTGGTTTCAAGCTTCTTCTTCTCTGTCGATTTTAAGCTCTAAGTATCAGATAGTTTTCATCCATACCGTCCAGATTTGTGGATCTGTACCTGTTGCTCATCAAACTTGGACTGGAGGAAGTCCAATTGATCTTCTTCAAGACACTCAGTCTTGATCTGTGATTCGGCCAATCTGTGGGTCCCACACACAGATCACACATCCCACAGCCAGTTTGTCTGGCACTCTTTTTTTGGGGATTTCTGCATTTTTTCTGTACTGTTCATCTGGATGCCTTCTCAGTCTCTCCATCTGCCTATCTCTGTGGAATTGCTACAGTTAGCCTATCTGATTGGTACTGATTGTTTTTATTAGTACTTCTGATTAGTGCTGCTTGTTCCTGATTCGTGCTGTCTGGTAGAATTCTACTCTTTATTGTGGCTGTTAGTGTATTTTCGAGTTGCTGTTTTTACTACGCATATTTCTGCATTGCTATTATGGAGAACAATGATATCAAGTTGATCAAATTTAATGGTAAAAACTATACCACTTGGGCTTTTCAATTTCAAATTTACCTTAAGGGTAAAGAACTCTGGGGCCATATTGATGATTCCGATCCCAAACCTAATGATGAAAAGCTCCTACCTAAATGGGAGGTTAAAGATTGGTAGATCATGACCTGGATATTGGGGTCCGTCGATGCACAGTTTATCCTGAACCTTTGACCCTACAAGACTGCCAAAGAAATGTGGCTTTATGTAAAAAAGATATATTTGCAACAAAATTCTGCTCGCAGGTTTCATTTAGAACATGAAATCTCGCAGTTTGTTCAAGGGACCTTGTCGATACAGGATTACTACTCTCAGTTTACCAGTCTGTGGACTGATTACGCTGAGCTTATTTATGCTGACCTTCCTGCTGTCTCCTTAGCCTCTATTCAAGAGATCCATCAGACGAGTCAGCGGGATCAATTTCTAATGAAGTTACGGCCACAATTTGAAAATGTCCGATCCAACTTAATGAGCAGGGTTCCATCCCCTTCACTCGAATCATGTTTGGGCGAACTCCTTAGAGAGGAACAGCGCTTGGTGACTCAGACGGCACTTACACAAAATAGTCCTTAGGCTGCTCCTGTCGATGTTGCTTATGTTGCCAGGAGTAAAGCTCAAACCAGGGACATGAGTAGGGTCAAATGTTTTGGCTGCCACAAATTCGGACATGTTTCCACTCAGTGTGACCAGAAGTTTTGTTCCTACTGCAAAACCAAAGGTCATGTTCTTCCGGAATGCCGAACGCGACCTCAGAATTGGGCGAATCGGGCACCGCAACAGAGAGCCTACTCTGCACATATTCCTGACACTTCTTCACCAGTCATGCCTGCACCACCACAGCAACAGAGCGCCTACTCTGCACATCTTCTTGATGCTTCTTCACCAGTCATGCCTGCACCACCTGCTGCCTCTTCTTCTTCTACCCTCACTCCTGAAATGGTCCAGCAAATGATCATAAATGCTTTCTCTGCCCTTAGTCTATCAGGTAATCCAAAATCTTCAGCATCCACCTGGTATATTGATTTAGGGGCCTCCAATCACATGACACACTCTCCTGCCAATATGACTCATATTAGGGAGTATGATGGAGACCTCTGCATCAATACTGTTGATGGTGGCAGTATTCCCATTTCTGCTGTTGGAAAGGTTCCTCATTCCTTACCCTTGCATAATGTTTTTCTTTCCCCTCGCTTAACCACAAATTTGTTATCCGTTGGTCAACTTGTAGATAGTAATTGCTCCATCTTGTTTTTTCGCTCTGGTTGTGTTGTGCAGGATCAAGCATCGGGGAAGGTGCTAGCGAAGGGCCCTAAGCTGGGCCGACTGTTTCCCCTCCAGATTTCGTCAAATGAAAAGCTCCCTTCAGAGTCTGCTTTGTTTTCCCATTTTAGTCATAATAAATGTCAGTTGTGGCATAATCGTTTAGGACATCCTAATTCCAAAACTTTGATGTTTTTATTAAACTCTGGTTTAATTAATGATAATAAAGTTTCTTTTAAGGATGTTTCTTTTAGTTGTGATAGCTGCAAAATGGGGAAAGGGAAAACCCTTCCTTTTCCCCTTCATGATTCTTTACCAATCAAATGTTTTGATATTGTTCATAGTGATGTGTGGGGCATTGCACCTGTTATCTCTCATTCTCATTATAAATACTTTGTGACATTCATTGATGATTATAGTCGTTTTACTTGGATTTATTTTTTGCATGCTAAGTCTGATGTTTTCTTGGTTTTTAAAGTTTTCTTGTCTTATGTTGAGAATCAATTTTCCACTACCATTAAAATTCTTAGGTCTGATTCAGGGGGGGGGGGGGGGGGGGGGGGGGGAGTATGTTTATAAGGAATTTCAAGCATTTTTACAATCCAAAGGCATAATCTCTCAACGATCTTGTCCTTACACCCCCCAACAAAATAGTGTGTCTGAGCGGAAAAACCGACATCTCTTGGATATTGCTCGTTCACTTTTGCTAGCATCTTCAGTTCCAACTAGGTTTTGGCCCGAAGCCCTCTCCACCGCTGTGCATGTCATAAACCGCCTACCTTCATCTAGATTAGACAACCAGACACCGTTTTTTCGACTTTTTCAAAAGAATCCACTCTATAATCATCTTCGTCCTTTTGGGTGTGTTTGTTTTGTTCTACTTCCTCCCACTGAGCGCACTAAGCTAACAGCTCAATCCTCCCTCTGTGCCTTTCTCGGTCATGCTCTTAATCAAAAAGGCTATCTATGTTATGATTCTAATGCCAAAAGAATTCGAGTGTCTTGCAATGTCGTGTTTTTTGAGAATCAATATTTTTTTCCAAGGCATGGTGATTCAAATGAATCTGTCTCGTTCTCTTTTTTACCATCATTTTCAGATACAAAGCCTCCACCTGTTACTCGTTTTAAGCCGGATTTTGTGTATAAACGACGGAATGTTACAGGTGATCCTGGCTCTGGGTCTCTCGCTACGCCTACCCTGACTGCTCCTGGTCCTGCTCCTGATCCACCTCTGGCGCTTCCTGTTCCTGATCCTGCACCTAATCCACCTCCGGCTCCTCTTCCTCTTCGCCGATCCATTCGCCACACAAAGCCCCCTGATCGCTATGGTTTTACTCATGCCTCCTTATTAACCACTTTGTCTTCTCTTTCTATCCCTAACTCGTACTCTCAGGCAGTGCAGCATGATTGTTGGATACAGGCTATGCAGGAAGAACTAAGTGCTCTTCAAGAAAATCATACATGGGACATTGTTACCTGTCCTTCATCAGTCAAACCAATTGGATGCAAGTGGGTATACTCGGTGAAATTAAAGTCTGATGGATCCTTGGATCGCTACAAAGCGCGTCTCGTTGCACTTGGAAATAGGCAGGAGTACGGTATTGACTATGAGGAGACTTTTGCTCCAGTGGCCAAAATGACAACTGTGCGTACAGTTCTTGCCATAGCTGCCTCTCAATCCTGGCCCCTATATCAGATGGATGTGAAGAATGCTTTTCTTCATGGGGATCTTAAAGAGGAAGTCTACATGCGTCTCCCTCATGGAATTCCTTCTTCTTCCCAGACAGATGTTGCTCGGTTACGACGCTCTTTATATGGCCTCAAACAGGCACCCCGAGCCTGGTTCGACAAGTTCCGGACCACTCTCCTTCAGCTTTCTTTTATACAGAGCCCATATGATCCTTCGATGTTCACACTTCATTCATCCAGAGGATCCACAATTCTTCTTGTGTATGTCGATGATATCATTATTACTGGCCCTCACAGTGATATGATTCAACAGATACAGTCCTCTTTGCAAGATAAGTTTCATATGAAGGATTTGGGACCTTTGAATTATTTCTTGGGTTTAGAAGTTCATCAAACCAAGAAAGGCTTGTTTCTTCATCAGCACAAATATGCTACTAACCTAGTGGATCTCGCCGATCTCGGTGATTCTCGCCCAGTGGACACACCATTGGAAGTAAATGTCAAGCTTCGTCAACAAGACGGCGATCTCCTTCCTGATCCTACTTTCTATCGTCGTTTGGTTGGTAGCCTTGTCTACCTAACCGTTACTCGACCAGATCTCTCTTATGCCGTTAATCTGGTTAGTCAGTTTATGACCGCCCCACGGCATCATCATTTGGCGGCAGTCAAACGCATTATTCGCTATATCATTGGTACCTCCACCCACGGCTTATTTTTTCCAGTTGGCACACCACTTACACTCACTGCTTATTCTGATGCGGATTGGGCCGGCTGTCCGGACACCCGTTGCTCTACCACAGGATGGTGTGTTTACTTGGGCGACACCTTGATATCCTGGAATTGTAAAAAGCAAGATAAAGTCTCCAAATCTTCTACGGAATCCGAATACCGAGCCATGTCTTCTGCTTGTTCTGAGATCCTATGGCTACGAGGGTTGCTCTCAGAGCTTGGATTCTCACAGACTAAACCGACTCCTCTTCATGCCGACAACACAAGTGCCATTCGAATTACTGAAAATCCTGTGTTTCATGAGCGGACAAAGCATATTGAAGTGGACTGTCACTTCATTCGGGACGAGTATGATCGCAAAGTCATTACTCTTCCCCATATTTCCACTGAGTGCCAGCTTGCTGATATTTTCACCAAGGGCCTTCCACGGCCGCGGCATGAATTCCTGGTTCGCAAATTGTTGCTGGTTGATTTCCCGCATCAATTTGAGGGGGGGTGTTAAAGTGTAATATTGTATCATAATAGGCCCAGGGCCCAGCCCACTTGTATGATAATAAAGCCCAGCCCACTTATAAATAGGAGACTTAGTCATAATTTGTACAGCAAGGCAAAACCGTGTATACCAAGTTGTCTTTCCCTTTTTAGAGATCTAATTGATCTGATTAGCTTTAATTCCTTGATTTGTAGCCTAATCTTAGGCATTGTAAATTCTATTTAAAGAGAAGAAATCCAAGATGACTGATCATCGAATGAAAGTAATTCACAGACTCTCTCTCTCTCGTTTTGGCATATGTCTCTGAATGTCAGTAATAATGGGGTCTATTTTTGTTGCAATTTCTGAAACACACTCCGTTAATGTAGAGTTTTTCTTTACATAATATGTAAATGGTGATACGATTCCAGAAATGTACCCAGTGGGCCTGTCCCTCCTTTCCAATCTTAATTAAAAGGTCTGGTGCTTACTTTTCATTGAGGTGTGAGAATTACTTAAAGAGGACTTGACATGGGATGGGGTATATGCCTTTTGTCCATAGCTAATGAGTGAATATTTAAAAAAAAAAAAGAAAAAAACAAGACAGAAATAAAAGGTTTGTGCTGTTAAATTGGAACCGTCAGAGTTCCAAAAACTGTGTTTTTAAACCATGGCTGAGACATGGTGTCACGACCTGAAACCTGATTTGCAATAGAAGTCCATCTTTCATGTCACGAATGTAATTTTCTGAATTTATGAGATTAGGTCCAATCAAATCCAAGCTTGTCCTTCTATCGTTTACTAGCATCATTCCCTCATGGGATACAATTAATATTACTATTCATAGGAGATTCCATTAGCTGTGTAATGATATGTACATTTCCTTAACTAGGAGATAGCGATATATTGTTAGTTGTTTCTTAAGGATGTTTAGATTCTCTTGTAGCCACTTTTGGTGTCATCGCTGTTATAATTACATCAGTCAACACTCACAGAAGGGGACAGCCATTTCTCCCATTCTATCATCTTTCTTCTACAATTGATTAATTTGTCACTATGTTGGAGTAAGATACATGAATTCTGTTTTTCCATTACAATCATGATTCCTTGGCGGGCCATCATTCTCCATAGCAAAACTTTTCCTCAATGGTGCCGTTGCTGGCCTGCATTGGACATGTGTAAACCATCTCAATTGAGTTTCTCTTATTTTATGCCTATTGATTCTAGTGCTGCCCGTCACTACATGAAATCTGGGGCCTGTCGGATTCTGTATCGTGTTTAGTAAGTAGCATAACACCATCATAACGCAAATCAGATTGCCAATGGGCAAATCTGTTGCAACAAAAATCCAACCTCTCTAGGTATGGAGTGTGTTTCTTCTTCAAATGTCCAAAGGCTTTCCTCTTTTTCCCCTTCTCATCCCTAACATCGGCTCAGAAAACCCTAAAACACACAAGACATGAAAGGACTAAAATGCCCCCCACAAGTGGGCTACAAACATGAAAATAAAAAGACTCAACAATGAGCTAGGTCCATACAATTTGTGTTGTGCATCGGTTTCCCCTTTCTGGGAAGAACTCGACCTCGGGTTCTGGAAGTGTCGTTCTAGGTAAAAAATCCAGCGTACAAACTTCCAATGTCCTTTTTGATCTTCATAGTTCATATTCCGTACTTGAAGCTTGACACTATTTTCCTCCAAGTTGGCTTTACGCATTGCCTCCTTTGACACAATATTTTCCTCCAAGTTGGCTTGACACATTGCTTCCTTTGACGGGCGAACTTTGATTTAGTGTGCCATGGAGATGCTTGACATTTCAAATGTGGAATTTGGATTTTCATATCACAAACTATGACCATCCGTGGTTCATCCCCAAATATGAAGTCAGTGTGAGGGACTTCAACGGGTAGATCTTCTTGTGAACTCATTAGAACATTCAGTTTGTTTTCCGATAAACAAACAGGCTGTTCTAGAATTGGCATTTTGATCAAATCCATCTGGTGATTTGCCTCATTAATAACCAAATATGAGTCTTTAATTTCCACTAGTACGCCATTTACTTCTTCCAATGTCTGATCAATGCAACCCTCATATTCACGAGTTGTTCCATCTAATTTGGCTATGAAATCTTCTGTTTCTTGACAATCATCTTGCACGTAATCATGAAATATAGGAAGTGAATCTAGAAGATCATCTAAGACATTTTCATCATGATGACTTTTATAATGTCTTCTTTTGACTCTTGAGATTTAAGTTGCCTTGCATAAGACTGTTTAAGTCTGAGCTCAAATGAATAGCATATTGGTATGCTTCATGAATGAATTGGCAGGATTTCACATGCTTTCTAATGTCCACCCTCAAAGCTTTGACATAATGAGGTAAGTCACGTGTTGGGTTTTCATCTAATCCACATAAGATATGCAATGCTTGGAATTGATCTGTATATTCATCAACAGTTAATTTCTTTTGCTTTAAACCAATGAACTGCTCCAAGTAGAACTCTTTTCTATAATATTCATCTCCATCATCGAGCAGATTTATGCCAAATTCCACGTGTCTTATACCTGCTATGAAGATTTCACAAACACTGATTGCTGATCCAAGTCCTAATGTTCCAAGTATCGCAATGTGAATATCAACTGCTAAATGAAAGGTGTTTAAGCCAATCTTTGGTACGGACCACGCTCAGATTTCTCTTATTGCAGAGTGGCAACACCTGCTGCCCTCTTTCTTCCTGCTGTCTTCTCAGGTAACGGCAAGTTTAAGTCCAGGGTCTTCATTTGGACTCTGCAACAGACAGAGAAACTCCTCTCTGATCTGGCGATGATGAACAAGCAATGTCTGGTTGCCTTTTCTTTTCCAATTTTTTTTTTTTTTTTTTTTTCAAATCCGGGGCCCCTCTTGTTTGTATTCACTGAAACAAACAAAAGGCCTTCTCTACTCTCTTCTGTTCTCTCTGCATACCAAGACAAAATGAGGAAACATGGACTTTACTCTCACACTTTAGAAAGGGGAAAGAGTTTTCTTCTGACTTCTCTGTTCTGGGTCTGATTGGAAGATTGGATGAGCAATGGAAGATCAAAGTTCAATCTCCTTTCCAACACAGCCCTTATCTGTTTCGGAAAAACAGAAATCAATCTGACCCTTGAGATCTGTGATCACAGATGTGGCCCACCGTAGATCCGGTCCTCATCTCTGACGAAGCCAAGCAGCAATGATCGCTGTGGCAAGCCTTGACTTCAGCGATATGCAGCAGTCGATTCTTATCCTTTACTTAACGGCGACCTGAGGGCTCTGTGACCAGCACAGGCAAGCGTTTTCTCGTTTCTTCTGGCAGCAGCTGCTGGGCTGGACTTCTGGAATCCGAGCTGTACCCTGACCTGTCCTGGGAGCCCAGGTTTCTTCTTCCTCCTCTGTTTCAGAAGATCGATTGCTGTAAAGTAATCCTACTGCTGCTCCCCTCCGTTCTCCTTCTCTGACGGACAGAGGTGGCTGGTTGGACTTATGTCTGAAGACATCGTTCGGCTGTAACGTCGATGGGCAGCGATGGGGTGATAATCTCTGGGCAGTGACTGCCCTCCTTTTTTTCCACACAACCAGAGGTCGAAGTCCCTCGAGTGGGTTCTGCAAATCATACCAGCAGACCCTCTCTGTCTTGCCTGCAGCGCCAGATCCGGACTCTCCCTTTCTGCAGAACAGAACCTGAGAGTCCTCTCGCACTTCTTGCCCTCAGGCTGCTTCTTCTCTGCAGACCGGCGACAACCACATTGCCCAACAATGATGGCCGTGCACCAGGGGCTAAAACTACTCTCATCGATGAAGACAGATTCAATCTGTCCACTAAGCAAATCAGATTGCCGAAGGGCAAATTTGTTGCCACAAAAATCCAACCTCTCTAGGTATTGAGTGCGTTGCTTCTTCAAATGTCCAAAAGCTTTCCTCTTTTTCCCCTTCTCATCCCTTACATAGGCTCAAAAAACCCTAAAACTCATTAGACATGAAAAGACTGAAATGCCCTCACAAATGGGCTACAAACATGAAATTAAAAAGACTCAATGATGGGCTAGGCCCATACAATTTGTGCTCTGCATCACATCATAAGTCATAATAAATCAGGCATTTACCTAATAAAGTCAATCTTCGATGAAAATTGATAAATCCAAATCTCAATGTTAAAGAATAATCCATAATGACAAATAAAAATATACAAATCCCCATGAAGCCGTCTTTGCCGTGACATGTCTAAAATGAATTAGACTAAATCATCTAAACTAAGCCTGTAATTTGATCTATGAGTTCTGTTGTTGCTCAGCTGTAGATATCGAATCCTATCACTTCATTGTTTGGATCCTCATGTTTTTCTATGTTCTGGTTACCTGGGATTGGGGCAAAAATACAGAAATCAGTAATACTGAGTGAATAGATTTCTAGATCTATGTGTACGTGTGTAAGAAACAATATGATAAATGAAAATATTCAACATGGCATGAAACAACAATGAGGTGTACTTGTTAAGTCCAGTTAAGGTTTCTAACTCTTAACATTGGGAGTTGAGACCGCCACCTAACCGCGCCGTATGTGCAGGCTTTCAATTTACATTTCTCAAGCATGCCTTATATAATTATAACCTCATAAGGGCTGACCTATAGTCGATCGAACGGCTGACCTAAATAGCCGGTAAAGCAGTGAAACTGACCTAGAAGCATAGTGGTTAATACTTTTTCGGACCTCATTTCGCTCTGGCCTGCAAAATGAAAAGTTTCGGCCGATTCGGGATTTCGGCGAAACTTTTCGGAATTACATTTCGGAGAAAATATAACAAAATATATATACATATATAAGTAAAAAAATAGAAAAAGTAATAAATATAGATTTAATCCATTATAGTAATTTTTTTTGGAATTATATTATGTGAAAATATTAGAAATACAAAATATGTGTAAAAAAAGTAAAAAAAAAAAAATTAATTTTGTAAAATTTCATTTCGACCGAAAAGTTACATTTCAGCCGAAATCCCAAATTTCGGCCAAAATTGGCCAAAATCTTGAATTTCGGCCAATATTGACCGAAATTCAAATCGAAATTTCGGCCGCTTGACCGAAACGAAAAATTTCGGCTATTTTGGCCGAAACGAAACAAAATTAATAACTATGCCTAGAAGTCAGAGAAACTACGCGGATGGCCTAAAAGCCACATATTTATTCCATCTCTTAGCCTCTCGTGCTTGTGATCCACGGGTGTCCAGTGGGTAGGTCTAGCTAATCCTTTACCCAGTAAATTACATTCTTCATAGAGGTCATGTGATTTAGATTCATCATCAATTTGCTAGTATTTCGCAACACCAATAACAAGGCAACTTGAAGTCTGCCCCTTACACAATTTCCGGGTTTCATGTACGCCATTCCGTTCCATAATTGGTACCCGATAGTGTAAGAGCAGTTGCATAGCTACCCGGATAGGTTTGAGATATCCACTGTTTTCCAAGATCAAAACAATAGGTGACATGTGCAACTAGTACCATATAAGATCACTACCACAGGCAACATAACATAATTAGCATGTGGGAATGTCATAAAATTTCATCACATGTAAATAAGATCATAAAGAACTGAGTACAAGCTAGTAATTCACATCTGCAACTTAATCATTAAGTTGATAAGATGGCAATATGATTGCTAAGATGGTTCTTATCCTTAAATAAGATTTATTAAGAATACTTCTGCAACCCAAGCGTGTTTCAGTTGGTCTCTGGACTCTAGGTCTGGTTTGGCATTATCCCTATGGCTCCAATTCAGGTTTGACTAATGGCAACACAAGAAGGCAGTCAATCATTAAGTTAATAAGATGGCATTATAATTGCTAAGATGGTTCTTATCCTTAAATAAGATTTATTCAGAATACTTCCACAGCCCAAGCATGTTTCAGTTGATCTCTAGACTTTAGGTCTGGTTTGGCATTATCCCCATTGCTCCAATTCAGGTTTGACTAATGGCAGCACAAGAAGGCAGTCAATCATATCTATTACCCACATCAGTTTCCCACCTTAGGATAATCTTTAACATGGTACAACCCATCCTATGGTTCCTTCACTCTAGAAACTACATAGTTCACCTAGTGTATCAAATATTAAAATTTCAGCCAGCCATCATCTGAAACAAGTGTATACTGTCGGTCAAGCTCCATCCCTTCACATTCCAAACATTCAGCGGTTTTGAGCCTAAAACTTCAGTTGACTATGGGTTTTTGAACCCATAATACAATTCAGTCCAATGTTTTGGGATTCCAAACACCTTATTCATCATAAATCATCATCATTTTACCCCATCAGTCATCACTATGACGGGCTACCAGTCGTAGGACTTCATTCCCACAGTCAACCCACATACAAAGACCAAGTATATCAGTCAGCCACATGACAAACCCATCACAATTAAGTCAACTGGCCATAATCTATCATTATTTTAGTCGACCAGTCATATTATCATCACTTTGACAGTCGGCCAGCCACCCTAATTATGTATTTGGGGTTCTAGACACGAATAAATCACAAACACAAGTAGAACTAGAAATCCACTTACCTTTGATAGAAGACCATGGGCTTGGCAATATAGGGATTGCTACAGGTCATTAATCTCAATTCCTAGATCACTTGACTCCTATTCCTTCAAATCTCCTTAATTCTCCTATTTCCAAAGCGTAGAGAGAGAGAGAGAGAGAGAGAGAGAGAGAGAGAGATGGGTTTCTCCCATGGGCTACATGTCATTTGAGAGAGATTGAAAATACTGCACTGACGAAAATTAGAAAAACATTCCGCTGATGAAATCTTCTATGAGTTCTGTTGTTGCTCAGCTGTAGATATCGAATCCTATCACTTCATTGTTTGGATCCTCATGTTTTTCTATGTTCTGGTTACTTGGGATTGGGGCAAAGATTTCATTAGAAATACAGGTCAGGAATCCCCAGTCGACCAAGAGGGGAAGATTCCGCTGATGAGCTGTGATGATCACAGGTGGGCCACGCTTGATCTAAGGTGATCAGTGATGATCAGAGATGATATGGCTGACGAAGATGATCTTAGAGGGGCTTCCAATGCTTGGAAGATAACGTAGAAGATGATCCACAGTTGGAATGGAAGAAATATCAGTCGAAACAGTAACAGAAACCAAATACTGCACTGCCGAGCCTGTCGTCAAGGTGCTGATATGCAGGTGGGCCCCACCAGTTGATCTGACGACAGATCTGAAGTTCGAGATGGATGCACAGATCTTCTATGCAACTAATGGAAGTAGTCTCATAAAAAACCAGGTCAGATCAAAGATTTGGTGCGGCTGTGATGAAAACATGTGAAGAAGTCCAAAAATCCACAAAAGTTGACAGACGACCAACCTCTGATGATAAATAATTGCCGGAAAAATCACCAGAATTCTTGAAATAAACCGGCGATCACACTGGGCTGCTTCTGCAGATGAGTTGATGATGATCTGAAGTGGGCCACGTCAGATCTGAGATGATCAGATCTGATCAGGGATTTTCTGGGATGTCAAGGATGATCAAGGATGATCTTACAGATCATTGGATGTGGAAAAAAACTAAAACCCTAGGCTCTGATACCATGTCATTTGAGAGAGAATATTGCTGTAAAATTGAGTCCCCCTCTTAGGGTCGACTATGCTCATATTATATAAGGGCTGAATGCCCTGATTACATGCAATTAGAATCTTATCTATATCTAGATCCTAAAATGTAGTATTACAAACTAAATATGTACAGCTGTCTTTTGACTAAGTGAAATATACAGACTGGGCCTAAATGGGCCTGCTAGTGTGGGCTTGGATTGACACTACATGCATATAACAAGGTCATCTATCCTTTTCTAGTTAACTTCTATCTAAGAGACCACTTCCTATTCGAATAAGGCTCCTTCCTTTCTACATCGGTTTGCTAGTCCTCATGCGCATATCCTTCTTGGACAAGGTTTTGTGCGCACCGCTTCTAGTGTTAATACTTCTAAAAGAAGTCAGTGTCCCACACTTGTCTATCAACTTAAGATAATGGATCTATAAATCCTCTTTCTAATAGTCATGGCCTACCATTAAGAAGGAAACCAATTTTATTTAAAGATGATCCCTCTAATAATTATTAACTATTGGTCCCACTCTTCTAACAACTAAAAGACTCAATTTAGAAGAAGAGACTTAATCAATACAAATAGTGGAGCCTACATAGCTTCATAATAAATTATCACTTAAAAATATAGGATGAAACACAATAATTAAATCCTCTAATAATCATATTTAATTTTCTTTCTTTGTTTTACCACTCCTCCATCTCAAATTTAGAAGAAGAGACTTAATCAATACAAATAGTGGAGCCTACATAGCTTCATAATAAATTATCACTTAAAAATATAGGATGAAACACAATAATTAAATCCTCTAATAATCATATTTAATTTTCTTTCTTTGTTTTACCACTCCTCCATCTCAACATTCTTATCTCTGCTACATTACGATCCTAGGAATTCAATTACATGGAATGAACAGGCCCTCTAGGCTAAGTAGCGGTCGTAGCAGTTGAGGCCGCTACTCTATTTTGAAAATAGTCGTGCTACGATCTAAAACCTAGTAGAGCCAATCGGTTTTAGTTTAAAACATTGTTTTTCCTATTTCTTCTCCTCAATAGCCTTTTATAAAGTTGTCTCTACTCTTATATGATTCCAAATTACTAAAGCAATACAAGATCGATTGCTACACAATATTTGAGTTCATTTGACCACTTAAAAAATTTACACCACTACGCTGCTACGTATCGCCGCAATCGCTACTTATCTTCTGTTACGTAGCGTTCTGGCCATTGGCCACTACGCGGGCCACAACTACTATTTTAATCCTTGCCTCTCGGAATTTTGATTGTAATGTACAGTTATGTGTGGTTATTTTCTTTTAATGGGAATCTGTTGTTCACTGATTGATGCAGTAGCTAATAGTGAAAAATTAACTTAAGAATATATTTCTAAATGAATCATGGATCATGTACCATAACAACTTATATTTTAAAGATAATTATAGGATAGTGGTGTTTTATTTTATTTTTATAGTGAAAGCATAAGCAATATTTTTGTGTATTTTTAGGTAATGTTTCAGAGTTTCAATAATGACAAGGCACATTATTCTTGGAGTCAACTACTTGAAATATTTCTAATGAATCTGAATGGATGCTTCCAATAATTTTTTATGTTGCAAATCTCATAAATTGCATTTCTGTTATGCATGTTATATTTTTTTCCTTTTGTTTTTCGTTAGATATAATTAATGCTTTTAGTTTCTAAAGTATTAGTTCCTCCCTTCTTTGAGGACATGTTAGCACGGGATTAGTTCTTTTACAATATTCATCACACACTAGTGTGTTTGTTTCAGCTGTTGGAATATTTCAAACCAAGCAAACCATGGGAGCGGAGTTCTTCTACTTCCCAGGGAAAATCAAATCAGCAGAATCCTGCTGAACTTTCCGAGAATGATTTAGAAAATGTGCTTTTCCGGCAATTCTTACTCAATCGGTTTCAGTCAAGGTAAGTTCTGTTACTGTGAAAGTGCCAAATATGATACTTTCCTAGATAAATTCCTTGTGGCTTCTACCTGAAAGAACTTCTTTTAAATGATAAAGTAATGTCTTCCATCCTGTTTGATACAACTTTCGCCGTACTTTTAAGACACAAAATTTGAAAACCAATCTACTCATGTTGTGAAAAATATTTCTTTGTTGTAATTGCTGAGTTTCTTAAAAAGAAAATTTCTAATTACAGCCAGCAGCCTATCTAATCTCCTTGGTTGGGACAGTTACAGTTATTATCCCCATGATTTGGGGTGATCTAATCTACTATGTCAATATTACAGCAAAATATCTTTTAGAGATATTATCAACATACATGAGTTACGTGTGTGACCCGCAGCAAAAACTTTGTCCACAAATTGTTAATTTTTCCATCCAGAGTTTTAAATTTTGATAGTTATTCAATAAGTGGATTGTGTCCCCAGAAAAAACTTTGTCCATAAATTGTTAATGGTTCCATCCAGAGTTTTAAATTTTGATAGTTATCCAATAAGTGGATTGTGTCCCCAGCAAAAACTTTGTCCACAAATTGCTCAAAATTTCCTTGTCAACAACCCGCTCCATGGTTGCTATTTTGGATCTATTTCTTGCTTATGTTGCTCCCATGAGATTGTCGCGGTCTTTTAGATTTAATCATCCAGATTTGAATAAATTCTCTTGCTGTTGAATCTGATTATTGATGTCGGAAGTAGATCCTGTCTATGGTCTGGGTATAGTTCTTCGAATTACGTCTCTAAATATTGTATTCGACTAATATCTGTTTTCGAACTCGATCTTTGATTTGCACTTTCTCTTTTCACTTTTCAGCCATGAATCATTGATCACATGGTTTCTGCTTTTAGATATATGTATGTCTTTGACTTTGATTTCAAATCCAATCATCTTTTGTTGGATTGATCGCTCTCGTGGATCCTCTGTTGTCAGGAGGTGTTTGTTAAATTTTTAATCAGATGTCTAATCTGATAATTTATTTTTGAGTTGGATCAATAACTCCAATGGTTTGCCTTTGGGTTGGATATCTGCATCTAATCATTTGCTTGTTCCTTCATTTGTACTGTTTTTTTCCCAAAGCTCATCTGCACAATAAATCTTGAGCTCCATCCGGAATGCCATGTCTGTTATCTTTAAATTATGCAATTGTTGATATGCATCAGCATTCAGCAGCCATTAAATCCATCAATTTATGGACTTTTAAGTTTATTGTCCTAATGCAAGTTCCAGTGCTCGTTTGGAACATCTTGTTTGAGGAAATTGTTAAGGTGAAGATATATAATGATGGTATTATCTCATAATGGTGTGCTTGGTATCTTGATAGGATTTAATTTGGATAACATTTCCTTGATTAGCCATAATTACTTTCCTTGTGCTGTATATGCTGATGTAATCTTTACCAGCTATCTCTTTATTTTCACACTTTCCACCAAAATTAATTTTCTAAATCGCTGTATAATCTTTTGTTCTTTTCCCCTGGATCCTTCGCTTAAAATATATTTGTCTATTATCAGTTTCTATTTATCCGGGTATTTAGAATTTTCCCCATCAATACTTCATGTTTGCGGCATAATGTTGTTGCATGAAGCTGATGATTGGATTTTTCTCTTGCAGTAGCGTTATAGGTACTGCAGCAGATAGTTGGTTGGCATATATGGATCGACTGTTGACACTAGGAGATGAATGTGACGTCGAAAAACAAACCCTGAAAGGAAAAATGCTTAAATTAGTCAATATATATTATGATGCTTTGGATGCGCCAAAATCTGGAGTGAAGGTCAGTTGATCAGCTTATGTTTTTCTCAGATGCTTAGTTATCTGAAGGGTCAATGAGATAAATAAAATAATGATATGTGTAACTATTTATTAAGATAACACGTGGCCTAAATACCCTAAATGTGTCACTTTCTGCATCCTATCGGAGAGTGGTCATAATTTTTAAGAACAAAGTAGGAATCACACAAACTTGGGCTCATTGGAAAGATAACTCAATAACCCAACCAACATATCCAATTTCATGCTGTCTAAAAATTGTTTGACATAATAAATTTGGCCATTTATTAGAGGCATGAAAATAGCTATTGGTAACTTGGTCCACTGCACATGTGCCACCCATGGTAACTAAATTTGGCCATTTATTAGAGGCATGAACATGTACCACCCATGACTGCATTATTCTCCACTGGGGGTGGCAAACTCGACCTTGAGTTTGCCTCTTTCACCCACTTCCACTCTTACACTCCATCAAGCTTTATTCCTAGTTAGGCGTGCTCATGGATTGGATTGCCCAAGCTCAGCCTTGGCAGGCTGCTTTGTGCCGGGCTTAAGCCTTAGGTTTTGTACTGACCCGGGCCCATTGTCCACATGATATTGTCCTTTTTTGCTCATGGGATTTCAACCCAATCTTGCTGCACGGTTTTTAAAGGCCTCATGTAGGGTATTGGGGTTAAGGGCAGGTCATGCGCGTGCACACACAGATATATATATATATATATATATGGGAAATATTCAAGTGAGAACTAGATATATATATATATATATATATATATATATATATATATATATGGGAAATATTCAAGTGAGAACTAGTTCTCACCTATTATATGAGAACTTTTTTGCTGGGCCCATCTAGCAACCCATCCAAACCTGGCAACCAATAGGGAACCCCCTGATAGTCATTAATCCCAAGGATTGGCACACATCCGAATGGACTGAACCATTGGATCGAGTGTTGAATATTTTTTTGAATATGAAACCATTAAACTTGTGGGCCACGGATGAAGGGGTTAGGGGCGTCGGTTTGGTGTCAAACTTGATACTCGGGGTGGTCTCACATAGATCTTTCCATTCCCCCTAGTCCCATCTCCAAATGGGGCCCACGGTTGGGTCCCACAAAAAGGTTCTCATATAATATGTGAGAACTAGTTCTCACCTGAATATTACCATATATGTGTGTGTGTGTATCCAGGATCAAGACTAGCATGTTTCCTATGTGGGACGTATGCAGCACTACATACCCAGTCTTTTAGAATTTCCCCCGCCCTCTCTCTCTCTATCTAGGCGGATGCTCGCCGGACCCAACGCCCTTCTAGTGGGGAGCCACAGGCTTGGACCTAAAATCTGGGTCCATTTAACATATGGGCCGTCTTGGATTCATTGGTTGAAATCCCAAAGCCCGGCCCAGCTCGGATAAGAGGGACTACTAAGGGTTCTGTTTGTTCCACCCAAGTTAAAAGATGAAAACTTTTTAGGAGTGGGGCTTCCTAATTTTTCTATTAAAATTTTCCCCCTCGTATCTGTCTATTTCTTCCTCCCTCTTCTTTCCGTTTTGATGTGTCAATCTTTGAGTGATTTTCTTCCCTAGTCTCTGATAACTTTCAATCTTCCATTCTCTTTCATGGAGATATTCCTTTCATCACTGCTTTGTCTAAGCTCGACACCTTGATTGCTGATGCTAAGACCACCCTGCACAAAACCATCCACTAGCCAAAGTTCGAGGTAACCATCCTTATCCTTCTTTCTTAAATAATTTATGAGGTGGGAACTGTGGATAACTTACCAATTTCTTCTCTGGTGTTTATGGTTGTCTCCAAGAGAATAGACTTATAGATCAAAGGATCAAGGATTGGTATGGTATACCCATCTCAAGGAAATGGGAATAACTTGATCTGTTCTTTGTAGTAGAGAAATGGGCATCATATAAAAAGAAAGGTATCAAACAAAGGAACTTTTCCAAAAGGCACTAGGCAAAAGGTTTGAGATTCGGTCCTCATGTGAGTTTATAAACCAACTAGGGGGTGCTTTTGAATTGGGTGTCCAATTAACGATATTGACCAGCCTCGGCCTCGGGCTTGGGCTTGGGTTCGGGGCTTAATAGATTTTAAAACGGCTGGGCTCAAGCTAGGCACTTATGGCTCAAGTCACACTTGGGCAAAGCTTGGGTCTATTGTTTGAAATTGGGCTGGGACTGGATATTCCTTAGCTCCACCCAGCCCGGCCCATGAACACCCCTATTGCCACTTAGATGTACAAGACATCCATTTTCTGCTGTTCCACACATTGTAGGAATTGTTGAATCTGTCTTCGAGTCAATATGATGGCAAGATCTATCAATGTTGATCTTCAAAGAACATATTCACATATTCTTCGTTGGAGGACATTGTTGATTATCAATGAAGTATTTATTCTTCTTTTCACATTCTAATTTTCATCATTGTTCCATTAATATATATGATTTTCGGGTGATTTGATTGGGAAATTGAGGCTGATTTGGAGCAATTTCACTATCAATTTCAATTTCAATTTGGCTCTTCCTTAGATTTGCCAATCCCTATAGAGATAAGATAAGAAGTTTCATTTTCAAATTACAACTGTTTTTTCTTTTCACTTATCTTTTTAAAATGAGAATAGTGACAATAGTCTCATCCAAATAAGAAGACAAGTCTCAGTCTCAGTGTAATGAGGACTCACCACTCACTTCTTCGGGAATCTATTGTGGGCCCCACATAATGATAATCCAAACCATTCGAAATAAATGTCGACCCATCCAATGATATTTAATAAAATCTCACTTCAATAGACGTCGATCCACCGTTCAATTGAGCGCATCAATTTTATTTGGAAATTGAAGCGTAATTTGAAAATTGATTACTCAATTAGACTTCTAATATTGAATCCATTTTTACATTATCTTATCAAATAAATATTGTCTTATCCGATCTTCGATTCCTCAATCCTTGTAAAGGAGGGTGATCATGGGCCAGACTGGCCTGAGTCCAACCTGGCTAGCCCACTTTGCGCTGAGCTTGATCCTTAGATTTTCTTTCATGGGCCCGGCTTAGATTTAGTTGTTTTGAATTTTTATTTTGACATATCTTTTTAAATGAAAATAGTCCCACTCCCATCTAGATAAGAAGGTAAGTCTCGGTCTCAATGCAATGAGAAATCACTGCTCACTAGAAATCTATCATGGATCCCACATAATGATAATCTGAACCATTCCAAATGAATGTCAACTCATGCAATGATACATACTAAAATTTCTTTTAAATAGATGTAGACCTTTAGAACTTCAATTTTGAGTACCAAAATCTCATAATCTAGACTATCCATGTATAATAGATTCTTTTCTCCCTATTATATGTAATGTTTTTGTACCTTTTTTTTTTTCTGATCATCTTAGCAACAACCCTCCAAATGCGTTAGGTATTTGGCATCTTTTTTTATATATTTCTTTTCATTGTTTGATTTAGTATAGTAAGCCTCCTTTTTACAGTTTATTTTATTATTGTATGATTTGATTTTTTATATTTTATTGTGTATTGTTTTATAAAATTGGGATTAGGGTTTTTATTGGGATTAGCAATTTTTTTTTTTTTTTTTTGAAGATTTCTGTACTTTTTTAGATTTCTAAATAGACATTTCAAATTTGGTATTAGAAATTTCTGGATTTCTTATTGGGGATTTCAATTTGGGCTTGGGGATTTTAAGAATTGGAAATATTTTGATTTTAGGGTTGTGGATTTCAAATCTAAGGTTAGTAATTTCTAATATTGGGAATAAAGACTTTTCAATTATGCTTAGGAACTTCAATTTTGGGTTGGGGATTTATTGAATTAGGAATATTTTGGTTTTGAGGTTAGGGATATCTTAAAGTCAAATTAGGGAATTCAAATCTACAATTAGTGATTTCTGTGATTGGAAATTGGGTTTTTGCAATTGGTAATGTTGGATTTACTTTAGAAATGATATATTTTAGAACATTTTTCATCTCCTCTATCTAAACATTAATGTAAAGTAGAAATATGTGATTTTATTTTGTACTTTTTATTGTAAATTTTAATTTAAATTTTGAGCTATTGCTTGGAGCTGATTGTGGAAACATTTTTGTTTTATATAAACATTATCGCCTAGGTCGGGCCAAGTACTATGCAACTTAATAAAAACGTATACCATCATTGATTCCTTTTGTTGAAGTAGTAAATAAATCTTAGTATAAAAATTTAGGCTGTTAGAAAATTTAGATGATATCATTTTATTATTTATTGTTTAGACACATTTTAAGTATTTGGTCCATATTTTATTAGATGATTGCTTAGTTTGCAGCTATAATAAACTACGCGATCGTGCTCATCACGAGCTACGATGCTAGTATAAATGAATTTAGTTTCCCATTATGGATATTTTCTTCTTGCTGCTTCTCTAAGTCGTTTTAATTATTGATTTGTTTTTCAACCATGAAGGCAAAAACATCATTATGCACTATATTTTTCTTCATTATCATTGTAGATTACCATTGTCTCTTCTCTTGTAAAATGACTTGATGTGTTCCCCAACAACCACCTTTATTCTCTCCAAATGATCTGTCGTCAATCATCACCGGGGTACACATCGAAAATTGGGTCTCCCGTGAAGGCCCCTTCATCCTTCTCATGATAATCTCCATGAAAAGGTTTTTGAAGTTAGATATTTCTTACAAATGGTGGCTTATATTTTGTCCCAGCATAGGTGGGACAAGGCTTTGATGAAAATGATGATTTCTCCAATTTTGCCATTTTTGGACGTAGTAGATCCATGTCAGTTTGATCACCTTGTAGGAACCTTGTCCTTACACACCTTCAATGTGCTGAGAAGAATCTCAGCTGGCTCTTGATCTATCGACTGAATCCACAATGCAATCATGATAGTGATAGAACGGAAATGTGGAAACACACTTGAAATTAAGGTTCAATTGCATGCCACAAATGGTTTCGTGCTTTAAGACTTCCAATCATTGAGATTTTTCTCAAAAAAGAATAAACACAACCAGAAGATATGGGTTTTAGGCCCTTTTTTTTAATTATATATGTTCTAGTATAAGGAGAAACCCGAAACACCATATCATCCATCAAGTCAATATAGTTTTGTGTTAATTCAGATCCTTTAAATTTACTTACCAATCTAAAACAAAAAAGAACAACCCTTCAAACATAATACTCAAAATATTACTAAAAAACTCTAAATTAGTCACTGCCATATATTGATGGGGGCATCAATCCCAAGTGTTCCAAGTCAATCAGAGATGGCAACGCAAGAAGAAAGTTACAGATCGAGCTTTTTTGTGGATGGATCATCAGCCTCATAGGCTTAATCCATTAAGAACATGAAGATCCACCATTGGATCTGCTTTCTGAAGAAGATCCAATGTTGGATCTGAGTTTTGGTGAAGATCTACTATCAGTTTTGATGAAGGACGAGCTGAAGGCCTCATGTGGCTATCAGAAGGAAAGCCCCACATTGGGATGTGCTTTAGGGTAAGAATTGTTGCTGATTTACATAGCTTTTAAAGGATTTGGGGGCCCAAAGGAGTTAAAATTGGTGAAATATTAACAGTGGCCAAAGAAAAGGGGGCTCATAACTTAAAAGGGAAAATTTCAAAATAGGGCCCAAGTTTTTTTTCAAATTTCAAATGAGGAAAAAAAAAAACCTCACATTTCAAATTAGTGCTGAAGTTTTTCACTGAAATTTCAAATCAGGACATTTGGCCAGATTTGGGGTTTTTCCGGTGACTTTCTTCTCTTTTTATCCCAAAATGCCCCTTACCAAATTCAATGGACTGGAAGTCGACCGTGCTCAACCCCAAGCAATCCTTTTCGGAGAATAAAGACGGAAACCCCCTCTTCATCCCTTCACCCACTAATGCTATGGGAGGCGAAAAACAGTCAAACAAGAGAGAAACCAAACCGCATAGAGATGAAAATGAAAGCTGAAAAGCTGAAATGCTGGTTTCAAATTCTCTCAGATTTTCATCAGGAAGCATTATACTATATTAAAGAGGAGGGTTTTAGTTTTAATTTTGACTGCGGGTTGGAATTTTGACTGTAAGTTGTTCAGTTTTTAAAACTTCTCTACCTACTTTATCTCATTATGAACAAAACCACCTGTAAGCACTCCCCACTTCTATTGTACTGTAAAAGCTCCATTTCAATTCAAGTTATGCAATTTCCTCTCTTACTCAAATTCTCCTTTTTCTGCCACACTGTTCTTCGATTTCATAAAAAGGTACTCTCATAACCTTCCTATTCTTTTTTTTTTTTTTCTCTAAAATCTATGAAAAATTTAATCCCTAAATATTAAAATGGCAATGTTGGCCATATCCGTGCTGAGCACGGGTTATTATGCTAGTTTAAAATGATATGCACAAGCACAGATCTAAATCAACTCAGCTTCAGATGCTCAGAAGCTCAAGTGTTTTAAAGATCTACAATACCATTGCTGTGAAAGAGGGAGCGGAAGTGTGGAGAAAAGGAGCGACAGAGAGAGAGGGAGAAGGAGTTGGTTTCTAATTTTAGTGGTTATTCTGATTTTAATGGTTAAGTATGTGAAATGGGATTTATAGAGGGGTTAGGGAAATGAAAATGGTGAAAAAGAAGGAAACAATGAGTGAAGATCTCCATGCAACAACTAATGTAAGAGAAGCTAATGAAAATAATAAAAAATAGGGCTCTAAGATGCGTTGCTTCTTCCTCTACTTGAATAATCGGCAAATGATTTTTTTTTTAAATATCTTTATGGGGGAGAGGCGACACGTTGGATTATAGATCTGGTTTGGACTCGACGGAGATGGCATGTCGCCAGGGGGTTGACTGACAGAGGAGAGGAGAGAGATGGAACTTTCTCAATTAAAATGGCCCATTCCAAATATAGCATGCATCAGGTATATGTTGTCTTCATCATGGGAGTGTTCAAACGAATATTGGCGCATTCCAAAATGAAACGAAACCCTTTTATTTTAATTTTTTTTAATTTAAAATCATGTTCCATAGACCCTCTCTTCTCCGATTCCGGCAAAGAATGCATACAAGCCTGCCCGAAAATCGAGTCCTCTCAATCTTCTCCGATTTTGCAATGATCGAGAAACGTCCAGATCCACTACCCTCTTGTCTAAGATCTCAGATCCAATTCGATCAGATTAGTGGCCCACCCCTATGATTGAAACAAGACCACCGATCCAAGAAAATGATCAGTACACAATCGAGTCTCATTTAACAGAGAATAAAATCTGTAAAAATTTGAATTGATGCAATCCAAGAAATCGATTAGAACATTTGACTTTGGAGTGCAGTATTCCGATAATGGTGGTGATCGTGGAGGTCGGAGCACAGCCGCTTTCGTATGTCGTGATGGTTATTAGGAGGGAGAGGAAAATGGCTTAAGGGCATCTTTGGTAGTTTGAGAAAAAATAGAGTAACAAGTTACCGGAAAACTCACTGTTCGCCGAATGACCTTATTTGAAAGGTAGATGGAAAACTTAAGCCCCGATTGGAAATGCAAGTGTGTTTTTTTTTTTTCCTGATTTGAAATCTGAAAAAAACTTAAGCCCTGTTTTGAAATTTTCCCTAACTTAAATCCTATGCCTTGGGATACGTGCGCATGGTAACCCTAAGCGCATGGCAGTTCCCCCCCCCCCCCCCCCCCCCCCCCCTCTTTTGTCGACATCTTTTTTTTATTATGTTTTATTTGTTTTATGTTATTAGTTGATGGTTGGATAGATGTAGAGTTGTTAGCCTAGGTTTTAATCTGGACCATCCAATATTAGGGCTGCTATTCTCCTCTTTTAAGGATTGTAACTCCCTGTGGGAGGGACCATTATTGATATTTAATGAAAGGATACTCATGTAAGCTCTCTTGAAGATCTTCTTCTTCCTAGCTTGTTATGGGGAGTTCGGCGTAAGTCCAAGGGACTATCTTCTTCCACCAGGTATTCTCCATCT
This sequence comes from Umbellularia californica, assembly GCA_028538565.1. Classification (NCBI taxonomy): domain Eukaryota; kingdom Viridiplantae; phylum Streptophyta; class Magnoliopsida; order Laurales; family Lauraceae; genus Umbellularia; species Umbellularia californica. The sequence continues at coordinate 83,374,494 of JAPQWN010000002.1, forward strand.
CTTTGTTGTTTGTATCCCTCCCTCTCCGATTTCTGTCAAATCTAGATCTAGATCCATCTCGCCGTTAGAATTTCTAGATCTAGTCCCAAATCACGACCCAAAACACAATGTAAACCATCTAACCTTCTCCACTCCCATAACCAGCCCCTTTGCCATTGAGCGATCTCCACCCTCTGTTACCGAAAACCAAGATCTACCCACATCAGGTCCAGATATACCTCATACAAGTGTAGATTTATACCTGATCCGCCAATAAAACCTCAAATACACCTTAAAACCACCACCAGCCCTAAGATCCAGCTCCACCAGACTTGGCTGAACCTGGGCCCAAATCCACCTGGCCGAACCAGGCCCAACCCGTTTCCAAGTGGGCTGGTCCACTTTGGAGGCCAAATCAGCCCTTCTTATCAAAATTTCATCCCATTTAAACCCTTTCAGTTCTGAAATTTTAATTTGGGCATTTAAAAGTTGTGAGAATTTGTTTGTTTTTTCAAATCTGAAATTAAACTTTAATTTGCACAGTTTCCCAAATATCAATTAGTAACTACTTGAGCCAAGCTACCATCAAATCCTCGAAGGGCACCGCGAATCTGCTTTGTGTCGGTGATACCTAGACCACTTGGAACTTCCAGCCTTCCATTGGATCCATCTTCAATTAATTGGGGATATCCCTGCAGGATTGTGACAAGCCTTGGATCACTGTTAATTGCTTGCTGAATTTTACCTCGAGTGGTGTGCCTAGCCTCAATTTTAAGGATTTAATTATAATTGTTAATTAGGTTAGTCAACCCTGTCTAGTAAATGGGTTGTAAGGTATGACTTTCTCAAAAATAGTCAAAATAACAGAACTTGGGCTTGTTGGAGAGCTATCAATTACCCATCTGATAGATCCGATTCATGTCATTTGGAAATCGTCTAATGCATCTAATCTAGCCATTTATTAAGAGAAAAATATTAATGATTGGTACAAATTTCATTTGAACTTGGACTACCCATGGATTTACTTGCATGATTACTTTTTTCTTGCATGATTACTTTTTTCTTGAATAAGCCATCTCATTGCCTTCTACAATTCATGTGTACTTTTAGCAAGGATGAAAATAGCGGTAGCGGTTGGCGCTACGTCGCGGTGTGATTTGAAAAAATCTGAAATGAGAGAAAAATATATATATATATATATCATTACGTTTATAGGGCCGGACCACTGGGAATCTAACCCAGCCGCAGCCGGTTCTGCCGGTGCAGGCAAAAAGCAACCCAACGGTAACCTACAGCTGTAAAGGAATTATCAGCTAGCCTACCCCGGGCACCACAACCCCGTACGGATTTGGGTCGTCTACAGCGGAGAGCCTCACTTCCTGCTTTACATGCGTGAGAGTTCTGTGGATCTTTACTAGGGTTCGGTGGACAAAACCTTGTCCAGAGCAGGCTTTGATACCCGACTGAGGGTGAGATTTTCAAGTAAATCTTAAAACTATGGACAAAAGTACTGCTAAGTAAATAAACAAAGTACAGCTAAGTAAATACACAAAACAGTAAATATTATTAAGAAAAGAAGTAACCCTCAGGGTTCAGCACAATCTTAAGATAGTTAAACAGTGTAAAGATCATTAGAATATGAAATAACATGTGGGTTATGGTCCACATATGCTTCCGGTTTTAACTAATCCTCCTTTTTTGTTAGGATTTAAATCCTTTGGGTGAACAGTGTGTTATTGTTTCGGTATCATGGTAGTAGGATTCATCTTCTAACCTCCGAAGTACTCGGATAGTAGGACACAATGCCTCAACGCCCATCTGGCTAAAGGTAGCAGTCTGAAGAGTCTATACTAAGGATGATGGTTATCACTATGGCCTTACCATGGTCTGATATGAGAAGAGAAAGATAATGATGAAAGATAGCATACGTATTATTACAGATTAACAAGACTGTTAGCAAGAATAAGTACTACTTAAGAGGGGCTTTGCCCATCTGGCTACTCTGGGAAGCGTCTTAGACGGACATACCTTACAAGCTTATGGTATTCTTTTCCTCTTACCACTCTCTCTCTCTGTTACAATCACGGTCCATTTATAGACAATACTGGCCCTTTAACTTTAAGTTAGAAAATATTAAAACATAACAATTGCATCTGTATGTGAGGGGGCCTGGTTTCAAAGCTGCTGAGAGTCCAGTCTTTTGCACTGGGAAGAGTGAAAAGCATGACGTGGAAGCGGTTCATCTAGGAAATAATAGGTGGTTACTATTCATCTCGGAAGTAATGGATGGGTACTATTCATATGGGGAATAATGGATCTCATCTCTTATTTCGCCAGCTGTTCCTGGGAGACTGTGTTACTTGTGTTGGTTAATGGATCTTGGCCTTCTTCCATCATCATCTTTTGGGTTTCTTTCTGGATTATCGGATCTGAGAGTTTGATTACCACCTATTATTTCCCGGATGCACAACCTCCACATGATGCTTTTCACTCTTCCCAGTACAAAAGACTGGACTCTCAGCAGCTTTGAAACCAGCCCCTCTGCATATAGATGCGGTTGTTATGTTTTAATATTTTATAGCTTATAGTTTAACGGGCCAGTATTGTCTATAAATGGACCTTGATTGTAACACAGAGAGAGAGAGAGAGAGAGGGGTAAGAGGAAAAGAATACCATAAGCTTGTAACGTATGTCCGGCTAAGACGCTTCCTGGAGTAGCCCGATGGGCACATCCTCTCTTAAGTAGTAGTTATTCTTGCAAACAGTCTTGTTAATCTATAATAATATGTCTGTTATCTTTCATCATTATGTTTCAGTTTTTCTTCTTCTATCTATGCTCATATCAAACCATGGTAAGGCCATAGTGATAACCATCATCCTTAGTATAGACCCTTTCATACTGCTGCAGCTAGCCAGATGGGTGTTGAAGCATTGTGTCCTACTGTCTGAGTACTTAGGAGGTTAGAAGATGAGTCCTACTACCATGATACCGAAACAGTAACACTGTTCACCCATAGGATTTAAATCCTAACAAAAGAGGAGGATTAGTTAAAACCGGAAGCATATGTGGACCATAACCCACATGTTATTTCATTTTCTAAGGACCTTTACACTACTTAACTATCTTAAGATTGTGCTGAACCCTAAAGGTTACTTCTTTTCTTAGTAATATTTACTGTTTTGTGAATTTACTTAGCTGTAATTTGTTTATTTACTTAGCAGGACTTTTTTCCATAGTTTTAAGATTTTCTTTAAAATCTCACCCTCAATCTGGTATCAGAGCCTGCTCTGGACAAGGCTTTGTCCACTGAGCCCTAGTAAACATCCACAAAACTCTCACTGATGTAAAGCAGGAAGTGAAGCTCTCCGCTGTGGATGACCCAAATCCGTACGGGGTTGTGGTGCCTGGGGTTGGCTAGCTGATAATTCCTTTACAGCTGTAGGTTACCTTTGGGTTGCTTGTTGCCTATACCGGCAGAACCGGCTGCGGCTGGGTTAGATTCCTTGTGGTATGGCCCTATAAACGTAATGGTATTAGAGCATCTCTCACCTTACTCTGAGAGACAGAGTGGGGGCCCTCACATTTAAGTTGTTGGCATTGAATATGGATATGAGGGCCCCCGCCCTATCTCTCATAATAAGGTGAGAGATGCTCTCATAGGATCACCTCCCATACATGTATTTTGTAAAAGTAACTCAGATAAGGGGGCATAGCGGTTCCCTCATTGTATGAGGTCTTGTATCGCTGTATAAATAATAATTATTAGTAATGATCATTTTTTTCATAGGTATTCATGTTGCTTAGTTATGCTAACTTACAAACTAATGAAAGGCGCATTTAAAAAAAAAAAAAAAATGTCATGAAGTCAAGACTTAGGACCAAAGAGTACCTAGAGAAAAGAATACCTCTATTAAAGCGGGTGTCTAATAGGATGTACTTAGAGAAGAATCATTGAGAAGAACTCTCTGTATCGATTGTAATTTGATGAGGTCATGTGCGTTTTGGTGTTCTTTTAAACATAAAAAGGTAGATGAGTTCCGTAGAAATGTTATTTGGAGAGAAGAAAAGAAATAAGTCTCATTATGCATTTTTTTTTTCTTTTTTCTTTTTTTTTTTTTGAAAACTTGGAATCTGTCTCAGTCTGTAGTGGCTCCGTAGCAGAGCGTAGTGGACACTACGGATGTGAACAGCGCTAAATGCTAATATAGTATAGCGTAGCGGCAGCTATTTTGATCCATGGTTTTTATAGTACCGAGAACTCTTTTCAATCAAAGCCTCCATAGAGTTCAAGATCCAATTCATCACCAACATGTTCTCCGATTCCCAATCTTAATACCTCGGATCCTGGTTTAAAAGTTCTTTGATACGGTCATTACTAAACCCTAGGCGTTTGGTTCCACCAATAGCCATCCTTGCAGAGTAAGACAATTCTTTATAATTTCTTCCATTGAACAATACTATTGAAATACGTGCATTAGGGTTGATGTTCCCTGTAGGGTTAAACGCACTTTGGGTTCCACCGGAATCTTCTCCTTTAGGGTTAGAAGTATCATTCCTTTCTTTTGACCCCTTATCAACAGAATTTTTTTATTTTATTTTATGGATGTTGTAACTTTCACCCACAAGTCATGGACAGAATCTCTATACCTCTTATGAGATAAGCACGTATATCATAAATGAAAAATAAATTATTTAACCTTTATTGAATCTCCAATCCAGAAATCTGAGCCACCTTTCACCAATCGAACATGACCAGAGGACACTAACTGAGTGTTGAACAAACTGCAGTGCTTGTACTGACTTGCTGACTATTCCATACCACCATCTTTTATCAATTGAACAAATGAGAAGCCTCAGAGCATACTATTGATGCCACATCTCACACTTTGTGTTGCTGCACTTCGGTGGAACCCCAAGGAATTGATTTCATTCCAAACACCCCTGCCTTTGTAAACCTAGGGCCGCACGAACCTTACCCCATGTTCAACTGGTCTGGAAAACCAGAATAGGGCCTGCTACACCTCTTCCAACTTGCTTGTGCCCCCTTTTGTGTATGTTTCCCGCTTTGATACTAAGTTGTCTGCTTAAATCTTAAAGCAATGAAAATCAATGGAGTACTTTAAGGTTTTTTGGAGAAGAGAAGAAGAGAAGGGAAGAAGAGCAGGATGAGAGGAAACAGTCGTATGGCTGTCTTAGTTAGATACCATGGACCCATCTTATTTCATCTTAAGAGAAATATAATATTGCATATTGGTCCTTGTAGTATTCTGTAAATGTAGAAGCCCTACAAATGAAAAACTGTAACTTATTGACTTATTTCTCTACATGAAGTGTGTTCAAAAGATATGTTTGCTGACCCTAGGCTAAATCTATGAATAAGGCTAATGGGATGCATATGGATTAAATATCTTGCTAGTTCCTTCACTAGATGTTTGCTGGATAAGTATGAAATTCTATTCATTGTGCCTGAAAATTACGTCTAACTCTCTTGATTACCCGAAAGTAAGTATTACCTTCTGGTTTTATGACCTTGGGAGTTAGAACTGTAGTATTCTCTCTGGAACAGGTTAAACTTCCAAATGATTTAAAAGCAGAGAAGTTCCCACATTTTTTGGAGAGGCAGAATTCATATGTTTCAAAGTCTATCCTTGGATTAATCTATGATACTGTGGATTCATCTAAATTGAAAGATTCGTCATCAGAGCGTGAGGATTTATTCATTTCATTATTACACCATGTGTCCCTTCTACCGAACTCTGTTGTTGACTTGTTCCTGATGTTAAATTTTTTTGGCATGTAGAGATATCTCAGCTGCCTTGCTTCAGTGAAGAAGTTCAAGCCGCTTGTTTGAATAAATGGGAGCATCATTATGATGAGTACCGGGCTGAGATGTGCAATGCCATGTCAATTGGTGATGAATCCAAGAACATAGTAACCAAGCAAATCTACAAGAAATATAAGCAGGTAACTACAGAAGATGCATCATTTCCTCAGTTTTTTAGGTGATACCTCCCATGTCATCTGTTTTTAAATTGGAAATGAAATATATTTCCAGTGTGCTCTCCCGAGTTGTGAGTTCCATATGAAAAATGCTTTGGCAAAAAAAAGATGACTAGTCGAAGAAGAAAAAAAACAAATTGGTAAGTTGACAGCAGAAGTCATGTACTCACCTTACACACAGTACCTTCATGGACAAAGGACGTGTGATTTCCATGTGTAGTCTGCTCCAAAGAAAACGAAGGGGGCAAAAGAAAGAAAAAGAAGAAAAAAATGAAAGGAAAGAAACTTACTCTCAAACAATTCAATCTGAATTTGGTCATATGACTGACTTTTGGTCCCCACGTTGACTGTCAGGCTTGTACACTTGCCCTACTTTTATTTTAAATAAATGTCGAATTTGTGATGAGGAATTGTGGTGAATGGTTCAGATCTCACCCATATGCTTTGAGTGCAGTTGCATGTGAAGTGCATAAGCTTTGCACATCTAAACATCACAATACCCTCTTTTGTTTTCCTAAGTGAGAAGAGTGTTTGGTGGAAGTTTAATTTGAGTAGATGCAGTTGAAGAGAAGACTTCATTTTCCTCTCTTTTTTGTCACATTTGCATTTGTGAAATTGTAGATACTGTATGAAGCTGCAGAGTTTGAAGAGAGTACGAGGATGCGAGAAGAGATATTCGATGAAGCCCTAGCCATCTACCAGATCTGTTACAGTTATGCTAAGAGAAACGGAATTGGAAAATGCGGCTTTGCTTGGAAAGTTGCCGGTCGTGCACTCTGTTCGCTGTACTCCAAAAAACAGAAAGAAGTTATGATTCCTTGTTGTAAGTCAGTTCTGCTGGAGGTGTTTCGCTAACTGAAATTCTACCAGTATAATTCTATCTCCGAAGTCGTATGATGAACTTAATGGAAATGATGTAAGTAGGTTTCCCATCTTAGGGATTAATTCTATAAATGGAGAGTGATATTGCAATCTCACAAGGCGATCTGAAGATGAATTAAACGACTTCAATGGGCGAAAGTAGTATATAAATGTATGTAGGAATATTTTATGTGGTATTTAATGTATCCACAAATATTCATACCTCACTCTGTTTTGAAGTGACCGTGTAAAATGCCTTGTATCTTTTATGAATTAGAGGGAAGGACTTGTATGTAATGTACTTTATGTGAGGGATCTTCATGTTTAGGAGTCAAAGGACTTATATGTAAATTGTAAAAAATAAAGTAATAAAACAAGGGGCTTGCTATTGGCACACAAAATAATTCTTTTCCCACACAGGGAATCTAAATAATTTTTAATTACATTTTTACCCCTTTATGAAATGACCAAAATATCCAATCTCCCTCCAAAATTCAAAAACTCTCTTCTTTTCACACACAAAGCTGATCTTCTTCTTCCCTCCCTGTACTCACACACAGAACTCATCTTCTCCACATCTCATTCTCCACTTCTCATTCTCCACTTCATTGTTGTTTTGGCATCTCATCTTCCTCCATTTTGTGTTCTTAGCCAACTCATTTTCTTCCATCTCCATTTTGTAGTCAACTTTTTTCATTAGATCTATCTAGTGCAATGAAGGAAGAAAAGAATAATGAAATCGTGCCTCTCAATCAGAGTAGCAGTGGAAATGTCCGTTTCAATGTGATTTGTTCGTATTTTTTGCCATTTTAGGGAAATTTTTTCTCAACTGCGAAGTTGCAGACTCCCCGATATGTACGGACTGCATGATCCGAACAAACTCAGTTTGGTCGGACTTTTATGTCTGAACAAAATGACTTTGTTCGGACATAAAAGTCCGAACATTATTGGATAGTTCGGATCTGTGTATCCGAACAGTTTGACTCCGAACATTTCTTCTGCAGTTCTCTACACAGGAAAGTCAAGTTGGATCGGAATTTATCATGGATTATACCAGTGAATTTATAACTCAAGAGGTAAGACGTATTGTGGATTTATTATTCAAATTACAATTGTTCGTTACTAAATTCGTAATAAATTTGTTTATTATACATACTTCACAGTCAGGATTCGTTGATTAGTTGGGCTCGTGCTGTAGGAAGGAAAAACGGTTTTGTCATTGTCATAAAGGTTTCAAATGCTACTCGGGTAGGTGTCAAAGCTAGAGTTCTACTTGCATGCGAGAGAAGTGGACAATATAAGCATGAACATGGCCAAAAGGGATCAAACAAATAGGTTTCAAAAAATGTGGATGCCCTTTCGCGTTAAGGGGCAAAAAGTTAGACTCAAATGATGATTGGATGTTGGAGGTTGTATGTGGCGTGCACAATCACTCGGCCGCGGAACATTTAGAGGGGCATTCATTTGCAGGCAGATTGTCAGAGGAGGAAACAAAGTTGCTAGTTGATATGTCCAATAGCATGGTTAGACCAAAAGAAATTTTGGTTACGTTGAAACAAAAAAGTAAATTAAACGTAACCAAAATGAAGACAATATACAATGCACGTTACAGATATAAAGTTAATGAGCGGGGTGGAAGAAGTCAGATGCAACAGCTGCTGAGGAAGTTGGTAGAGCACAATTACATAGAATGGCATAAGAATTGTGAGAATAGCGAGACTGTGACTGACTTGATTTGGATATACTCAAGCAGTTTAGATTTGTTGCGTGCATTTCCACATGTTTTAATAATGGATTGTACCTATAAGACCAATCGTTATCGCATGCCTCTATTGGAGATTGTTGGAGTCACATCCACAGACATGACCTTTTCTATATGCTTTGCATACCTTCAGGCGGAACATGAAGATAATTATGCATCCACAGACATGACCTTTTCTGTATGCTTTCCACATGTTTTAAAAATGCACTTGAAAAAATCTTAACAGAAACGAAAAGAGCCAGCGTAGTTGGGATTAACGCCAGTGTTTGTGGTTATGTTATTCGACGCACACATGGATTACCCTGTGCGCACGAGATTGCAAAATATATAAGTCAAGGGTGTCCTATTCCTCTAAGTTGTGTGCATCCACATTGGTGTAAGCTTGATATGTTGCAAACTGCCCCACCAAAAAGTCATTCTATGGGGTTGGATTGTAAGGCAGATTTGGAGTTACTTGAAAAACGGTTCAACGAGTATGACTCCACAAGAAAACTACAACTTCTAAAGAAGATACGAGAACTAGCTATGCCAGAAAGTACTCATTTGATAGAATCCGAAGTAAAGTCAAGGCCAAGAGGTAGACCATCAATGAAAGTTGACACCTCAACTCGACGATATCCAAGCGCTTTCGAGTTGGTACCATCTGCACATGATAGCTACTCTCCTATATCTGTTTCAAAGATAGAGTCAAAGGATAAAGGACGGCTGGTGTGCAAACCGAATATAATCAAAAAGGCTAAGACGGATCGTATGAGGTCCAAAAACACGAATAATTATGTGCTCTCATTTCCGGTGGGGTTGAGGCCTTACATTCGACATGTAAAGGACGTCTCAGCTGATGGTAACTGTGGCTTCAGAGTCATCGCTTGATTGGTTGGCCTAACCGAGGATGGATGGAGACAAGTAAGGAGAGATTTATTACAGGAGCTGCTCGCACATGTGGATCACTACAAACAGTTATATGGGGTGGAGAACAGAGTTGAAGAATTGATTGATACATTATCATACTATGATGACAACCCACCAATAGATTACTGGATAACTATGCCTGACATGGGCCATCTCATTGCATCTCGTTACAATTTGGTTTTATACTACTTGAGTTTAGAATAGTGTCTGATTTTCCTCCCACTGCGGTCTGTGCCGGTTCCTATGCCTTCTCGGAATGAAAGAACAATAGGTTTTTTTAATCAAAATCATTTTGTTCAATTGTTCTTAGAACCGGGACATCCAATTCCGCCTATTGCAAATAAGTGGATACAGTTTCACCATTCTTGTGCAGATGGTTGGGAGTTATCGTACAGTGATCGGATCAAACGATTCAAAGAGCATGTAAATCCATACGTCTCCACATGTGAGACAATAGATTTGGATTGAATGTAACAATTTTGAATGTAACAAGTTTTTATTGGATATTCGAAGTTTGAATGTAAATATTTTGAATATAACAATTATGCATTTAACAAGGTTGCATGAATTGCACTTATTTTTTACTGTTGTCATTAAGTTCTAAATTCAGTTTATCGGTGTATTTGTACAACTCCATACACATTTGAAATGTTCGGACCTGTATATCCAAACAAACAGAATTTGTTCGGACCTGTATGGTTGAACAAACAGGACCTGTTCGGATCGGACCTGTATGTCCGAATAAACAGGATTTGTTCGGACCTGTGTATCCGAACACCACATCTGTAACAATACATTTGATATTTCACCCTGTACATCTACATTTGTAACAATTAATTCAATAGTCCAAAGTAATAAAAAGATAATAGTTTCCAAAAGTAGAAAAACTTGATTCATTCAAAGTAATTCATCCAAAGTAATTCATTCAATAGAAAAGTTTCCTAAGTACAACCATCGAAAGTCCAACAACTTGATTGAAATACAAATTTTCAAATTTCTTCGAACTTCTTTAAATTTCTTCAGTTGTTCCTTCCCCGTGTTGACCTGCTGCGGCTGTAGCTTTGTGAACTCATGGCCGGATGTCGAATGGTTCGTTGAGCATCGGCTATTGACATTCCTTGCAAGACATGGGCAACCTGATTCATATGAGTATATAATCCCCGTGGGTCTTCGACCCAATGGTCCTCACCCCTTCCCATCACTTCATCAAGAATGAACAGTGCATCTGAATTACGCTGCTCATAGTCCACTATACTGCTAGACTGTGCTTCTTCGGGACGGGGAACAAAATTAGAGTGAGAGTTTGGGTTTTGTAATATCCTCCACAGACTCGTTTATACCAATCCATATAACCGGGTACGCAATCTGCAGGACGCCTTACGGGTTGACTACGGTTCAATGCAGATAGTAGGTGATTAGGCCATCCCTCCCAAACTTGATTCATGTATTGATACGCGATATGGTAGTCACGGGCAGTCGGACCTCGCGTAGCGCGAATGGGGGCTAATGGCGGTGCTGGAATAGTTTGTACTCTCCCAAACTGTCTGAGCACCCTATTCGGATGATAAGGCTCAATCACGTCCATGCACTTGATGCATCCACAGTAGTATGAAACCTCATTGAAAGGGTGATAGCGCCTAACATCACGATATGGGTCCCAAGTGACCTGAAAATATTGAATCAAAGCATAAGATATGAAGATACATAATACAGAATAATAACTTCAGGTGATAGAAAATGAGTATGAAAGTATGCGTAATTACCAAGTCAGTGCTCATTGAATTAAATCTCTCTCGTAGTGCTTGTAAATGAGCAGACTCCCTACGAGGGACCCATCGATGGACTCGGGGATGATCTGGCTGATAGTGAATGTTTGGAGTTGGAGCCAAACATTGAAAGTGCTCGTACACCCAAGCTTCCAATAGAGTCAGGTAACCGGCCATTTGTTTAACTTCATGCCGGGTTGTTAGCCCCATCTGCCTGTATAAGTATGCCAGTGTAGCAATACCCCATGCATATGAATGTACGTTGTCCAAATCCACGGATGTATAAGAAATATAATAGGCACCCGTGTGCAACTCTTGTCTGTGAACAACGTACATCCCAATAAGTATAGAAGGTAAGCGCTGACTGCACAGTCAATCATCTCCTCCCCATTTTCGTCAGACATTCGGCCAAACCTTTCCCGTAACCACTCCAATCTAACAGATTGGCCCCACACCTGGATCAGCTCATCATGTGCCTCTATGGGCTCTACTCCCAGTGCATCAACAAGGAGTGCTTGAGCTTCCTCATATGCCATTTTGTCATTATACGAGACAGTCCGCCCCGTCACTGGGATGCCTAAGATGGATGCAACATCATCTAAAGTGATGGTCATCTCACCAAATGGCATGTGAAAGGTGTTAGTCTCCACAAAACCCGATACAATAATCTTATTGACACTGCGGTATGATGCAGTCACTAAGGGAGCTAATCTGGATCTGGACATCCAATGCCTAAACCTATCAGACCCATTCAATTGCCATTGCCACAATGACACTTTCTAACCATGACTTAGACATTTCAGTGCTCCTCGATCCTGCATTCAACAATTGATACATTATCGAAGATATTCCCCAATAAATCAATCAATCAATCTATCTTGATATGGAATAAACGAAACACACCTGTCCACTCCAAATATACCCAGCTATATGTGTATCAAAACCGGTCAATAAGGACTTGTCTTGTGGCCCCGTGCCTGGTTCCACATCCATCTCAGGTTGTTCTTCAAGGCCCTCCTCACTAAGAAGAGGTTCTTCTGCAACCTCTTCCACTCGATGGCGACGCCTTCTATTTGAAGCGGTAGGTCGCACCCTAGAAGAGCTCGGTCGGTCCATATCTGAAATAAAAATACAAACATTGTAGGATAATTCATTATGGTAAGTTCAGCTACAATCAAATTTTTTCCCACATGAGTTTATCACATTAATGCACATTAAAGAAATAGGGAAACGAGTCAAACACTTTTTTTTTCCATGTTACAAGTTCACACTAGCCGAACTCTTTGTTAGAGTGAAAATTTTCTTAATGATGAAATCAGATGGAGACTCTGATTTTGTGTGGTTAGATTAGAATTTGAAAATAGTGGCCACATCTTTTTGGTCCATAGCATTAGTTAGACTGAGAGGATTCATATGGATGACTATCAAAATGTTGAACAAGCATTGACTCCACACACTTTTACCAAAAGAAAAAAAAAAAAAAAAAAACTCAACATTTTGTTCGGACCTGAAGGTCCGAGCAAAACTAAGGTGATGTTTGTTCAGACCTGAAGGTCCGAAATTTTTTTTTTTGTTCGGATCTGAAGATCCGAACATCGTGATTTCTGGGAACATAAAAAAGGAAGAAGACGATGTATGGGAACCGACCCAATGCATGAAAAAACTATACCATTGTTTCTAAAATCCTACATTGAATGAGAATCTATCCCCATAACAAGTTTGCATGAAAAAAAAAAGTCATCTAAGATGGATACAATGGTAAAGAATAAATAGTGAAGCAAAATGAAATGAAAATGGTGGAGATAGAGATTAACCTTTGGAAGAGGAGATGGTGTAGATGACTGGAAATGCCGGAGGAACGCCGGAGGAACGGAGACGCCGGAGAAGGAGAGAGAGTTCGATCGATTTTGTGTGTGGAGAGAAAGAGAAAGAGTTGTGTGTGGGAAGAAGAAAGAGGACGATGGAGAGGGGGTAAAATGGGGACATTTGATGTGTGGGGAAATGAAAAATATAAATTTTAAATTATTGTGTTGTGTGTGGAGAGAAACTGTGTGGGAAAAGACCTTTCCTGTGTGCCAATAGCAAGCCCCTAATATAATGAGATGGTCATCCTACCCTTTTGCTACGATCATTCTCTTCCTCTTCTTAAATTTCTTCCTCTTCTTATTTCACCACTTTGGTCAACTAAGCCCTAGATCTATTCTCACTTGCCTGTTTAACTGTATTGCCCACTTATATTGCATACTGCAACTGCATTCTTGCATGAATCCTCAAGTCTTCTAAAAAGCCAGAAACAAAAATAAAGGGAGTAGAGAGGAAGAGTGAAATATTAAATTAGATTTTCCATTTAGAGTATTTTATTAGCATTTCCTTTGGAGTTCTTTGTGCCTTTCTGCATTACGCACATTCCTTGCCTCATAACTACTATACAGTCTTGTGCACTCATTAGAGAGTGAAAGATCTTGGACTGATTTCTAAATTGGTCGACTCAACAGTCCAATTGTGTGAAAAAACAATAAGATATGCAGCGAAAATAAAAATAGAAAGCACACACCACAAGCGATAGCAAATGTAACGTGGAAAATCCAAACTACGTGAAAAACCACGGATCCGAATTGGATCAACAATAAAGCACTATGAACCTCGCAATTACAAGACACTCATAGATCCCTCCCTAGATAATCGCTAGCTAAGGACTCCAGTTACCTATAGTGTAGCTTCACGCTTTTGATTGCAACAGATTTAAACTCGCTCGAATCCTTAGATCTTCTAGGAAAGAAGATGGTCTTTTACAAAGGATGTAGAAGAAACAAATCCCTAGATGAACTTTGCAGCACTAGTGTTCAATAAAGTCTCTAGAGAAGAATTCTCTCAATTATGATCTTTAACTTAGAACTTTGAAAGGTGTTGTCCTTCTTTATAGCAGCCATAGAGTCCTTAAAATAGGCTTAGGGACATGCTAAGGGTTACATAAGATAATATGATTCAAAAAGGTAGTTTGAAAGGAAATAGGAGCAAAAATTCTAATTTTCGTAGGACACAGCTGCCTCGACCGTAGTAGCACTGAGAGTGGGAGCTTGATCTTTTTTATCATAAGTTTTTATATGTAGCCACCCACACTTGTGTGGTTTGATTTTTTCAGCATAGAGTGAGCAACTTGCATAGGCAAATCGGATATTCTTACCCAAATTAGAGTCGTCTTGGGGGGTGATAGATTCTCCCGCCATTGCTTGGCTTTGGTAGACTTTGCAGCTTTTGTAATGGAGACGAATATATCATTTCATTCCACAATGATGACTAGTGGATGTGCGTGCAATGCGTGACACATTTTTTTTTTCTTGAAACTAGTCATCACATTATTAACAAGTGTAGTTTGTGGAGTAGTTTGTGCAACACTTGAAAAAAAATTGATTTACCTTCGCTCGTTGACGTGCATGCACCATTATCATAACCGAGACCACTTCTGTCAAAATGAGATTTCTTACTGCACAAGATGTCTTTATGAATTATCGAACTAGTATTCATTTTGTTTAAAGAAGCTTACTTAACTTCTAGCTCAAATAAAGTGATTTTCAGTTTGCCTTTCAAATCTTCTTTCTCTGTTTTTTCAATATGCAACTCTTTCTTCAGATTCTCTATCTCTTGTTCGCATTCTTAAATTTCTGACTTTCAATAGTCAAATTTTCAGCCATAAGGTTTTTCTGACTTCTTTCCAAGAGATGAACCTTCTCAATTACTTGCTATAACTCAATTTTTATTGCAGACTTTTCTTCTTGAGCAGCTTTCAATTTGATTGTGGCCTTGTTGCCATACTTGGTCAGTCTTACACAATCCACAAATGTTGAGTTATATAACTCTTCACAATCCTTTTCTTGATCTGACACTTCTTCTTCATCATTATCATTATCAAACATAGACTTAGTCATGAAAGCTATAAACTTGCCATTAACAGTTTCGGATGGATCAGCCCTAGGTTCTTTTTCTTCTTTTTTCTCTTCTTAAGACGATTCTACATCCCACGTTGTGTTAAGAGCCTTTTTCTTTGAACTCTTTTTCGTGTTGGCACACTCATTAAAAAAGTGACCATAGCCTCGGCACTTATAACACTTTGTCCTTTTAGTAGAATCATTTTTCTCAGATTTGGAACTCTTCCACCTGGCTTGTTTTGACTTCATGTATTTCTTGAAGCACTTCATAAATTCAGCCATTTCATCTTCAGCCTTAGAATCAGACTCATTTTTCTTTTCAAAATCAGAACTCTTCCACTTGGCAGGTTTCTTTTCAGATCTAACTACTTTCAATGCAATGCCTTTTTCTTTAGATTTTTCCTTATCCAGATGATTAGCTTCGAAAGTTTGAAGATTTCCAACTAGCTGATTGACCTTTAGGCTGTCTAGATTCTTGCCTTTTTCAATTACATCAACTTTCGAATCAAACTTCAAAGGTAGAGACCTCAGAATTTTCTTGACAATTTTGTTTTCAGGTATTTTCTTATCCAAATTGAAAAAAGAATTGACAGTATCATTTAGCTTTGCATAAAATTGATCGAAGGTCTTATCTTCTTCCATCACAATTGTTTCAAACTCTTTATTCAGCTTCTGCAACTTAGATTGCTTCACCATATCTGTACCCTCACAAACTGTTTGCAAGACATCTCATGCTTCTCTTACAGTTTTGCATGTGAAAATCCTAGTGAACTCTTTAGCAGACACTCCGTTGTAGATGTCATTCATCACCTTAATATTACAATTGGAGGCGTGACTTTCATCCTTAGTCCATTGGGCTTTTGGTTTAGAAACAGTTTTTCTATTAGTCACGATTGTTGGTTTGAAGTCCCCCCTCCTCAACAATATCCCAAACATCATCATCAATGGACTTAAGGAACCCAACATCCTTTGCCTCCAATAAGCATAATTAGAACCATCAAGCAAATGAAGCTTGGAGTTGACGTACCTTCTCAATTGAACACCATTTTAGAAATCTCTTAGGATCAAACATAGTAAGTTTGTACAACCCGCTCTGATACCAATTGAAAGATATAGGATTGATTTCTAGATTGGTCAACTCAATATCCCAATTGTGTGAAAAAATTATAAGATATGTAGCGGAAATAAAAACAGAAAGCACACACCACAAGGGACACCAGATATAACGTGCAAGACCCAAACTGGGTGAAAAACTACGGATCCAAACTGGATCAACAATCAAACATTATGAATCTCGCAATTATAAGACACTCATGGATCTCTCCCTAGAAAATCACTATCTAAGGACTGCAGTTACCTCTTGTGTAGCTTCATGCCTCAACGACTTGACACTGTTGATTGTGATAGATTTAAATCCGCTTGACTCCTCGAATCTTCTACGAAAAAAGATGATCTTCTACAAGGGATGTAGAAGAAACAACTCTCTAGATGAACTCTGAAACACTAGTTTTCAATAAAGTCTCTAGAGAAGAATTCTCTCAATTATGATCTTCAACTCAGAATTTTGAGAGGTGTAGTCCTTCTTTAGGGCCACCATAGAGTCCTTTAAATAGGCTTAGAGACGAGCTTAGGGTTACCTAAGATAATAGGACTCAAAAAGGCAGTTTGAAACTAATTAGAAACAAAAATTTTAATTTTCGCAAGACACTGTTGCCTCGTCCGCTTGAGCGGGCACCATTCTGTCTGGCGTCTGGTTGCTTCCTGACAGTGTCCGCTCGAGCGGGCCTTATTCTGGATCCGGAAGATTTCATCACTATGTTCTTCTAAGTCTTCCAAACTTCTATCTTAAAGTTGTTAGAGTCTTCTATAGCCATAACTCAGTCCATATCTAACAATAAAAATTATGACTTAATGGATCCAGAGTTTTGTCCAACCCATGAATTTGCCAATACTAAAAAACTTAACAGAGAGAGATTGCCATTGTTTTAGTGTCAATCAGTTACATGTCCAATAATTTTAGAAGATGCAGTTAAATCTGCATTGTAATAAAAGCCACATGTCATGAGGGTGAGCATGAGAAGATTTATTAGTATGTGCGATTGGAAAAGAAGCGGAAGAATGTCAATCTAGATTGTTTGGACATGCATATGGGATTAGAATAAAAACGAAAAAAAAAAAAGGAAAAAGAAAAAGGAAGGATCCTTATGAAAAAAATTGATGTATCATATATAGAGCAAATTAGAAGATGGATTCAATCAAATATGTTAGTGATACGTAAGATTGTATGGTCTCTTAAAACTTAGTACATGACCTAAAAGTATGAACGGAAAAGCTGAATTCATAAAGCCAACAGTTGATAGATGGGATAAGGCGTTGATGATAAAGATAATGAAAGGATGAAATTAGGACGAAGTATGAATAAGAAATCCACAAGTACACTAACAAATGAGATCATCGATACCATTTAAGTATTAAAAATTTTTCTACAAAAAAAAAGGTAGTAAAAAGTATTTAGATGGACGGGAATGAACATGCATATGGGATTAGAATAAAAACGAAAAAAAAGAAAAAAGAAAAAGGAAGGATCCTTATGAAAAAAATTGATGTATCATATATAGAGCAAATTAGAAGATGGATTCAATCAAATATGTTAGTGATACGTAAGATTGTGTGGTCTCTTAAAACTTAGAACATGACCTAAAAGTATGAACGGAAAAGCTGAATTCATAAAGCCAACAGTTGATAGATGGGATAAGGCGTTGATGATAAAGATGATGAAAGGATGAAATTAGGACTAAGTATGAATAAGAAATCCACAAGTACACTAACAAAAGAGATCATCGATACCATTTAAGTATTAAAAGATTTTCTACAAAAAAAAAGGTAGTAAAAAGTATTTAGATGGACGGGAATGAACAAACCAATGAGAAAATCGGAAAGACATTCTAAATTGTAAACTTAGAGATGATATGGCTGTCAGTAGGGTTGACAAGGTAGACTTCATGCAAATGGAATAAGGTTTCAATGATGATTATGGTGATGATCTTTGAGAACTTAAACCACAGGCATTTGACATATTTTTTACCTCCATCTTTACCACTCACTTTCTCATCTCTTTCTAGTTAATTTGACTACCCTCCTCATAAATACAAGAAAGTTTAACTCACTATTTGACTCAAGATAATAGGTTCATTAGTGTAAAGAAAAATGACAAGTGGAGAATCTCCACTAAGTAGAGAAGTAAGGAGAAAATTAGAGGTAGGGAATGTTTAGATTTAGATAAGAAAACTATTGAGAAAAAACCTTTCTGAAAAGATATTTTTAAGTAAATAGATATTCATTAAATAGTTCAATGTTAATTTATACTAATAGAAATTCAGCTTCATTAGGGAAAGGGGTGTTTTCTCCAACACCATGAGGAGAAAGTCTTTTCTCCTTTTTTTTCTTAGAGGAGAAAGTCTTTTCTCCTTTTATTTTTCCCCTCCTAAGTTAGTGAAGAGGAAAGTTTCATCATGCATTCAGAAAGTAGAAAAATATATCTTGCTAGAGAAAAAAAAAAATTACTTCTTTACTTCTCCTCATCCAAATGGGCCTACAAGTGATTCTAACTTCCTAAACGAAAATATTGAAATGTTAGTGTTTCAAACCTGTTATAATCATGGAATGTTAGGACCCTTAATGTGGACTTTCCAATCACAAAAGATTCAAAGACAGGGAAATAAAAACTTTTCAGATGACCTATAAGCAGAACTGTTTCTTAAACAAAGTCCTGCATGTCCTTCCTTAGTTTGACTCTTATAGTACCATCTTACAGTGACCACTGTCCTTTGGTTGGTTGGGATTGAGACCACAGTACTAGGGTTGTAAATGGACTCCCGATTCTTCGATTACCCAAAGGTTCCGACCAATTAGGTTCCGGGTCTGGGTCCTTATTTTGGTCCCGATAAGCAAATGGTTCTAGTTCCGGATCCTTTTCCTGGAACCGATACTTAAACGGTTCCGGTTCCAGATCCACAATGGCTTAGACCCGTGGACCCGACCCAATATACACTAACATAACGTAGCTTTAGTATGTAAAAACAGAACCCTTTTTACTTTTCTACTTTTCTATATTAGGGTTTTTTACTTTTCTACATTTCATACTCGGAACCGAAACTAGACCCGCCTCACCAATGGTTCCGGTTCCGGTTCTCGTTCCCATTAATATTATCGGTTCCAGTTCCAATTCTAATTTCCCCTCTTAGAAAATGGTTCTGGTTCCGGTTCCACCCTAGACCCGAACCAGAGCCGACCTGTTTACAACCCTACGCAGTACCCTATTTACCCAAAAAACAATGAAATGTCTCAATGCTATATTACCATTACAAGTAGGATGGCCCCATTTCGTGTTACCTACCACTCCACTAGGAGTTACTTCTAGGGTTGCATGTGTAAATCCCTGGGATCAAAATCCAAGTGGGATGTGGTTTTGATTTCTGTTTAGATATAGTTCACCTACCAATTTTGAAATGCTTTGAGTTACTATATTATCATTTTAGGAGACTGACAGGGTGGCAATGGGTGGAGATTGAACAGTTTGGCTCCCCATTGATTGTTTTTAGGTAGTTTTTTATTACTTGTCTTGTCATGGTTCAATCGGGTTAAACCGGATGGTCAAACCAGGTTAGTAGAGATGATTGGTTTGCGCTCGAGTCTGGTTTCTAAAACACTGACTGAAGTTAACTAGTAAGCTAAAAGGTTCAGTCCGGAGATGGACAGAGTCCAAGAGTCAGGTCGGGTTTGGTTGAGTTGGCAGGTCAAATAGGAAGAGGGCTCGGAAATGTCAATGCAAACCCTAAATTTTTGGATTGGATTCGTATTTGCGAGGTGAGGAGAGAGAAATATGTTAAAATTCTAAAGTGCATTTTCTAGAAAACTCTTAATTTAGTTTTTTATGTTCTTTATTTTTTTTTATCAGCTATTGTAGCAACATTATTTATCTAATTTTTGTGTTGGGGTATTTTAATCTTTTTGTACATGGGTCCTACTTGCACATGTGTGGACGACTATTGTATCTTCTCTCCACCCAACTACTTTTTAATCTTTTCCTATTGCCCCTAACAAACTCACTATTGGAATAAAATCTACTGTGCCCTCCTGCAGGAAGGGCCCTGTATCTATGTTAATGTATGCTATCAGATAGTATTTTTTGTGCCTAGAGTTGCAACCAATGAAACCCATAAAATTAATGTTTCATTCCATTTTGGATCTACTATATTTTCTTAACTTATCTAATTTTGCTAGCATCATCTGAGCCCATTACAAACAACAGCTTCACACATAAGGGATCTTTCCTTATTTAATCTTATAAGGGATCTTTCGTTATTTAATCTTAGAAGCAAACTTGATGGTGACCCATTACAAACACTTAGCGGTGTGGCCTTGTGGGGGTGTTTATATTCTTAAGAAAAGCACGATCTGCGACTCAGGCAATCTATCTCAACCATCTTAATTATCTATTTTCTTCAAACAATTTCAACACCATTAGTGGCATTTTCTTTGATTAGGAATGTAATTGATGGGCTGTGCCAAAGCTTGTCAAACTCCAAACCATTTAGTTATCGGGTCTAATATTACACGAGTCTAAAAGTCTGGGCCAAGCCCAATCCATTTACAAAATGTATACGCACTTCTTGCCAAATATGTTTGGCCAGGGGCCTGACAATTGACAAACTTAGCTATTGAGTGAGCAAATGATGGAGAAATCCTTCTTATTGATAGGTCTTGAACAATTCCAAATCCAGCCAAATGTGGCCCAAGCTCAAAAGGGTCCCCAGGCTAGCCAACCCATGAAGCACTACTAATTTTCATTCACAAAAAAACTTTGTAGAAATACCATACGAGTGGATAATAATGCAAGCAAACAAACACTAGTCAATAACTATACATACAACGGATGAATGCAAAGAGAATTGAAAACGACTTTTCTTGAGATGACACCATTTGCCATGGGCTTAGCACTAATCGCCAAGAGAAACTTCGAATACATCACAATGCACCTGTCCAGAACATGAAATTATAGTATTGTGGTTTGACTTGGTTTTAGTTTGTAATTTTACCCTTTTCATTATTGGAAAACAGTCCTTCATTAGGAGTCAATTTTTTTTTTTTTTTTTTCGATGACCTAGGGCATCCCTCACCAGTTCAGCTTTTGAACCTTCGGCCTCCGACCATGGGTTACCCGAATTGGATGAGCACCCGAATTGGATGAGCAACGACTAATCCGCAGGAGCACATGCATGACCGCACAGATAGTACTCCAGATAAGTAAGGAGTTACTTATATGACAAAAGTAACTAACTCCCTCCCTTTTATTACCAATGACATGTAACATAAAAAACCAAACATCACACATTGAATATTTCCTCCTAAATTCTGTAAAATGAGAGCTCTGTTTTTGTCCTAAATAAAGAGCCCTTCCTGATGTCCTGAAATCCAAGCAATTAGCACAACAGGACAAGTGGATAGGATCCAGACAGTTCATTTAAATGGACCCCACCAAAGTAGGCCCACACCCCAAACGTCAAACCTACTAGATGTCATAAGTTTTGGTTGGTAACCTACAGATTACAATCAACAAGGGAAAAGAAGAAATTAGGAGCACGCAGTCTCAATTAGTTTGGTTGATAAAAAAGTCTTCAGTTCTGAAGGTCAGGATTGACCAATCAAACAAGATACTAGTGTGGGGCCATCTTGATAAATAATGATGATCGACCTGGATGGATATTATGTTCATATGCCACGTTTTAGTCTTGAAGAGGATTTCTGAAACAATTGTGCCTTGGAAAGGATGTGAGACAAGCATGAATGGGTCCGAGGGGATGAAAGATCTGGACCGTCCATTGAGCTCGGCTTCGCATGCATGGTGGGACCCACAGATGGAATTCCAGTCAATCAACTTCCAATAATGAGGAATATCATTTGAAGAGTGGAAACAGTAGGGATGGAAGGGGTCTACTGACATGCATCCAAGGACCCAAGCATGGGCATCAATACTCGGACCCATTTCTAATTCGGGTTTGGGTTCGAGTCATGGACAAAAATGGTTTGAGCCAGGTACAGATCCATGGATATTTCCATCTCAAGACCCAAATGTAGGACGCAAATAGGGAATCTTCACCTATGAACAGATTATGTATTGTTCAACACATGCTCTTCATATGAAAAGCGGCGGCTCTCACTTGCTATCCCGGGTTTGAACTTTGGTACAGCACCCCTTCTTCCCGTTTGTGTGCGGATTCTAGGACTTTTTAGGACCTCTCTATAAAAAAAAAGCCCAAATCGTGATTTCTATCATCTTCATCTAGGACCCAAAAGTTTAATGGTCAATAGTCTATTCTAATCGA